>OX578155.1:37737483-38115034 GCA_951213105.1 Amaurobius ferox
TTTCGGCACATTTCCTTGTTTTTTTTTGCCAAATTTTGGTCATTGTCGCTGTTGGAGCCCGTAAGTATGTATGAAAGACTCCAAGTGTTCTTGTTTGGCGAGCGCCAAGCAGCAGGTTGCTGGTTTTGAAAAAGCGAAATTGTAGTTTTTTTTGGAATAAAACGTGTGGCGTTAGGTGACACGAGAAATTGGCTCGTTGTTCTCGGTTGTTAATATAAATAGTTTGTAATAAAGGTATGGATAAGTATTACTGAAGTTCTTCTTTTATAGAAATACAGTCCACTACTCATTTAGAAAGGCTCTATTTAGGTATGTTTAATTCATCCAACATTTGTGGTCCGTCGAGCCGGAGATACCTATGGAATCGTAATACTTTCCGTACAAAATCGTCAAGCACATTGGTGTTGTTTTTATAGTTTAGATTGATATTCATTTGTAGCTAAGATGTCAGAAATAACAATTTTGAATCGAAAACGCGGAAATATCAAAGGGCAAATCACAAAATTTGCAGCTGCCCTAGTCTCCGATGAAAAGAATGAAGCGGTGATTAGTGCCCGGTTGGAAGCTTTAGAACGCTTGCAAATAAAATTTGAAGCCTTAAAACTGGATTATTACTCAAATGTTCAAGAAGAACATCTTGAAGAAATTGAAGGCCAACTGTCAGAAGTCGATGAGGAACTGCAGAATTTGGAGGTGAGTTTGAAAACTTCCTTACATCAATTTAAGATAGCTAGTACACTCTCTGTTGTTCCGAACACTAATGTTCCCATTAGTAATGATTTTACTGGAACTATATCCGTAAAATTGCCCGAAATTCCACTGCCAATATTTTCTGGCAAATATGAAGAGTGGAGTTGCTTCAAATCCCAATTTAAGAGCTTAATTGAAGATAATCCAAAATTAACGGACAATCAAAAAATTTATTATTTGCATGCAGCTTTGAAGGGGGAAGCAAAGCATATCGAAACTGTCGATGATACGTACAGTTCTCTGTTTCAAGCACTTGAAAATAGGTACGAAAATAAAAGAGCAATCGTGGATACGCATATCAAAGGCATCATTAATTACGAAAAATTGACACAAGAATCAGCTAGAGATTTGCGCAAATTACTAGACTGTGTTAATAAGAATTTGAGAGCATTGAAGAGCTTAAAATTTGATCGAGATATTCTTTCGGATGCCTTACTTATCAATATACTTCTTCAAAAATTAGATCGCGAAAGTCGTAAACAATTCGAACTAAGTTTGAAAACTAATGAGGTTCCTGTTTTTGAAGAACTTATAGATTTTCTTGAGAAAAGATGTCAAGTTTTAGACAGCATCAATCGTAACATTTCGAATAAACCTAAAATGATCAATTATGATCAAGGAAATAAATCCAGAAATTTGATGGTGAAATCTAGTAGTAATAATACCCCAGAATGCATTTTGTGTAAATACTCTCATTCATTACATAAATGTGAAATGTTTCTGAAACTTTCCCCTCAAGAAAGATACGAAATAGTTAGAAAAAATAAATTATGTTTGAATTGCTTTGGATACCATAAAGTGGCGGTTTGCCGATCTCAATTTGTGTGCAACACTTGTAAATCTAAACACCATTCGTTATTGCATAAAACAGATGTAAAGTTAATGAAGCCTACTACTCTCCCCACTTCGTTTGAAATGGATCAGAATTCCGATGCTGAGAACTCGAATCAAGTAAACATTGGCGGCGATGAGTCGGCACGAATATTAATGTCTTGTTTTGTAACGGAGAAAAAGAAAATAATTCTGGCAACGGCAGTTATTTATATTAGAGATGGAAGGGGTAATTACGTAAAAGGAAGAGGTATTCTTGACTCTGGGAGCCAAATTAATTGCATAAGCTCTGATTTCGCAAATGCACTTGGTTTACGAAAGGAAAGAATAAATATCCCAGTTACAGGGTTAACAGATTGCTTGATAAATGTAAAAAGAAAAACAAGTACGAGTATTTCGAATTCGAATGGATCATTTTCTGCAACGATTGACCTTTTAATTATCCCTAAAATTACAGAGATGATGCCTGCTACATATTTGGATACGAAAGAGTTAAAAATTCCATCGAATATAACACTAGCTGACCCAAGGTTCTTCGAACCGGGGAAGGTGGATTTATTGATTGGTGCAGAGCTATTTTTTGAAATTTTAAAGAGTAACAAAATTCGTTCCACTCAGTCCGTTACATTCCAAGATACTGTTTTTGGTTACGTAATAAGTGGAGCCGTGGAAGGTAGAGTTGAGAAAAGACAACACTGTGGGTTGCTCTCTCAGATAAATAAGTTAGAAGATATCGTACAAAGGTTTTGGGAAATAGAAACAGTTTCAGATCCTCCTTGTTCAAAAAATAAAGAAGAGTTACATTGCGAAGAACATTTTTTAAAAACTCATAGTAGAGATGTAACAGGGAAATATACAGTGAGTCTTCCTATCAAAGAAAATGCTGAACTTGGCAGTTCTATACAATCCGCTAGGAAAAGATTGAATAGTTTAGGGTATCGATTGGATAAAAACCCTGAATTAGCTGTCCTTTACAGTAACTTTATGAATGAATATGAGAGGCTAGGACACATGCGTGAAGTGAGGGAGGTGACTCCAGAAGACTCGATTTATGTTATGCCCCATCACGGGATTTACAAGGCTGATAGTAGTACCACAAAATTGCGCGTCGTTTTCGATGCTTCAGCACCTTCCACTACTGGAAGTTCCCTGAACAACTGCTTGTACAAGGGAGGGGTAGTTCAAGAGGACCTGTTCTCTATACTATTGAGATTTCGGAAGCATAAATTTGCCTTTACGGCAGGCGTAAAGAAAATGTATAGGCAGATTTGGATTCATCCCAAACAGCGTCACTTGCAATGCATTCTTTGGAAAAGAGGCTTTACTGAGGAAACGAAATTGTTTGAACTGCTAACTGTGACTTATGGTACTGCGTGTGCACCATTTTTGGCCACTCGAGTCTTGAAACAATTAGCTACAGATGAAAGGGACAATTATCCATTAGCGTCTGCGGCTGCTTTAACTGACTTTTACGTCGATGATATTTTGTCTGGAGCTGATAATCTTGGTACAGCTACTGAACTACAACAACAGTTAATTGCAATGTTAAAGTCTGGAGGAATGGACTTGCACAAATGGTGCTCCAATGAGAAACTATTGCTTGAACAAGTTTCTTTCAGTGACCAAGAATATCACTTTGAAGAAGAATCTGATATGGACACTGTGAAAACACTTGGTTTAAGATGGAACCCAAAGAAGGACGATTTTAGTTTTACAGTTTCATCTTATTCAAACGCAACTACTAAGCGCTCTGTCTTATCAGACATTGCTAGATTGTTTGATCCTTTGGGATTTTTAGGTCCAGTCATAGTAAAAGCAAAGATATTTTTACAAACTTTGTGGCATTTAAAGATTGGGTGGGACCAGGAACTTCCACAAAAAGAAAAAAGAAAATGGGAAAAGTTTTTACAGGCCTTACCGAAATTGAGACAGGTGAAAATCAACAGATATCTTCTTGCAGATTCGGTTAAGGAAATAGAAATTCATGGATTCTCTGACGCATGTAAAGATGCTTACGGCGCGTCAGTGTATATTCGTTGTGTGACCAAATTAAATGAAGTGAAGGTCAACCTTCTGTGCAGTAAGTCGCGAGTTGCACCTCTCAAGGTGCTAACCATACCGCGTCTTGAGCTGTGTGCAGCAGAATTACTTTCAAGGCTTGTGTCAAAAATACTGACTTCATTAAAACTAAAAATTGACAAAGTTTACCTTTATACTGATTCTTCAATAGTGTTAGCTTGGATTGATTCATCACCCCATCTGTTGAAAGTGTTCGTGTCCAATGGAATCTCACGCATTCAGGAGCTTACTCAGAATTTTCAATGGCAACATGTGAGGTCTGCAGAGAACCCAGCGGACTTGGTCTCTCGAGGACTCGACCCTGATCAAATTGGTGAGCATACCTTGTGGTGGTATGGCCCGGAATTTCTTCATCAGGAAAGGCTGGTAATTGTTGATAGACATTATTCCCCATCTGATGAACTGTATAGCCAGGAATTTAAGAAAGTGACTGATGTGACACTGACTTTGAACTTGAACTCTCTGTTTTCAGATTCTATTCTCAATATTTCAAATAATTATGTTAAATTAATTCGCATTTTAAGTTTCATTTTCAGATTTACCCATAACTTAAAAAATCCATTGGGTAAGCTTTGTGGACCCCTCTCCAGTAACGAACTTAAACATGCAACGTTATTTTTAGTTCGTTGTGTTCAAGAACGGGTATTTACTGATGACATAGCTAACATTCAGAAAGGTAAATCTCCAACTGGAAAGGTAAGAAACTTAAACCCTTATTTGGATCAAAATAATGTTTTGAGAGTAGGAGGTCGTCTCCAAAATTCTCATATAGCTGATACTCAAAAACATCCCATTTTATTGCCTGCCAAGCATAAACTCACTGAAATGATTATTGAGAGTTATCACAAAAAATATCTACATGTTGGACCTCAAAATTTATTATATTGTATTCGTAGGGAATTTTGGCCTTTAAATGGCAGAACCACATGTAGAAGGATTGTGCATAATTGTATTACTTGCTTTAAGGTCAAACCTCTAATAGCAGAACAAATTATGGGTGATTTACCAAAGGAAAGGGTAAATGTAAATTTTCCATTTAATTGCACAGGGGTGGATTTCTGTGGACCATTTTTGATTAAATATAGGGGTCAACGTAAAGGGATTTATCATAAGATTTATGTTTGTATATTTGTATGTATGGTTACCAAGGCAGTTCATTTGGATATTGTATGTGACTTATCTTCTGAAGCATTTATTGCCACCTTGAAAAGATTTTTTGCTAGACGAGGAAAGGCGACGACTATCTTTAGTGATAACGCAAAGATTATTGTGGTTCTTATTGTGATTGTATTATTAGTTGCAATTTGATTTAATTTTTTGATTTTCATACTTGTACTTATTCATTCCTTGAAATTGACATTTCAACGCCGGGCGGAATGTTGGAGCCCGTAAGTATGTATGAAAGACGCCAAGTGTTCTTGTTTGGCGAGCGCCAAGCAGCGGGTTGCTGGTTTTGAAAAAGCGAAATTGTAGTTTTTTTTGGAATAAAACGTGTGGCGTTAGGTGACACGAGAAATTGGCTCGTTGTTCTCGGTTGTTAATATAAATAGTTTGTAATAAAGGTATGGATAAGTATTACTGAAGTTCTTCTTTTATAGAAATACAGTCCACTACTCATTTAGAAAGGCTCTATTTAGGTATGTTTAATTCATCCAACAGTCGCCATTAGGCTTGGGCGATGTGGCAATTTCAAAATCGTGATATATCGGCAGTCTAACATCGCGATGACTCAAAACTGAACGGCGCGATGATGCAGGTGAATAAAAAACTGAATTGCACAAACGTCCAATTTATGCGAGAAATAATTTGGTTTAGTAAAATATTTGCTTATTTTTAGACGCACTATAAAAATAATAATAAAGATACATTGTTCTGAAAAGGGACAGTTAGAAGATGAAAATATATGCAAACTCATACTTTGTAATGCATGGAACTAAATTGCGAAATTTGAGCTCTTGAAATCCAATAATATACGAATTTATGGGGTGTTTCAGCAGTTCCTACGTACTAATTGCAACGAAATATGGCAGTTCCCGTAAATTTGCAGATTTTATGGAAATAAGTTCTGAATATTTTTAAGGACCGTAAGAACTCTGTTTCTTAACCAAACAAAAGAGAATAGAAACTGAAATAAAAAAAATATTATTATTAACTAAAAAATCAATATAAATTTTCCGAAAAAAAAAATCAATATAAAACTTACCTTACCGAAAAAAAAAATTTAGATACGACAAGCTACGAGTATTTCCCGCAAAGCTCACAAAATCTTATGTTTCCCGTTCATCTACGCATTCATAAATTATGTCCCATTCCCTGTCCCACCTGCTCATCTGTGCATTCATAAACTTTGTTCCACTCCCTGCCCCACCCCTTCACTCCTTTTCCTATAAACAACCATTAAAGTTAACCATGTCATAAACGCGCGGAAGAGCAATCTTCCTGCCGCGCATCTTCTAAAAACATTCTAGTCAATAATTTACACACCCTATCGCAATACCGGCCACACATAATGCTACCGTAAACCCTAGGGTTGGTCGTGTGGTCTGGGTCTTTAACCCTATCGCAATCAAAATAAAAGTAAAACATGAAAGAGCTTGGAATGCAGACTATTAAAGTTGAAAGCCGCTAAAGAAAGTTTCTTGGGTGATCAAGACGAACTTGATAGTTGCAGTTTTTGCCGATTTTAGAATAAATTGTGAAAGCAGAACATTAAGTTATTTGTACATTAAAACATAGTGAACGCGATAAAAATTGGGTGATGATTCGCACTTCGTTAATTACAAAATTTCAAGAGATAATCCACAGATTATATATATTATCCGCATCCCGAGAAAATCAAAAAGCGAAGTATCTGAAAAGATTCAATGATTATTAATTAGTATATATATATATATATAAGATTCTTTAGTTCCACGGCATCGAAAAGCAAAGTCAGTGCTGTAGAAATCAGTACCGGGAAATGGTGGTGATAACACCGGAACTTGTGCATGTGTACGATGAAAAATCGCGCAGAAACATCAGAATCGTTTTAATCGGCGGTGGTAGTGTTTTTACCAGGAAATCGCGTATGGCCTAAGAAAATCCCAAAACCAAAATTATTGATCTCAAAATCGGTGCTAGCGATGTACCGACGTCTGACAATAGCGATATACTGCCGATGATGACACCGGGAAATCGCGCATGAGCTAAAAAAATCCCCAAGATCGGCGTTTAGGGCTGCTTATGAACATTGGGAAATTGTGATGTATCGTCAATCGCGATATATCGCCGACTTGAACAATACGAAATTGGTATGGCAATGTCGACTTCATACCGGTTTTACACGATGTTTCGATACATCGCCCAAGCCTAATCGCCATTCGGCGCATTTTTTTTTTCTTTTCCAATTCTTTTTTTTTTGTTGGCAGAAATGACCGCCGTTTGGTTGCCGGGCGGCAGGGTAAAATAGCCGGACGTACCGCCCGCCTAAAATGGCCTGGGGAGAACGCTGATATATCATTTTTTGTGTGAGAAATTTCTAGAAAATAAGAAAAAATTAAAATTATTTATTTTCTTATGCTAGTTTATCTACCTTTAATAAGATGTTGTACATTTTGTGAACTGATTCCTTAAAGATGTTATATTGAAAGTTATTAAATTCGGGTGAATAAATTGATTTTTTATGTTTACACAAGAAAGTTATTGAGAGCAAAAGATCTTAGATAGACTAAAGCTCAAATTTAGAACTCTTAATTAGCAAGCAATTTAGAAAATGCTATGCATTACATTATTTTCTATATATATAATGTAGCAATAATATATAACATAAAGCTGAATTTTGACTGTCATTTGTAATTTCCCTTATAGTGTGTGTGAAAAATTTTGTGAAGGGGGTCGTAAATTATAATTCAAATTTTCGATGGATTAATATATGTTTTGAACATCCTTCAACTCCAATCGAATATTTTTGAAAGGATGCCTGAGTGTATGCGTGTAATGTATGTATGGTGTGTAGTAATCTTAATGGTGTTATTACACGGGCAATTTTTATTGCCGAATTTCGGCAATTCCGCCCGTCAATCATACTTTAGGCTCCTCCTCTTTAACAGGTCCCGTCTCTCTAATCTCGCCGATTTCATTTCAGAAAGCATTGTTTCGTATAATTTGAATCTTTTATATCCTAAAGGTGTCTGTAATTTGTTAAAAGTCCAATTATTATTTTTTCATCTCCAGACTTTAGAAATTCCTCTCAGCAATGATACTTTAGGCCCCGCCTTTCTAAAACGCCCCTCCTTTCTAATACCGCCGAGTTCATTCCAAGAAGCATTATTTAGTGGGTTTTTTTTTTTTTTTGTATAATTTGGATCTTTTATATGCCACAGGTGTCTGTAATTTGGTAAAACTTCTATTATTATTTTTACATCTCCAGTCATTAGCAACTCCGCCCAGCAATGATAATGTAAGTCCTCCTCGTCTAGTGCCGCCGATTTCGGGAAGTATTCTTTAGTGTATTTTATCGTATAATTTGGATCTTTTATATCCCACAGGTGTCTATAATTTGCTAGAAGTTCTATTATTTTTTCCATCTTCAGATTCTAACGTAATCGAGCTGCTTCAACGTGTTTGCATTTCAGTCGCCATCGCCATCTTGAATGCAAATGAGAAGAAAGGCGGAGCGTAGTGACGTCGAATTTTATTGTCCTCTGATTGGTTCGCCGCTCAGAAATTGAGCAATTTTTATTGCCGAGTACGAACGAATTGCGGAAATTCGGTGGCAAGATTTCTTCCCATTGAAATGTTTGGTGTTGCTGCAAAATTGCTGTAAAGAATTGCTCCGTGTAATAGCACTATAAAGAGAAAAAAATTCTAAAACAAATGGAGTGAAGAGAATAAAATTTATAATTTTAAAGAAATTGAGCATTTGGAAGGTCGCAAATTTTCAAACCTCTTATAAATCATAAAATAAAACAACAGTCAAAATTGCTAAATAAACAATCATGTTATATATAAGATTTCATTAGTAATCAAAGGAAACTTATTTTAGAATGATAAAAGAAATTTGAAACGTCTAGGAGAGGAATGTGACAAAGATCATGTGATGGTAACTGTTTGATCTTATGGGTAGCTGTTAGATCGTATCGGCAGCTGGTAAACTGGTAGTTGTTAGATAGTGATGATAGCCATTACATCGTATCAGTAGTTGGATATTAGCTGATTTTAGACTTCATAAAAATTCATAAAAAAATTTGGAAAATGGGCTTCGAAGCGCAGCATTAGTTCAGGTATAAATGCAACTGTGTTGTTGTTGTTGTTGTTGTTGAGACCCAGACCGTCCGACCTACCAGAAAGGTGTAAGGTAACTGTTTGGACGGTCGGGAAGTGCCACCCAATTTAGACCGGAACCCAGTGGGGGGAGGCATCCACAGGGACCGTACCCTCCTTCCCCTACCACCAACCTCTCGGAAGGACTTTCAGACCCACATGTTTAACGTGATCGTACTCCGCATGAACACGGCGGCAGTTTTGGCAGTGGCTGGAATCGAACCCGGGCCTACCGAGTGCAACTCCAGCGCGCTAACCAATGGGCGCTAACCAATGGGTATAAATGCAACTGTGTGAAAAACATTAGACCTATAAATGCATAGATATCATGCAGCATTGCAGCCAAACAAAGAGACATATTTCTCATTTTATTATGTAAATTCATTAGGGGTGAAAGCGATAGAAAAGTAATATTTAAAAATGTCCCTGGGTTTGTGAAAAGTAAATAAATGAAAATATTTAATCCAAATGCAGATAAAATAACTAGGATGTAAAAGGGAATAACAATTAGGAAAGAAAAAGGGGATAAAAATTAACAATATTTGAGTGCAGTGTCAAAAGATAAAGCGCATCACAAGACCAAGAGAAAAGTACAAATGAAAAGTCATATTTGCAATCATTGAGGGACAGGACGGTAAAAACACAAAATTTTGTTTCTTCTTTAATTTTGTAAAAAATAATAAACATCTGAATTTTTTTTTAGAAATGCAGGAACCCTGTCGAAACAGAGGAAAATATGCAAATGCTTCAAACTAATTAAAAATGACATTAGAAAATAAAAGATAAAACTTTTGAGTAGAGTAATAAAAATTTAATTATGCAAAAAACAAATAATATATGCAGATTATTAAATGTATATTGTATAGAGGCAGAAATTTGTATACATGATGGTAGATGACAAAAAATATTACCATTCTTACAACTGGAAACCTCCTCCCACCTTTTTAGAAGTGTGATCATAGAGACTTCCAAGTGTTTGCAATTTGAATTTAGAACTAGGAACAAATTGTCAGAATTGTCTTCAGGTTTTTTCAAGTATTTGGGGAAAAAATTATCCCTCAGGGATTGCAGGCTGTATACCAGCTGCAAGCTGTATAAAATCTAGTTATATCCCAAGTGTTTCAACATACGTACTTTCCAGATGAACTGCACATTGCTTCAACAAAGACATAATTATAAGAGAAAAACAATTTTAATCCTTTCATGTTTTAATATCTAACAAATTACATTAATATTAAAGTGGAACAAAATTGGTTCAATTTCAATAAGCCCTCGAAAGTTATTCTTACTACACTTATTTTAATTTTCAAACAGTCACCCTTAATTTGTCCGTTGTAGGCAGATGGCATGCACTCTGCCTATTTAATTTAGGCATATTACACACATAAAGTGAGTTTTATATTTTTTATTATGAATAGACATGCTATTAAGTAAGTCATTTGGTTTTGAAAATTTACTGTATGTTCCAGTGCAATTTTAATCAAGTTTGCATCTTAAATCCAGGGAATCTGTCTTAGTAGGAAATAATAAAATGCAATTTTCTTAACATTTAGCTTTATTTCCCTACTGCTTTATTTTGAAATCTTTCTCAATTTTCATTTTTTCAATGCATCACTCTACCAGTTTGGCATGATGCAAAACTCCCTTATTATCCTTATTTCTTTATTGTTTAAAGACGATTTTGTTCTGCATTCCTGGTTTACGATATTGCTCCTTTTTTAAAACTCTAGTTTCGCTTTCACCAGGAAAAATTCATCAAATCTGAAATCTTAATTAAAGCATAAAGGTATAGAGTTCTAATTTTTATTTCGCCATATTTTGTCGCCACCCCACCTGCACCGTAAGATACAAATGCAATAAAAGTGAATATTCCCTGAATTTCTTCGATCTCTTCCATAAATCCGTAATATTCATAAAAAAATCCGTAATAATTACACAAATTGCCAAAGGCATATGTATATTGCAGACAGAATTTTCTACTGTAATCCATTTAAAATATTTTAAACTTTCAAGGAGTTTCTGCTAGTCTTACTGACATCATAACAACTTCCGATATTGGCTGCAGCAGAACCACCATTTCCATTCCTTTTGTTTTGCACCAAAAGTCTCTGATGGGAATTTTAAAATTCCTTGTAGTAAATACTAAGGTCCTTTTGACACTTTTTTGAAGTCTTTTATTACTTTTTTCTGCAGCTCTTTCAATTGCAGGTCATATAATATAACAATCTGTCAGCCACAAGAAATTTTTTCCCCACCAAAACATTCTTCCAAAAAAAAACAATTATGAACTCCAAACCAGGACAAACTGACAGACACATACCTTTAGATTGGAAAATCCTGGTTAAAATGGGATGTAATGAAGGTTAATTTTTAATCAGTATGATTATGGAGATGAATGAATATTCAATACAAACTTTTGATTACATTCTTTTTAACATACCTTATTTATAAATGATAGGTTAAACTGGAGAATAATCCACCGCACATAGCTCGCTCGCCAAGTCACAGCCAAGGGTTCTGATTGCGAGCGCTTTATGTTGTAATTTGGTAACCTCTTGTAGCTCGGTTGTAACTTGATAACATCCAATAAGTAGAGATACAGATTCGTGATGGCCAGGTCACCATTGGCGACTAAATTTGCAGTCATGGCAACTAAAATTATTGCAGTAAGTCGCCATTTCTAGTGACCAAAATTTCTCCGGAATCCTTTCTATCCCACAATACTGGTGACTAGTAAATCCAGCCGATTGCCTTGAATCGCGGACGGAATCCGCAGTTAAGCATAAATCACAATCACGATTTTGCCATGAGGGGACGGGGCCGGCAGCTCCACTCCCGTAAACTAATTCAAACTGTCTTATTAGCTGATGTGGTGTTTTTAATGGCGTAGTAAAAGGGAGAACATAGTCTCCGTTATAATAACTTTGCTCGAACGATTGCTCTTTTCAAGTCACATCGTTTGTATGGCGTAGTCACGTACTACGAACTCCTAAATGAGCAAAAACTCTAAACATGTCTGTACCGCATGTGCCTGTCGCAAACTCAATTGAATAAAATTTTGCTTAACTGCAAATCCTTCCGCAGATCCGAAATTGGCTATATCCCAAAGACCGGTACGGTTTTTTTTTTTATCGCGCCAAATCGGCGATAAGCGGAGTGCTATATTGTGAACTCTTTAACTCTTCATAATCATGGCAACCTTGCGAGTTGGTTACTACGGCAACTATCTAAACTTGTGTTATTCTATGCTTACTTAATTCTTATGCTGGTCTTTAGTATTTGTTGGATGTTTAGAATTGGATGACTAATTGGAATTTATTCTATTATTATTTTATAAATCTGCTGATCTTTTAAAAGTAAATCATTTGGATGAATTGAAAGTTTTTCTATATTTATTTTATTAATCTGGTGCTGATCTCAGAGGTGACATAATTTGAAGGAATACGTACAAGTACTGGTGAAGTTTATGCTGGTCTTTAGTGTTTGTTGGATGTTTAGAATTGGATGTCTAATTGGAATTTATTCTATTATCTATATAAATAAAAATGAAAATCTGTCTGTCTGTCTGTCTGTCTGTTTGTCACACCATCACGGGAGAACGGCTGAACCGAATTTGATGAAATTTTGTGGGTAGCCCAGAAATAGCCCCACTTAAAATTATATCTGTGTTTTGAGTTTCTACGACCAGTAGTTCTCGAGATATTAGTAAAAAACGAAATTTTCGTTTGTCTCATCATCACGGAAAAACGGCTGAGCCGAATTTAATGAAATTTGGTGAATAGCCTTGAAATATCCCCCCATAAATTTTGTCCAAGTTTCGAGTTTCTAAGACCTGGGGTTGTCGAGATATTAATGAAAAACGGAACTTTTTCCTAGGAGTTCTACTCCCTAACTCCGTGGTTTATCCAAACGAAAAGCTTGAAAATCGTTTGAAAGTGAATTAAAATTTAATCTCTGAGTTTGATGGGAGATTTTTTGCGTTAATTAGTCACTTTCTGGAAACATGAATTGTTTGAAACATGATTTAAAGGGGAAATCTATCTCCATGGTTCATGGTTTATGTAAAACAAGCTTTTACGGAACAATGAGAAGTATAGAGAAATCAAAATCGTTATTTAGGTTCGCAGTTTATGTTATAAGACATGACATATTTAACATATTATAAGATTCTATCTTATATCATGTTACTCAGAAACGCAATTAAATTAAATCTGTCTGTTAATTATAATAATTATTTTTTCGATTTGAATAATAAATAAATGGATATAAAAATATATTTTAGAAAAGAACGATTTGATTTTTCTTATAGCATTTTTGACTGGATAATATCAATTACGGTCTTCAGGTTTAAAAATTATTATTATTTATATTTTCGGGGATTATTGATTCAAGGATTATTGATATTTTCAAGTTATTATGCAATTATTTTATTATGACAAAAATTGTTTAAACTCATATATTGTATATTGTATGAATCTTCTACAAATACACGTGTATATCTTTTAATCTACGAGAATATAAGTAGTACAGGTATATTGACATATGTTTTGATATATATTGGCATATATTGGAATCAATTACGACCTTCTGGTATAAAGAGTACGGATATTATTGATGTTTTCAATTTATTACGTCATCTCTTTTATTTTGGCAAATATTTTTGAGACGCATATTGTAATACGGGTAATCTTCTACTAACACATTGGCATATTTTCTGATCTGCGACAATATAATTAGTACGGGGTTGCATATATTCATTCAATTCCTATTTTTTCTTCTGTAAATTTGCTTACAAAAGGGGGCAGGATGTTTTATTCTTCAGATCTGATCGTGAAGATAATTTTGCATAGTGAGAACATATATTCTTAAACTTCTCTTTAGGAGCAATAAATTTAATATTTTAACAGAATTTGCACATGATTGCGAACTTTAAGTTTCTTTAAATTATACACTCCGTACGAATAAGGGGTGTGCTGTTAGTGGTTGATAAATTTTAACATTTTAGGAGGATATATCATGTTGCTCGGCATCGCAATTAAATTAAATGTGTTTGTTAATGTTTTTATTATTTTTTTTCGATTTAAATAATAAATAAATGGATAAATGGATATAAAAGTATATCTTATGAATGGACGGTTTGATTTTTCTTTTAATTATATTAATTGCTGACTGCGTACATCAATTTCATTTATTTTGGCAAAGAGTTTTCAAGCTTATATCGTATTTAGCTACTAAACTCATATATTGTGTTTAGCCAATAAATTCATATAGCCGATTGTTGAAACAGAAAAAGAGTAGAGCGGGTATATCTTCTAATACAATTGTAGTGTTTTCATTTAGTATATTGAAACGGGATAAGAATGTTTCATTCAGATCTGCAAATTCAAAGCTACGAATTTGGAGGGATATCGCTAATTTGACAACTTTTCTTAAACTTTGCCAAATTGACGGAAATGTCGCCAAATTGATATAAACGACACACAAACAGCTGCCATAAACCTTCGGGTTGGTCGTGTGGCTTGGGTCTTCTACATATCAATGATTTTTTTTTTTTTTTTTTATTAGAAGAGAGTACTGAAATGATGTTTGGTTAGCATTTATCTGTCAGACCAACCATCCTACTTAGTAATACATTTAGCGAATTTTTAAAATGTCACCAAATTGATAAAAATGTTTTCAAATCTATAAAAATATCTTGAAATTGATAAAATTGCGCTACATAAATGAAATTAATTTTTTTTTGTTAGGGGATAGTATTGTGATGATATTTCGTCAATTTGTCGCAAAGTGGAACTGTCAGTTCTACAGTCCCACTTGGCGATAAATTTGGCGATTTTTTAAAATGTCGCTAATTTGACGAAACTGTCGCCAAATGTTCCATAGAAATATAACTATTTAGACGATATTTTTTTTACCAATTTATTTGAAGCAAATGATATCATGTCGCTTAGCAATGGATTTAAATCCAATGTGTTTATGCGGCAGACGATTTTTATTAAATCCTTTCCGATTTGAATAATGAAGATATGTATATAAAATACATTTCATTGCCATTTCATTTTGGACTGGATAATATCAATTATACTCTTCAGGTTTAAACATTATTATTATTGATATTTTCCGGAATTATTGATTCAGGGATTATTGATATTTTTAAGTTATTACGCCATTGTTTTATTGCGGCAAAAATTGCTGACACACGCATATTGTACGTTGTGCGAGTAATCTTCTAGGAATGCACGAGTATATCTTCTAACCTACGAGAATATAAGTAGTACAGGTATATTGGCATATATTTTGACATATATTGGCATATATATTGGAATCAAGTACAGTCTTCTGGTATGAAGATTAAGGGGATTAATTATATATTCAATTTATTACGTCGTCTGTTGTATTTTACCAAAAAACATTTGAGACTCATATTGCAATATGTGGGTAATCTATATATACTAATTGCCAAGTGTCCGTCTGTCTGTCTGTCCGTCTGTCTGTCTGTCACGCCTTTTTTAGGGACTTCCCGAATAGATAGAGACTTGCAATTTGGTACACGGCTCGGTCGTTCGATAAAACCCCCTGGAAAAATCGAATTTTTCGAAAACGTTCTATAGAGGGGGTGCCCCACACCAAAACGTTCGAAAAGTGAAATGACGGGAAAGCATGCTTTGCGATGAGATAGAGACTTTAAATTTGGTATATGGGTAAATCACTCGAAAGGAAGAAAGTGTGCAATTTCAGATTTCCAATATTTTCTACTTAAGGGGGGTGCAGCACACCAAAACGTTCGAAAAGTGAAATGATAGGAGAGCATGCTTTGCGATGAGGTAGAGACTTCAAATTTGGTGTATGGGTAAATCGTTCGAAAGGAAGAAAGTGTGCAATTTCAGATTTTCAATATTTTCTACTTAAGGGGGTGCCGCACACTAAAACGTTCGAAAAGTGAAATGATGGGAAAGAATACTTTGCGATGAGGTAGAGACTTCAAATTTGGTGTATGGCTAAATTGTTCGAAAGGAAGAAAGTGTGCAATTTCCGATTTTCAATATTTTCTACTTAAGGGGGTGTCGCACACCAAAACGTTCGATTTGCAGAATAAATGAGAAAACGATCCTTTAAAATTTGATAGAGGCTTGAAATTCGGTATATGGACTAATCATTTGATGGAAACACCCAAGACAAATATAGTTTTTCAAAAATGTTCGTTTAAGGGGGTGCTCCAGAGTAAAACGTTCGAAAAGTGAATTGATAAAAAACCATAATTCGGAATGAGATAGAGATATCAAATTTGGTGTAAGGGTAAATAGTGTGGAAGGAAGAAAGTGTATAATTTCAGTTTACCAAAATTTTCTAATTTAGGGGGTGTCGCACACTAAAATGTTCGATTTTCGGAATAAAGGAGAAACGCCTCTTTCAAAAGGTGATAGAGGCTTAATATTTGTTATATGGGCGAATCATCTCATAGAAATCAGAAAAAGAATAGAGTTTTTCAAAAATGTATTGTTAAGGGGGTGGGTACTTCACACAAAAGCATTCGAAAGATGAAATGCTAGAAATGCATACTTCACGATGAGATAGAGACTTCAAATTTGGTGTACGGGTAAATAGTTGGAAAGAAGGAAAGTGTGCAATTTCAGTTTTCATACTTTTGCTATTGTAGGGGGGTGCCGCTCACTAAAATTTTCGATTTGCCGAACAAATGAAAAACGCCTTCTTTACAATGTGATAGAAGCTTGAAATTTAGTATATGGGCTAACTATTTGACAAAAACACCAAACATGAATACAGTTTGACAAAAATGTTCATTAACGGGGTGCTACACAGAAAAACGTTCGAAAAGTGAAGTGATAGAAAAAAATGCTTCTCGATAGGATAGAGACTTCAAATTTGGTGTACGGGTAGATAGTTTGAAAAGAAGAAAGCGTGAAATTTCAGCTTTCCAATATTTGCTACTTTAAGGGGTGCCGCACACTAATATGTTCGATTTTCGGAATAAATGAGGCACGCTTCCTTTTAAATGTGACAGAGGCTTGATATTAGGTATATGGGCCAATCATCTGATAAAAAACCCAAGACAAAGAGAGTTTTTCAAAAATGTTCATTTATGGGTGTGCTTCACAGAAAAAAGTTCCAAAGGAAAAATAATAATATAGGGGTGTCTCGGGATGAGATAGAATTTAATGTAGTGTACGGGTAAATAATTCGAAAGGAAGAAATGCGCAAATTTAGTTTCCCAATATTTTCTTCTTTAGGGGGTTCTGCACACCAAAATATTCGATTTGTCGAACAAATGTGAAAAGCGAATTATTAAAAAATTTACATTATTCAGGGGTTGCTTATTGCGATACCGTTGATTTTCAACGGGTATTCGGCTAGTCTTCTACTAATAATCGGACATTATAAGTAGTACGTGTATATCTTCCCATATAATTTTAGCACTTTAATTTTGACATATATTGGAATAAATGACTGTCTTCAGATTTAAAGATTACGGGTTTATTGGTATTTTCAATTTATACATGTAATCTACTAATACAGGTTATATTTTCTAATATTCGCGTATATAATTAGTACGGGTCCCATACAATTTTAACGCTTTTATTTTGCATATATTGATTCAATTCCATATTTTTTTTTATATTTGCTTACATAAGGGATCCAAGATGTTGTATTCTTCAAATATGTCGATGAAGATAATTTTATATAGCGAGAACAGAGATTCTTAAACTTCTTTTTAGGAGCATTATATTAAATATTTTAACAGAATATTTTGATTAAACATGTCATTTAGTATACTATAAGAATTTGGGCATGATTATGAATTTCAAGTTTCTTTATATTATATACTCCGTACGAAGAACGGGTATGCTGCTAGTTATTTTATAAATCTGCTGATCTTTTAAAAGTAAATCCTTTGGATGAATTGAAAGTTTTTCTATATTTATTTTATTAATCTGGTGCTGATCTCAGAGGTGACGTAATTTGAAGGAATACGTACAAGTATTGGAAGTTTCTTTGATTTCTTTTGTGTGTGCTAAATGACTGCGAAGAGTGAAAGATATAGTATTGTTTTGTTTGATCGTTTGATAGATAGTGGTAAAATGAATGTGATTAAATGGTGGGTGAATCAGGGGTTGATTGCAAGTGGATACGAATGTCCTACATGTAAATCGCCTATGGGATTGTGTGAGAGAAATGATAGTACGGAAGAGTGTGATGGTTATATGTGGGTTTGGCGTGTTTTTGGAACGAATGCGCATTATGTGAAGAGGAGTATAAGGGATGGTACGTGGTTTGAGTATTCTAGATTGAGTTTGATTGAGATTTTGAGAATGACATGTCTGTGTGTGAAAAAGACTCCGCATGATTGGATGGTGGATGAAACGAATATGTCTGAAAACACGATAACAGATTGGAAGAGTTTTTGTAGGGAGGTACGTGTGGAAGTGATTGTGAGTGAAAGTAGAAGGTTTGGTGGACCTGGTAAGATTGTTGAGATTGATGAGAGCATGTTTGGCAAAAGAAAGTATAATAGGAGCAAGCAAGTGAAAGGTAATGGGGTGTTTGGAGGAATTGAAAGAGGGCCTGTGAGTTGTTTCATTGAAGTGGTTGAAAATAGAAGTAAGGATGTGTTGTTGAATGTTATAAAAAAGTATGTTGAACCGGGGACAACAATAATATCAGACTGCTGGAAGGCGTATGATTGCCTTTCAGATGAAGGGTTCGTACACCAGTCAGTAAATCATAGTCTGACGTTTAAGGACCCGGTAACAGGGGCTCACACAAATACTATCAAAGGAACGTGGAATTGGATTAAAAGACAGCAGAATGGTAACCGGCGTTGCGTGGGATCGGATCAGTTTGATTCCTACCTGGCCGATTTCATATGGCGTTGTTACCATAAAGGAAATTATCAGGAGCTATTTAAGTCGTTTTTAGAGGCTATAATAAAAATTTATACTCCTGACATGATGAATCCACCTCCTGAAGAGAAAAAGAAGAGGAAAGACGCCATAAAAAAAAAGGGGAGGAAAGTAGGTGAGAAGTGTTTTATCGAATTTCTAAGTATCGTTATTTATCAAATTTTGGTACTTTTGGGTTAACGTGGTATAGTTTTTTAATCAAACATTGGTATTTCTCGGTTAAGGGGGCTACAGTCAGATTTGCCCAAAATATGGCAATAGATGTGTTGGCAACAGTTGGTCCGTAGCAATTCGAACGTGGATCCACGACCTCTTCGCGGTCTTACCTTTTCCACTAAAAAAACACAGAATCCAGCCCCGCTGAATGTTGAAGTTCGCGCGTAGCAAAATCTGTTTGTGCAATAGATGTTCTATGGTTCACAGAGCACAGCCTTACTTTCGCGCGGCGGACGTAATATGAAAATCACTCAATGAGTTATGGAACACCTGTTGCACAAACAGTTGTTGCGACGTGCGACTTCCGACAGCCAGCGGGACCGGATTCTGTGATGTCTTTTAGCGGGCGAGCGTAGATCTATGCTCTAATTGCTACATCACTCTATGAGCCACAGAACACCTGTTGCACAAACAGCTGTTGCTACGTGCGACCTCCGACAGCCAGCGGGACCTGATTCTGTGATTTTTTTTAGCTGGCGAGCGTAGCGAGGTTAGCTCGCGAAGCGGGCGTAGATCCATGTTCTAATTGCTACATCACTCCATGAGCCACAGAACACCCGTTGCACAAACAGCTGTTGCTACGTGCGACCTCCGACAGCCAGCGGGACCGGATTCTGTGGTGCTTTTTTAGCGGGCGAGCGTAGATCCATGCTCTAATTGCTACATCACTCTGTGAGCCACAGAACACCTGTTGCTACGTGCGACCTCCAACAGCCAGCGGAACCGGATTCTGTGATGTTTTTTTAGCGGGCGAGCGTAGCGAGGTTAGCTCGCGAAGCGGGCGTAGATTCATGCTCTAATTGCTACATCACTCTATGAGCCGCAGAACACCCGTTGCACAAACAGCTGTTGCTACGTGCGACCTCCGACAGCAAGCGGGACCGGATTCTGTGATGTTTTTTTAGCGTGCGAGCGTAGCGAGGTCAGCTCGCGAAGCGGGCGTAGATCCATGCTCTAATTGCTACATCACTCTATGAGCCACAGAACACCAGTTGCACAAACAGCTGTTGCTACGTGCGACCTCCGACAGCCAGCGGGACCGGATTCTGTGATGTTTTTTTAGCGGGCGAGCGTAGCGAGGTTAGCTCGCGAAGCGGGCGTAGATCCAGGGTTCCCATTTCAGCGCGAACCCGCGAGATTCTCACGCAATCCATGAAAAATCTCGCGTAAAAATTTTGACTGCGCGAGAATTTCTCTCTCTCCAGTTCCGGCCTAAAATTATTTTTTCCTTCAAATTGGATACCGAGAAATCCGATGCCCGATCCTGATCGGGCATCGGAGATCGGGCCGATTGCTTCGCTACCGCAAATCGCGATCAGTTGCCTCGTTGTTGCGAATCACGGGCCGATTGCCGAGCGGTCGCGGACCGCGATTTCGTAGTTACGTCTGAATCGCAGTCAATCGCTATTTGGGTACACTAAAGTACTACGTGTTTCTAATTAGAGAGATATTTTATAGAAAACTATACGTGTCCCCTCAGCTTGCGCGGGTGGCAAATTCGATCAAATAAAATTTTGCTTTTTTTTATAGGATTCTTTCACGGATTTGAATTATGCTCTTTCCGCGTACTTCCCGCATTTTTTGTGTTTTGCTCGAGAAATTTTCTTCTTTCCGCGGACGAAAATCCTTTCCCCCGTACACAGTATGTCTACAGGTTACAAAAATCCCGAAAATGTCGTGAAATTGGCCATATATGATGCCCAAAAAATGTTACAAAATTTGAACAAAGCAACGAATTTTTTATCAGAGACATTCCTTTCTTACATAATCTGAAAATCTGTTTCTCCGCGATTGCGAAAACGGCGTTCGCATACGGCGATTCCCACATTTTCTGAGGAGAGATGACCAATGAATATCTTTTTGCCATTTTCACAATATATTTGCATCGACTGAATTTTTTTATAATTATGTCGTTTAATATACAAATAATAAAAACCAAACCATTTTTCTACCGTATTATTAATAAAATGAAAGGTTATTTTGCAGCAGTATCACGAAAAATCTGCATTTGTACGCTATCCTCGGCATACCTCGTTTAATTTGAAAAATATTTCCCACTTTTCCAATCTGTTTGCATCGACTACAGTGTTTGTAATTGTTTCGCGTTTTATACAGAAAAATTATTTTACAAACGTATTATTTATGAAATAAAGGGCTATTTTGAAAACAAAAAGAAAAAGTCGAGTCAAACAAAATGGCTAAAATCACATGACTGGCTTGAGATTCAACAAAAGGACGATGCAATCCTTATGTTCTGCAAGTTTTGTAAAAAATACAAAAAAAAAAAATCCATTTTCAAACATAAAGTCAAATTTATTACCTAATTCTATTTGCCTAGTGAAATAGTTTTCGTCGATATTCGCCTTCGGCGATCAAAAATCGTTTAAAGTTTTTAATTGCTATTGCTGCATGAAAATTGATCATAAAATGATTTTAAAAATCAAAATATATATAAAGTAAATACAGTCGGCCCTCGACTTTTGCAGTTTACAGACAAAAAAATCGTAAATTCGCATGTGAGTCATTTTACATAAAATAACCCATGTAGACGTTTTTATGTCAGCAAATAAAATCATAACGTAAGCATGGGGGAAGTCAGGAATTTGAGTATTTTTGCTAACAAGTGTGGGGGGGGGAGAGCTATAAAATTACCAAAAATGTGCTTACTTAATACTTAAACGACTCCTAATTAATTTTCAAAAAAGAATGTTAGTAAGAATGTTAAAAGAATGTTAGTTTTAAGAATTAAAAAATTTAAATGTCGTAGAATATGAGTTATAGTTAATGCTTTCTTTTTTATTACTTTCTAAATTAGCATCATAAAAAAATGAAATTTTAAGTGTCTCTCCTTATAACAGAAAATCTCTCCCAAAATGTTTTGGAAGGAGAGAAATTCTCCCCCTCTTTTCCTGACTTAGTGGGAACCCTGCGTAGATCCATGCTCAAATTGCTACATCACTCTATGATCCGCAGAACACCCATTGCACAAACAGCTGTTGCTAAGTGCGACCTCCGACAGCCAGCGTGACCGGATTCTGTGATGCTTTTTTAGCGGGCGAGCGTATAGCGAGGTTAGCTCGCAAAGCGGACGTAGATTCATGTTCTAATTGCTACATCACTTTATGAGCCACAGAACACCTGTTGCTACGCGCGACCTCCGACATATACATTGAATTACGATATATACGTACGTATGTATGTATGTATGTATGTATGTATGTATGTGTGTATATATATATATATATATATATATATATATATATATATATATATATATATATATATATATATACAAATACATGACACATACATTACTTTACAAACTTACATTCGTTTAACCTCTAATTTTTGTAGGATATATCTAAATTTATCTTCTTTGATGGATATTTTTAATTAATCGGAAAATAAAATATTAACTTTCATTAAAATATATACACGAGTTTTTTGCGAAAAATCGTTATATATCTTTCCCCTCACCCGCATATACATTGCAGAATTTTCTAATAAATGTATACATCTTTAGAACGCTACTTAGTGACTACAGTAAAAATAAGTAGTAGTGTATAGTCACTTAAAACGCACTTTAGCAAATGAAATCTTTAAATATATATTGTTATTAATGTATTCTAAATAACTAATATTCATCAGAAAGATAAATTCGATGCTTAATGGGTTTAATTTTTATTTGACATCATTGTCAGTTTGCCATTATGCTCTATGGTAAAAATAATGCCCCTTTGCACTTACGTTTCTGCCGGGTAGGCCGGTAGGCCCGGGTTCGATTCCAGCCACTGCCAAAACTGCCGCCGTGTTCATGCGGAGTACGATCACGTTAAACATGTGGGTCCGAAAGTCCTTCCGAGAGGTTGGTGGTAGGGGAAGGAGGGTACGGTCCCTGTGGATGCCTCCCCCACTGGGTTCCGGTCTAAATTGGGTGGCACTTCCCGACCGTCCAAACAGTTACCTTACACCTTTCTGGTAGGTCGGACGGTCTGGGTTTCAACAACTTACGTTTCTGCGTATTCTACTATGCAGGTTGTTTATTTACATTCGTGCTCATGCTCTAACAACATCGAGCGCCATAAGAGAATTGGAGCCAAAGATGTCGCAAAATTAGAGACCGTACCAGTCTTTCGGATAATGCCCCGAAATTTTCCACTTTTTTGTCTTCCAAGTACTTCCACACTTTTTCGTTGTTTTTCTTTGTCCCAGAAATTTTTTAATTTTTCATCTTTTGAGGGTCGAAAATCCTTTTCCTTGTTCATAGGATGTCTACAGATCACGAAGTCATGAAGTCGATCATGAATGTCCACCCTCCCACCCTCCTTCAAAAAAAAGAAAAAAAGTCACACAATTTGAACAAAGTCACGAGTTTTGATATCAAATTTTCCCCTTACTTACATCTGAAATCTGTATCTTCGCGATTGTAAAATCGGCACTCGCAAACAGCAATTCTCACTGTGTCCAGAGAGAAAAGAACAATAACTATCTTTCTGCCACTTTTACAATCTATTTGCATGGACTAACATTTTTATAAATATTTCGTTTTATAAGTAAAATTTAAAAATTATGTTTCAGATGTATTATTAATAAAATGAAGGGTTTTATTGAAGAACTACTTTAATTAATAAACATTGCAAATAACAGCATTTGTACGCAATCCTCAGCATATGCCATTGAATGGTAAAACTACATTCCACTTCTGCAATCTGTTTGCATCGACTACAATTTCTTAAATTATTTCAAATTTTATATGGAAAAATTATTTTTCAAATACATTATTAATGAAATGAGGAAGTAATTTACAGCAGAATTGATAAAATGGCATTTGCACGCGATTCTCTACAAAAATTTTTCTATGTACGAATTTTTTTCTAAGTATCATATGTTTTCTAAAATATATCAGAATAAAATTCACAAAATATTTCAAGTATCGTATGTTTTATAAAATTTTCAAAGTTTTTTTAAATTCCCCAAAATCTTATGGTGTTATTACACAGAGCAATTCCTTCCAGCAATTTTTCATCAACACCATACATTTCAATGGGAAGAAAACTTGCCGCAATATTGCCACAATTTGTTCGTACTCGACAATAAAAATTACGCAATTTCTGTGCAGCAAACCAATCAGAGGACAATAAAATTGGACGTCACTCAGCTCCGCCTTTCCTCTCCTCATTTGCATTTAAGATGGCGATGGCAACTGTAATGCGAGCACATCGAAGTTGCTCAATTAAGTTAGAATCTGGAGATGGAAAAAATAATATAACTTCTACCAAATTACAGACACCTGCGGCATATAAAATATCCGCATTATACAAAAAAAAAAAACTAAAGAATTCTTCCTGAAATCGGCAGAGTTACAGAGGGAGGGCCTGTTAGGAAGGAGGGGCCTAAAGTATCATTGCTGGGTGGAATTACTGAAGTCTGGAGGTGGAAAAATAATAATAGAACTTTTACCAAATTGCAGATATCTGTGAAAATAAAAGATCCAAATTACACAAAAACACCCATTCAAAAATGCTTCTTGGAATGAAATCAGCGGCAATAGAAAAAAAGAGGAGGGGCGTGTAAGGAAGGCAGGAGCCTAAAGCATCATTGCCGTGCGGAATTGCTGAAGTCTGGAGATGCAGATGAAAAAAAAAATAACTTTTACCAAATTACAGACATATTTGGTATATAAAAGATTCAAATTAAATGAAAACATACTAAAGGATGCCTTCTGGAATGAAATCAGCAGCATTAGAGAGGAGGGACTTGTTAAAGAGGAAGGGCCCTAAAGTATGATTGACGGGCGGAATTGCCGAAGTTTGGCAATAAAAATTGTCATGTGTAATAACACCATTATTTTGAAAAAATTTTATGAGTACTATTCATTTTGTAAGTTCTTTATTCTGCAGTTACAAAAAGTTAAGCAGTTTTCTTAAAATGAGTGTTATTCACTGTTATTCAAATTGAATTACACTATCATTTACATTAGAAACTCTGGTTCAGAATACAGTAGCAAACTATATTTTGGTGGGAGGAGCGTATTTCTAAACACAAGAATAAGACTACCTCACTTAGATGGGTGGGGCCAGTTTCAAAACACGGGATAATGTGCCAACTTGGCATGATTTGTACTGAATACACGTGGTAGGCTATCATCCGGATTTACCAAATTGTTTTTCAACAGTATGAGTAATCAAATGAGTGTTAAAATGACGCTTTTGTTTAAATCTTTTTTGACATACCTCACAAGTAAATAGTTTTTCACCAGTATGAGTACGCAAATGATTCTTTAAAAGATTATTTCGAATAAATCCCTTCTTACATACCTCACAAGTAAACAGTTTTTCACCAGAATGTGTATACAGATGATAATTCAAACCACTCTTTTGAATGAATCCTTTCTGGCATACTTCACAAGTAAATGGCTTTTTATCAGAATGCATATGCAGATGAAATTTCAAACCACTCTTTTGAGTAAATCCTTTCTGACATACTTCACATGTAAATGGCTTTTCACCAGTATGGGCATACAAATGAGTTTTCAACTCACGCTTTTGATTAAACCCTTTCTGACATACCTCACAAGTAAACGGTTTTTTATCAGAATGCATAAACAGATGAGTATTCAAACACGCCTTTTTAATAAATCCTTTCTGACAAACCTCACAAGTAAACGGCTTTTCACCAGTATGGGCATACAAATGAGTTTTCAACTCATGCTTTTGATTAAACCCTTTCTGACATACCTCACAAGTGAACGGTTTTTTATCAGAATGTATATGCAGATGAGTTTTCAAACCACCTTTTTGAGTAAATCCTTTCTGACATACTTCACAAGTAAACGGCTTTTCACCAGTATGGGCATACAAATGGGTATTCAATTCATGCTTTCGAATAAATCCTTTCTGACATACCTCACAAGTAAATGGTTTTTCATCAGAATGTGTCCGCAGATGAAATTTCAAATCACTCTTTTGTTTAAATCTTTTCTGACATATGTCACAAGTAAATAGGTTTTCACCAGTATGAGTACAAAAATGATTATTTAAAAGAACTTTTCGAATAAATCCCTTCTTACATACCTCACAAGTAAACGGTTTTTCACCAGAATGCATAAACAGATGAGTATTCAAATCTGCTTTTTTAAAAAATCCTTTCTGACATACCTCACAAGTAAATGGCTTTTTATCAGAATGCATATGCAGATGAAATTTCAAACCACTCTTTTGAGTAAATCCTTTCTGACATACTTCACAAGTAAATGGCTTTTTATCAGAATGCATATGCAGATGAAATTTCAAACCACTCTTTTGAGTAAATCCTTTCTGACATACTTTACAAGTAAATGGCTTTTCACCAGTATGGGCATACAAATGAGTTTTCAACTCACGCTTTTGATTAAACCCTTTCTGACATACCTCACAAGTAAACGGTTTTTCACCAGAATGTGTATACAGATGAAATTTCAAACCACTCTTTTGAGTAAATCCTTTCTGACATACTTCACATGTAAATGGCTTTTCACCAGTATGGGCATACAAATGAGTTTTCAACTCACGCTTTTGATTAAACCCTTTCTGACATACCTCACAAGTAAACGGTTTTTTATCAGAATGCATAAACAGATGAGTATTCAAATACGCCTTTTTAATAAATCCTTTCTGACAAACCTCACAAGTAAACGGTTTTTTATCAGAATGTATATGCAGATGAGTTTTCAAACCACCTTTTTGAGTAAATCCTTTCTGACATACTTCACAAGTAAACGGCTTTTCACCAGTATGGACATACAAATGGGTATTCAATTCATGCTTTCGAATAAATCCTTTCTGACATACCTCACAAGTAAATGGTTTTTCATCAGAATGTGTCCGCAGATGAAATTTCAAATCACTCTTTTGTTTAAATCTTTTCTGACATATGTCACAAGTAAATAGGTTTTCACCAGTATGAGTACAAAAATGATTATTTAAAAGAACTTTTCGAATAAATCCCTTCTGACATACCTCACAAGTAAACGGTTTTTCACCAGAATGCATAAACAGATGAGTATTCAAATCTGCTTTTTTAAAAAATCCTTTTTGACATACCTCACAAGTAAATGGCTTTTTATCAGAATGCATAAACAGATGAGTATTCAAATACGCCTTTTTAATAAATCCTTTCTGACAAACCTCACAAGTAAACGGTTTTTTATCAGAATGCATATGCAGATGAAATTTCAAACCACTCTTTTGAGTAAATCCTTTCTGACATACTTCACAAGTAAATGGCTTTTCACCAGTATGGACATACAAATGGGTATTCAATTCATGCTTTCGAATAAATCCTTTCTGACATACCTCACAAGTAAATGGTTTTTCATCAGAATGAGTCCGCAGATGAAATTTCAAATCAGTCTTTTGAATAAATCTTTTCTGACAAACCTGACAAGCAAAAGGTTTTTCACCACTATGAGTACGCAGATGAATAGTCAACTTTCCCTTTTGAATAAATCCTTTCTGACACACATCACAAGTAAATGGTTTTTCATCAAAATGTGTACGCAGATGAATATTCAACCCACTCTTTTGAATAAATCCTTTTTGACATACGGTACAAGTAAAAGGTTTTTGACCACTATGAGTACGCAGATGAATAGTCAACTTTTCCTTTCGAATAAATCCTTTCTGACACACATCACAAGTAAATGGTTTTTCACCAAAATGAGTATGCAGATGATTATTCAAACCATTTTTACGAATAAATCCTTTCTGACATACCTCACAAGTAAATGGTTTTTCACCAGTATGAGAACGCAGATGATATTTTAAACACTCATTTCGAATAAATCCTTTTTGACATACCTCACAAGTAAATGGTTTTTCACCAGTATGAGTACGCAGATGAATATTCAAATGAGTTTTTTGAATAAATCCTTTTTGACATACGGTACAAGTAAAAGGTTTTTGACCACTATGAGTACGCAGATGAATAGCCAACTTTCCCTTTCGAATAAATCCTTTCTGACACACATCACAAGTAAATGGTTTTTCATCAGAATGCGTAAGGAGATGAAATTTCAAATAACTCTTTCGAATAAATCCTTTCTGACATACTTCACAAGTAAATGGCTTTTCACCAGTATGGGCATACAAATGAGTTTACAATTCATGCTTTCGTTTAAATCCTTTCTGCCATACCTCACAAGTAAATTGTTTTTCATCAGAATCCATATCCAAATGAAATTTCAAATTACTCTTTCGAATAAATGCTTTTATACTTCAAAAGCAAATGGCTTTTCAGCAGTATGGGCATACAAATGGGTATTCAATTCCATGCTTTCAATTAAATCCTTTCTAACATATTTCACAAGTAAATGGTTTTTCATCAGAATGTGTCCGCAGATGAAATTTCAAATCACTCTTTTGAATAAATCCTTTCCGACATACCTGAAAAGTAAAAGTGTTTTCATCACTATGAGCATGCAGATGAATAGTCAACTTTCCCTTTTGAATAAATCCTTTCTGACATGCATCACAAGTAAAAGGTTTTTGATCAAAATGAGTACGCAGATGAATATTCAACCCACCCTTATGAATAAATCTTTTCTGACATAACTCACAAGTAAATGGTGTCTCATCAGAATGCATAACAGATGAGTATCCAAATCTGCGTTTCGAATAAATCCTTTCCGACATACCTCACAAGTAAATGGTTTTTCACCAGTTTGAATATGCAGATGAGTGTTCAATACAGACTGTTCAATAAATTCTTTTTGACATACCTCAAGTAAATGGTTCTTCACCAGTATGAGTATGTTAATGATATTTCAAATAATCTTTTTGAATAAATCCTTTTTGACATACCGTAAATGGATTTTTACAAGTATGAGTACGCAGATGAATATTCAAATAATCTTTTTGACATACCATACAAGTAAAAGGTTTTTCACCAGTATGAGTACACAGATGAATAGTCAACTTTCCCTTTTGAATAAATACTTTCTGAAACACATCACAAGTAAAAGTTTTTCACCAGTATGGTAGAGCAGATGAGTGTTCAAAATACTCTTACAATTAAATCCATTTTAAAACACTGCACAGGTAAATAGTTATTTACCTGTATAGCAGAGCAGATGAGTTTCAAAATAATTTTTTAATTAAATGACTTCTGACATACCTAAGTAAATAGCTTCTTATCAGTATGAGTACGAAGATGAGTATTCAATATATGCATTTGAGTATATCCTTTCCGGCACGCTTCACAAGTAAATGGTTTTCACCAGTATGAGTACACAGATGACAAGCCTTAAGGTTGGTTGTGTGGTCTGGGCCTTCAACAGATGAATATACAAATGATTTTTTCGAATACTTTCTGATAAACCGCACAAGTAAATGGTTTCTAACCAGCATGACTACTAAAGATGATCAACTAAAAGACTCTCTGGAATTATTTGAGTATTCATATCATTCTTATAATTAAATTATTTCTATCACATGTCAAAATTTTTCATTAATAGAAAAGTGTATTAATAGGAGAGTGTATATTTGTTTTCATTAACAGGAGAATGTATACGAGTTTTCATTAATAGGAGAGTGTATAGGAGCTTTCATTAATGGGAGAGTGTATAGGAGTTTTCATTAATAGGAGAGTGTAGTGTTTGGTCATTAATAGTGTGTCTATTCATCATCATTCACTAATAAGAGAATCACCAGTCATTTTATCACAAATCTTAGGAATGACGTTAAACTTGTCACACATAAATAGATTTCCACTAATAAGACAATTCTTACTAGATCTTAACTGGCATACTGATTGTAGCATATATAATAATCTTGTTATAACAGACGCAAAAATACGAAGCATTAGAGACAGAGGCAGCTCCGCTCGCGCAAAGGATACTGGGATCGCTTGTCCATTCATCCTCTGGGTTGACTTTCTGGAGCGCCTGGGCCGCATGTTCCGAAAATGTACGCGCTATATCCCCTGCTGTGAGGCCGATTCTTCGCTATTGGCTAAGTTAAATGACGTCATGGGCGGAGCCTATACACATTGAAAAATGTGTCGTCTTCGAGATTATACGTGTTTACATTTTCTTTAGATACCTTTCGTCATGTATTTTACTTCATACACACATTATACACACATATATACACACATATTTTCATACACACATATTTATTTGCTTTTGATATGATTTTAAACTAAAGAATTAAATAATATATATTATTATTATTACTACTTGATCAATAATGCTTCATGATAATGCTTCATTTACGGGAAAAAAATTATATACAGCATACAGTTTTATGCCCATTTTATATTGTATTCCGTACGTGTATCGCAACTTTTGATGACTTATAGCACTTGAGGCAATTTGTTTTATTTTATTAATGTTTTAACTACAAAAAAGCAAGTTACCTATCCTAGAGCTCCCCTAAGACCGACCGTGACGTCATTTCATCGCCAATAGTCAACGCTTGGCATTATTCTGGGGTTACATTTATTTGAGGAGGATATCGTCACGTTTGGCGTTTTCCAAGGCATTATTTTGGGGTTACATTTTTGTTGTGTTCAAGATGATGGGGATTTTGTTCGGCTCGCGATGGTCAAACGTGCTTTTTACAATTTCTCTTTCTCTGTCGGTTTATAACGGATTCTTGATTTGAATATGGAAATATTAAATGTCGGAGTGATGGGATGGGGTTTATTTTTTTGCCAATTCGCGGCAATGCAGTGATTTCGGGACAAATATGATACTTACAATTAAATGATACGGTACAAAATATTTATTTGTTTGAGTCATTTATAGTATATTTAAAACTACGTGTTAATTTAATGATTTCAGTTAAGGTTCGAAAAATACAAATATAACGCCGTTTTAACAAACTTTTGTAAAATAAACATTTCTGCTTATGTTATAAAAAGCTAATATTTATGAAGTATAAAAATCACTGATTGGCCGGAAAACTTAAAGAAGATAATTATAGAATATTTAAATATTTGTTTTAATATGTCTGTGCCGTATCGTAGCCAGAATTTTACAAAGGGTGGGAATTGACGATCGAATAGAGGGCATTAAGAGTGCTGGATTTTGTTTTGCAAGAGGGATTGTATTGATAACTAATATGCTAATTCACAAGAAAGGGAGAAGGGACCCCCATGTGCCGTACGCCACTGGTACCGTTTGCAGAACAGCGGTTACAATGAATACTTTGGAAAGGAATAAGAGGACCATGCTTTGAACGTAAAACTTGTATATAAATATATGATTATATATAGGATACTGAAATATTTTTATAGGATCCGTATAGTTCATAGGCGTTGCTAGAATTTCAGAAAGGCGGGGGGGGGGGCATTTACATTGTTAGTCGTTGCATTGGAAGAGAACAGGGCCTCCCATAAGGGGGAACGGACACCATTTGAATAGGAAGGGGGGGGGGTCCAATGACTACTTCGAAAAGGAATAAAATGACCATGCATTGAACGGAAAACTTACAGTAGGATATTGAAACATTCTTTTAAATATCCATATAGTTTATAGGAGTAGATAGAATTTTAGAAAGGGGGGAGGGCGAGGATCGAATGGAGGACATTTACAGTACCAGATTTCATTTTCCAGTATGGATTACAGTACCGGGTTTCGTTTTCCAGTGATTTCAAAACCATCAAGCTTTAAAATAGGATGTATTTCTATTTTTTTTCAGGTGTTTAAAGTTAACACGATTCACTAGAAGTGAGTACGAACCGTATTGTAATGAAAAAAATTTACCTTGATAGTAGTATTATTTAGGAATCTTGGGTAATTCATTTATTTTTAACATTCAACGCAATTTTGAATTTTCATAAAAATAGAAAATAAAACAAAAGGTGTAACATCATTTACGGCTGGAATAATGTAACTGGTTACATGCTTGGGTACAATCCAAGAGGATTGGGTTCGATCTCCGCTTTCAGCCGTAATTTTGAGCTAAAATTTTTTATACGCGAAACTTTCAATTTTACAAAAAATATATTAATGCTTGTAAAATTTAACTACATTTACTGATTTTTATTTTCTTTCATAAATATTTTTCTTTTGTAAGTTTTGTATACGTGTATGTGCAAAGTCGCATAATAGTACTTTTAATGGAACTTTCATGGGAAATTGTTTTTCAGTATGATTAAAAGTATAAGCTGTTGTAAGTGAGATATAGAAGTTCAGCCCCATTAAGATCAGTGTCAACTCTAAAATTTTCTTCTGCTTATAATTCTATAGAATTATGTAAAAGGATTTAATGCAAAACATTTTCTTTGCTCATTTCAGCTGATTTCATAATTGAAGCTACCGAACAAGGGGCAGTGTGCCTCAATACAGCGTAATGTGCGCATTAATAATTGATATATCTATAATTTCAGCAATGTAAAATTCTTGTTCGCTTACAATTAATATTTTTTAAACCAGCGTAAAGTTAATTTCACATGATTACAAATGAAATATATGCACACCTATGCAACTATTTTCCCAAACGATAGAAGAATGTTTTAATGAGTATTAAAATAGATTTAGTACATGGATTTCTATAAAAATGGAAAATTTGAATTTTTAAAACAGTTTTTTAATACTTCACGCGGAAGCATAAAGGACATGCACGATATTTAGTATTAAGTTGAATAAAAAAGATGCTGCGTCCTGTGAATGCACTTCTCTGAAATTCATATCTTGATTGATTTTATCAAAATATTGCTTACCCATTTTGATGTGAATAACGTCTATGGTTTCTCTGGCGGAAAAGCGGAGCTTTACGAAAATGTAAATACTTTAGACGCTTATAACCCCGAGTCTAATAAAATTGTAAATAATTTTTCTTGTTTGGTAGGAAATAGCGTTCAGATTATGCATATATTAAAACAATTTCAATGTTGTAAAATTTTAACCTTTTTTTATGAAAAAACTTTTACAAAAATTTCTCTCTGAGCGAGTAGTTTTCCTTTTTCATTTTACTAGCTTTCATTTAAAATACATAGTGAAATATAAAAAATAGATATAAAGAATAAACTACAAAAATGTGTATTAGAAAATTTAGTATTAAAATCTATATTTATTATTTAAGAAAGCTCCTACAGTTTTCGAGTCATTGTCTTGTCAAGTTAAAAAAGATTGGGATTTTTCCCGTTTTTCAAATTTGTAACGCCTATAAGCCTAAAAACTAACAGAGCTAGCTTTGAACATTAGGCAAGAATGTGTATCTCTTTGAAAACCCTACAGGTGTATATAATTAAAATTTGGATAGAGTTCTATTTTTTTTAAATAACTTGTACGATTGTGTTTGTAACAAACGATTTTTTTTTTCACTCGAAATATTTTCAAAAATAAAAAAAATAGGTATAAACAGTAAGTGATGAAAATATGTATAAGAAAATTTATTTTCTAAATCTATATTTATTTTTTAAAAAAGCTCTTATAGTTTTCGAGTAACCGACCTTTCACGTTGAAAAAGTATTAAAATTTTATGTTTTTCAAGTTTGTAATATGCTTATATCTTCAATATTTAAGTGATAGCTATAAATAATAAGCAAGAATTTGTATCTTTTTAAAAACCCTATAAATGTATATAATCTGATTTTGGATCGAGGTTTTTTTTTTTCTTTTTGTTATTAGGAAAATTGAGTTTTATTTTTAAAATGTTATTCACTTAAAACCGTTTGAGGCTCTTTCGGACTGGAGCTACCGCCGATTTTTTTTTCTTTTTCGTTTTATTTTCAAATATTTTTCTTGAAATATATGTTCTCGATATATTGCACTTTTTTAAAACAATGTATCAAAAAATTACATAAAATTAAACATTATAAACTACTGTGAAATATATTTACTTTTACATGTAGTATTCTGCGCTAAATTTTTTTAACATCATTCTCGTGGGTCTAGTATGTTCCATTCACGACAGAAGATACATTGTATAATAATTTTGACGCCTAACAATTCGTCAACAGTCATTTATATATAAGAAATGCCCTTCTCTCTGCCTGTCTGTAACGCTAGGCGAGATATGTGGCGTACGTGGTGACTTATTTAGCTTTTGACTTATTTAGTGGTGTCTTATTTAGCAAAAGAACACCAGCTTTGATATTTTGCCCCAGATTAACGTAAACATTGTTAAAATTGAACAAAAAAATGAAGCTAAGTTAACAAAACTGACGCCACAATGATGAGTTAATTATTGAAATATATGTGGACTATTGCTTATTGCGTATGCTATCAATATTGATAATTGTCCATTTAGAGTTGTGCGAAACATAAATTAATTGGGTACTTCGAAATAATTTTACATGTTGTCATCGAGAAAAGCGCCCATTGTGCAATTTAACATTACAAACATCTTATACATCATGTGAAAAAAGTGCATTCATTGTACTATTTATGGTAAGTTATGTGCTGCCCACATCAACATTTCTTTATTTGCGCTGGATTTTACGAAACTGATATAGTATAACTTGATAACAATTTTAAAACTTCTACAGTTTTCTTTTACAAGTTACTCTAAAATGTTTCCTAAAATTTCTTTAAAAATCATGTTTATATTAATGTGAAATTATTACATAAGTTAGGAGCAGAAGTTATTATTTAGCATTAGATATTAAGTTAGGAGCAGACCAATCATTAAAACGAATCTTAACAATAACGTCGAAGAATTGTGTGATTTCAGATAATAAGTATTAATAAATGGTATTTTAACACTTTAAATTCATACCGTAATTCAAATGATATCGTATTCTCACATACACAATGAACCGGGAACACTTTAAATTTTTATTACAATAAAAATTATTTTTAAAATATACTCTATTAAAATATACTCTAAGTGTTCTGTTAACCATTATAGCTGTTATAAACCATTGTATGCACCTGTGAAGCTTGGCTTGGGCAACAAAATGAAAATACTTCGGGGACGGGGTCTTTTCCTTTCAAGCCCTTCGAGGTGTAATCAAGTTCTTTGTTCAAGCCTTGAAGCGGCACCCCCCACCCCATAGCGGCACCACTATCGGAATTGACGCTTCGAGGCAGACATGTGTGGATCGTTGAGGCAAGTGGCACCAATTAGGGACGGAAAATTTATGGCTCTATTTTTGTGAAAAACAAGAAAACGTTTGAGTTCAGTTTGCTTTGAAAGCGAATCCATGCTAAAACCCTCTTTGTTGTTACAACAGAGTAGATCTACTAGTCACACAGAGGCGTCAAGCAATCCATGCGACTGCTTGGGGCTTCAAAACTGGAAAAGAAATTTCTTTTTTTCTCCTTTTTTATATTTTTTAAGAATTAAATATAACTTTTGTCTGAAGCTAATTATTGCAAAGTCGCATATGATCACTAATTTGCCCCTCTTACGTTTTCCTTTATTATTTCGTATTATTCTGAAATTTTCCTTCATTTAGATTTCAGTAGTTGTAATCTGAATAGGGTTTGAAGTTGGTAAGACAGAATCAGTAACATCTTTTATTAGTCTATTCGCTTTTGTATATTTTGTGGTTGCAGGGGCCCCATAGAGCCTACTAGGCCTCGGTCTAAAACCTTTTGTCTAATCTGTGTTCCTTCTTCGCCTTGCCCAAACTATAACTATCGGCCTTTTAGTAATAGATCAATTAGCAAAATTATGACTATTATTTTGGCCGAAAAGTGGCGTAGTTACAATTTTTGGGCCTAGAAGCAACATCTTTAGTCGGCCTTATTTTTTACATTCCCCCCCCCCCTCCTACGCTATATTTTACATTCTGTTTTAGGAGCCCACTATACGATATTTGCCATTCGATGTGAGGCTCCCATATAGAGATAGAACTCTGAACAGCGACATTTTTTCAAAGGTTCCTAAGTTTTAAGGCCCCAAAGTATCTATTGTATATGTTATGCTCATCTGCTGGAAACAAGCCTATCAAAATAGATTTTCCAAGACTCAGATTTCTTTAAGTCGTTGTAGTCATCGTATGATGTATGACAGTCATAATTGTTGGCCATGCCTGACTGATATATAATGCCCAAGGCCGCCAACTGGGGGGACAAAAAGATGCATTGCATAGGGACCTGGAAGACTCGTAAGTCCGGACCGCATAAGCAGTTCATGAAAAAAGGCCAATAACTTGTAACATAGGGAGTAATAAGGGGCCACACATTTGCTGCATAGGGGTCCAAATATTCTGTCGGCGATACTGTTCATACTTAAAGAAATAAGACATTAATAATTAAATGAAGTCAGTTTATGCTTGCGGAAATTTCATGAAGTGTTTTAGGTGCAGAAAGCCTTCAATGTATTTAAAATTTTCTGACAAATTTATTAAAAGTCTACTTGACTGGGTATAAACATTGCAGGCTAATACACAAGCTGAATAAGGCTAGATTGCAGAATGATAAAAGCATGTTTGATACTGAAAATTCTGCTGTCTCAAACCCTGTTCTCTGACAAAGAGAGGCCTTGAAATGACGGTTTTCATGCAACAAATATTTATGTACTAGATTTTATTGAGAACTGAAATTAAGCTTTTGAATTGTACTAAGTATTAACTTTCAAATGGTTAAAACAACTTCGATAGTCCTTGAAAAGGAAAAATCTGATGCCGGCAGCACATGACTTTCCCTGCAGACTGAAACTCATGTTTTCTTTATTTCCCTAATAATTCATTAGATTGAGTTTAATTGCCCCAAATAACACTCAATTTGCATTATTAATACAATTTTTGTTTTTATTTGGTAATTGGATATTTTTCAGAAATCGGATAACAAAAACGCAAGAAATCTCAAATATCTTGAGAACAAGAATTGAAACTATGAAACAAGAATTTAATTGGTATATTTGAGCATAAGTAGTCTTTTGTGTTTTTTAGATTTTTGCGGACCATTTCGTAAAAAAAGGCAGGTTGTTCTTTTCCGAATCGTACCAAAATCTAATCAGCGCCAGAGTATCCTACAAGTAATTTATCTACCAAATTTTGTGAAATTTGGTAAATTAGTATTTTAGCTAGAGTGGACATATGAATTTTTTACGGGTCATTTCGCAAAAAAAGGCGGTTTCTGTTTTTACGAATCCTACCAAAAACTAATCAGCACCAGGGTCTCACCCAAGTGACTTATCTTCCAAATTTTATGAAATTCGGTCCATTAGTTTTTAGTTAGAGTGGATACATGCATTGCACAGACAGACACACACACAGACGTCACGCTAAAAATAGTTTTTTCGTATTCTAGAGGTCTCGAAACGTGTAGATCCGTCGAAAACTCGAGTTGTGATTTTCAGCATGATTCCAATACTTTTCCTTTACATTACCACGTATTGCAGGGAATGTAAAAATCTGATGTGGGCAGCACATGACTTTCCCTACAGACTCAAATTCATTTTTTCTTTATTTCTTTAAGAACTCATTAAATTGAGTTTAATTGCACAAAATGACACTAAATTTGCATTTTTAATTCAATTTCTGCTTTTATTTGGTAATTGAACATTTTTCCAAAGGCGGCATAAAAAATTGCGAAAAATCTCAAATATCTCGAGAATGGTTAGTCCTAGTCTAATGGGGTTGGTCTTATTCTTTTCTTCGTTAAACATTACGTATTAAACAAGTATTTAATGGATATATTTCAGCATACGCAGTTTTTTATTTTAGATTTTGGGCCATTTTGCAAAAAAGGCAGGTTATTTTTTTTTAAATCATACCAAAATCTAATCAGCACCAGCGTGATCCCCAAGCGACTTATCTACCAAATTTTGTGAAATTCGGTCCATTAGATTTTCAGCTAGAGTGGATACAAGCTTTTGCGGGCCATTTCACAAAAAAATGGCGGGTTCTTTTATCCCAAATCGTACCCAAAACTAATCAGCACCAGATTCTCTCACAAGTAAATTACCTACCAAATTTTATGAAATTCGCTCAATTAGTTTTTTAGTTAGAGTGGATACAAAATCTGTACAGACAGAGACACACACACACAGATATCACGCTAAAAATAGATTTTTCGTATTCTAGAGGTCTCGAAACGTGTAGATCCGTCGAAAACTCGAGTTGCGATTTTCGACATGATTCCAATACTTTCCCTATACATTACCATGTATTGCAGGGAATGTAAAAACTGACATGGGGAGTCCTCTTTTTGTTCGAGTGTCAGATTACTTTTAAGTTTTATCTACATATTACGATTTCTGAATAAAAATTGCCGGCGGTTTCTTTGTGAAACAGTAGTTTACGGCCAGTCGTTTATGGATATTGATAATCAACTCTTAGCTTGCAAATATAAATATGCAATTATTTGTTAATAATTTATATGTATTGAAATATATAATAGTAACTAGTATGGTTTATAAATGATAATGAGTAATTGTGATTTTGATGAGCTCCCATGAATTTCACTTTAGTTCATCTTCAATTTCATCTGTGGCTACGGCCCAGAACCATTGAATTTACCCGATTACAGGTCACTAAGGGAACTTAAAAGATTTTATTTTCAATTATCTAAATTATCTTAATTTCATTTATATAAATCTTATCTCACATAGTTGGTTAAAAATCGAATTTCTTTTATTAGGGATAGGCACCTTCAAAAGTCATTTTCACTACACCTGATTTTATTTCCACACGGCCGCCCTAAGCAATTGTCTATAATTGCTCATACCGAGCAAATATAGACAAAATTGCCCATAAATATTTTCCATATTGTATTTATCTATACCTAGCTCAAAACTTTTATCTTAGCATCTGTGCTAGAGTTGGGTTGTTAGTCATTACGGTTGTTAGTGCATATCGTTTTTAAATTTTCATATTAGTTGTTATATATATATATATATATATATGTATTAAGAAACGGTACAATTAAAAATACATCTACTTATTGCGCTAGTGCAGCACATAAATAAGATGATATTTATAAGTAATAAATATGAATTATAATACAATTATTGAAGAGAAACAGTAAATCAATTGCTTCGAATTTACAGATTATCAGATAAAAAGTTTCATTAATTCAATTACATATAAAAACCTTATTCATACTAGTAAATTATATTTTTATCCATTATATTTGGTTAGCAGTATAGTAAAAAGTTTAGGGTAACACAGAGTTAGTTATTCATGCACTTTGTCATGTCTAAATCACTATAGAATTTTAATAATTTTCCAATTTTTCCCTTTTATTTACTAACTGATACTTATGGTTATATTACTTTCCCTGCAATACATGGTAATGCATAGGGAAAGTATTGGAATCATGTCGAAAATCACAACTCGAGTTTTCGACGGATCTACACGTTTAGAGACCTCTAGAATACGAAAAAACTATTTTTAGCGTGACGTCTGTGTGTGTGTGTGTGTGTGTCTGTCTGTCTGTGCAGATTTTGTATCCGCTCTAACTAAAAAACTAATCAACCGAATTTCACAAAATTTGGTAGGTAAGTCACTTGTGGGCGAGTCTAGTGCTGATTAGTTTTGGGTACGATTCGGGATAAAAGAACCCGCTTTTTTTTGCGAAATGGCCCTCAAAAGTTTGTATCCACTCTAACTGAAAAACTGATGGACCGAATTTCACAAAATTCGGTAGATGAGTCACTTGTGGGTCACCGTGGTGCTGATTAGATTTTGGTACGATTCGGAAAAAAATAACCTGCCTTTTTTTGCAAAATGGTTCGCAAAAATCTTCAAAATCTAAACTAAAGAACTACGCATGCTCAAATATATCCATTAAATGCTCGTTTAATACGTAATTTTTAACGAAGAAAAGAATAAGACCAACCCCATTACACAAGGACTAGCCGTTCTCGAGATATTTTAGTTTTTCGTATTTTCTCTACGCCACCTATGAAAATAAGTCCGGTTACCGATTGAGAAAGAAAATTGAATTAAAAGTGAAATAAATTTAATTAAAATAAAGATAATGTGGATATAAGTCTGCAGGGAAAGTCATGTGCTGCCGACATCAGATTTTTTTCTTTTATTACGCATTTCGTTATACTTGCATCAACTAACAGTGCATTTTGCCAGGAGATAGATGTAAGGAATCGGTGGAAGGCCTTGTCTAATTTCTATAATCGATTATTATTCGATTCTCTATTCAATACATATTTTATTATTTTTTTATTTTTATTTTAGTGTTAATAATGATTATAATTTTTATCTATATGTATTAATAAACACTGGTTGTATTTTGAATGCAGATAATCTGGTTTTTACACTTTCTAATACTTTAGAATGGATTTACTATTTACAATTATTATTATAATCTTTATGAATGGATTTATTATTTACAATTATTATTATAATCTTTATGAATGCATTTATTATTTACAATTATTATTATAATCTTTATAAATGGATTTATTATTTACAATTATTATTATAATCTTTATGAAAGACAGATAGAATACGATAAAAGTACGATGCAGACTTTGTAATCCAAAGGCTCTGTTTGTGTTTTTGCTCATATTCAGACATAATTTGGGGTTCCTATGCAGCAAATGTGCCTTAATACCTAATGAAACTTCTATTAGTAATAATGTTTATTATTTGGATTTAAATCTAATTATAGAACCTGCTCATGGGATAGTTACTAAATTATATGATAAAAAAGATTTTTTTAAATTTAATATTAATAAATTATTACCTTTTAATTCCTGCAACTCGATTCAATTGTTTAGAAATATTATACTTAATCAACTTTTTAGAATTTATAGATTATCAGATAAAAAATTTCATGCTTTGCACATTAATAACCTCAAAATTACCAGTAAAATGTATCAATATCCTGCATATTTAGTCAATAGTATAGTTAATAAGTTTCGATTAGCCTAAAATTCTCATATTCTCCCCTTATTATCTTATTTTAGCCGTACTTCTTCATTCTCCTGCAATTATATTTTCATCTTTTTATCTCGAAGCTTTAACAGTTGAATAACTCATTTTATTTCATTTTAATGCTTTTGCGCAGTACAGTTTTTATTACTCTCTTTGGCAACAGCAAATCACATCTTTTCATTTTGGCATATGGCAACATTGATCCAGTCATATTTTGCTCGTCATGGTTGCGCTGAAGAGGTGCGTTTTGAGGTATTTATGTTTCCTTTATTGTTCCAATCTATATGCTTGTCGTCCATATAACACAAGTTTATAGATAAAATCTATCTTGTGTTTCAGAAACAAGCATTTTTGTGTTCATTTCGAAAGGATATATGGACCCGACGAGAATTTTTTCGAAATGAACTTTTCGTAAGCCTAAATCTCCTCCATGTGCAAGCTTTTTTGCTTGATTTTTTTGTTTTCTTATTTGCATTCCTCATTTTTGAAATTTGTTGATTGTCTTTGTCCTTATGACTTGCATTATGCTTTATTATTTCCTCTTTTTGTCTTAATTTCTTTGTATTTGTAGAAAATTTTGGAATAGTGTATTATGAGTTACTACATACATTCTAACTTTGGATTTAATAATTTATATATAAACTGTTTATAAGGCTCAGGCATCCCTACCCACTATGCATTTCATCTTTTGCTCTCCTCAACAGAATGAAGAAAGCAATAATACATAGATGTGCGTTCATAAATAAATAAATGCTCTCGTGGACTGTGTATTGACGAGAAGGTACTTTGTGACGCTACTTAAATTTTGGTTGTCCATTCATAATCTATCTATCTATATATACCAATTGCCAACTGTCCTTCTGTTTGTCCGTCATGCTTTTTTTAGGCACTTTCCGAATACATAAAGACTTGCAATTTGGTACACGGGTCGATTGTTCGATAAAATCACCTAAAAAAAATCGAATTTTTCAAAAATTTTGTGTAGAGGGCTGCTCCACACCAACATATTAGAAAAGTGGAATGATTGGAAAGCATACTTTGCAATGAAATAGAGACTTCAAATTTAGTGTATGGGTAAACCGTTCGAAATGAAGAAAGTGTGCAATTTCAGATTTCCAGTATTTGCTACTTGAGGGGGTGTCACACACCAAAATGTTCGATTTACCTAATAAATGATAAACGCCTACATTAAAATTTGGTTTATGGGCTAATAATTTAATATAAACCCAAGGCGAATAGAATTTTTCATAAATGTTCATTTAAACGGGTGATTCACATAAAATCTTCGAAAGGTGAAATGATGGCATTTGCATGCTTCAGTATGAGATATAAACTTAAAATATGATGTACGGGTAGATAGTTCGAAAGGAAGAAAGTGGGCAATTTCAGGCTTCCAATATTTCCTTCGTCAGGGGGTTCCTCACACCAAAATTTTCGATTTTCCGAATAAATGCGATACGTGAATTATTAAAAAATGTACGTTAATCGAGGTTGCTTATTGTGAGACCGTTGATTTACAACGGGTATTCGGCTAGTAAACACCTATTTATGCATTAGTCAAAAAAGCACGGTAATATTTACATCCGTTTGCGTCAACATACTTATGTGAAACTGCTTTTTTTGCTTTCATCATTATAAAAACCGAACATTTTTAGATAAACTAGAAGTTGAAGATGATCTCAGAGAAACGATCTCAAATATAAATCGAAAAATGGAGAGCTTTCAAACTCAAATTTCTCATTTGGACTGTCAAATATTGTATGCAATTTTTTTTTCTATTAATAACATTCGTTTTTTGTTTCAATATATAAATATATAGATTTAAGCTCAACTTCCCCATTAGGACTGTTCAAACAAGTGCAAATTTTTATTAACAGCATTTTCTTGTTTCAATAAATTCTACTATTTCTAGCTAGACGAAGTATTTACTTTAAATTGATAAAATTAACTAATATTGGCGAATGCAAAATAAATACTTTTAAAAATCTATATTTAATTATAATTTTTAATCCCTTTTACTTTCCCTGCAATACATGGTAATGAATAGGGAAAGTATTGGAATCATGCCGAAAATCACAACTCGAGTTTTCGACGGATCTACACGTTTCGAGACCTCTAGAATACGAAAAAACTTTTTTAGCGTGACGTCTGTGTGTGTGTCTATCTGTACAATGTATGTATCCACTCTAACTCAAAAATTAATGGACCGAATTTCATAAAATTTGGTAGGTTAGTCACTTGTGTGTGACCCTGGTGCTGATTAGTTTTTGGCACGATTCGGGATAAAACAACCTGCCTCTTTTTGCGAAATGGCCCGCAAAAATTGCCTGCATCCACTCTAACTGAAAAACTAATTGAACGAATTTTACAAAATTTGGTAGATAAGTCACTTGTGGGTCACCCTGGTGCTGGTGGTTTTAATACTATTCGAAAAAGAAGATCTCGCATTTTTTTACAGAAAGCCCGTAAAAATTGGATGTATCCACGCTAACTCAACTAATCGACTAAATTTCATAAAATTTGATAGATAAGTCACTTGTGGGCGTCCCTGGTGCTGATTAGATTTTGGTACGATTCAAAATAAATGAACCTGTCTTTATTGCAAAATGGCCCGCAAAAATTGTATCCACTCTAGCTGACAAACTAATTGATCAAATTACACAAAATTTGGTAGATAAGTCGCTCGTAGGATACTGTGATGAGGGTTAGATTTTGATACGATTCGAAAAAAAAGAATTTGCCTTTTTTTTTTTTTTTAGCGAAATGACTCACAAATCTAATATTTTCCATCTAAAATAAAATACTACCTGTGCAAGATAGTGAAACTCTGAAATAAATGACTAAAATTGATGAAATATATTAATTATATACTTGTTCTACATATAATATTTGACAATTAAGCGAATAAATCTGACCGCATGACTATAGGATAAACCGTTCTCGAGATATTGTAGTTTTTGGAATTTTAAGGACCTGAAGAATTTAAAGTGAATTAAGTTGGCAAACGAAACGAAGATGCAATGAAAAAAAAAAAACGAATTGGATATAATATCAGAAAATTATCCATATTATTCTCGGCAATTGAACTTAATTTAATGCATAATGGAATACAAAATTACAAAATGAATTTGAATCTGCAGGGAAAGTCATGTGCTGCTCACATCAGATTTTTATTTACATAGGGTGACTTGGAGTCTCCTAAATAAAATAATGCTTCAATGGGATCGCACCAACGAAAATGTGACGCATCACTGATGTAAATGATATTTAATATTGAATTAAATAAATAAAAGGAGCGTGTGATGTGACTAAGTTTCTTATATTTGTATTAGACGTAAATTGCTTTTAGCTGTGTTTGCTAGCTGTGTAATTGTTTTACAGGCCGAGTTCGCTGCTTAGTTCGGTTGGGTAAAAATTGCATGTGTTCTACTCCCCATACTGCTATACTATAGATTGTTATAACAGTAATTGATTTTTTAAAAAATCCGATTTTGAAAAAATTTGCATATGTGTTTTATTGTTCTAAAACGGACATCGTTGATGAGAGCGGTCGAAATGAAATTATCCTACCCATGAAGCAATAATCGTAGCACAAACAGACGTTCAAATATATCTCCTCAAATAGAACTGCTTTTTATGAAATGGCCAGATACTTTTTAATGTTTTTTGAAGCGTTGGAGCAAGTAACTAAGATTATTACTTTTGACACGAATTATTTTTCTCTGTGTCTGCTATATCCAATGATACGCCATCTAAAACATATCCGAATTTCAAATAAAATTTACAAATTTGAGTTATATCTATAGATACATTCTAAAGAAATATAAGTTACATTATTTCCCTAATAAATCTAATAATTCAAGCATATTGCGTTAGAAATCTTTGAATTATTATTACAATTATTATTATTTCATAATAGTGTATATACACACACACATATATATATTCCATTCCATTGATATTTGTTGATAATCTTCAGCTTGATGACTAGAAATTTGCATTTTTTTCCCCCATTTAATCGATGATTCTCTATTTAATAATTATTTTTATTATGTAGGCATATTTTAAAGTTAGAGTTTTTTGAGTTGCAACTTCTCTCTATTCTATCATTGAATTTTCAAACTATTATATATATATATATATATATATATATATATATAATTTATTTATTTTTCTTATGCATATTCTGATGCAATTTCTTGATGCATATTTTTGTCCTTTATTTATATCTATCTGTCATAGTTTCAAAGACATTTCAAGTGAAAGTAAGAAAAATATAAAAAGACCTCGCTCAGACAGATAACTTTTCAAAGTTTTTTCAAAAAACAAGTTGAAAATATTAAATTAATGAAATTATTTTTATTTATTTTTAATCTGGAACAAGAAAAAATATTTATATTTCTATTTATTGGGTTCGGCAGTATATGCGTCCAAAGCGTTTACATTTTTCGTAACGCTTCGATTTCCGCCACAGATCTTATTCACAGCTAATAAGCGCTAAGTATAGATGTTATTCACATTAAAATATAAGTAAGTTAATTTTAAAAATAAATTATTTTAGTGTCAGATTCACAAGAATGATGTTAACAGATTTTTCGCATAATATTGCATATGGACAGTGACATATTGAATGATATTTACTACTTTTTTTTTATGTAATTGTTTTACCCTTCTGAAGAATCGCCTTTTCCCTCGGGCTTCACTATTGGCAAAGAAAGGGAAAAGTAGAGCAGTAACCCTCCCTCTTTCGGAACATCATAAATCACTTGTCTAATTAAAGACACTTTAAGTGGACACATAGGATTTTTTCAACCATGGACCCTGAACGTGTTTTACGCCTTTTCCTAGCTGTTTCATTACCTGTGTTTCTTTCAGGCATACCTCGGAGGGGGGGGGGGGGCAAAGATCGCCCCCCGAGACGAGTATTCGCACTCCCGGAGACATTTTATGTTAACCTAGATTCTGTGTATGTGACATAACATTTAAATATATTATATAGAACAAATAGAAAACTTACCCCCCCCCCCCCAAAAAAAAAAAAAAATTTCATTCGCCTTCCTAGCCCAAAAATCCTGAAAGAAGAAACACAGTTCATTACTGACCGCATAGAGTCCGGGATGGTTCTGAAGGAAAAAAAATTATTGGTAAGAATGTGTACATCAAATGCACAACCAATGGGGCACCGGCCACACATAATGCTACCGTGGTCGTGTGGTCTGGGTCTTCAACCAATGGGGCTGAATCAGTGAATTTCCTGAATAAGAAAAACCCACAATATTTGTGGCAGCTAACATGTACCCCAAAGACCATAGATACAGACAGACGGGCATCACTCAAAAACTAGTCAAAACGTGTTCAGAAGGTCCAAAAACATATATTGGAATCACTAGAAAAATTTCGTGAAAACAATACGTATGAGAAAGTAAAAATAGGTATAATATCACGAGAATAACGCAAGTTAGCGTCTATAGAAATGTCATTCCCTTTTAAATAAAAATTAGCATATAATGTTTCTATAGTATTTTTAAGATAGTTAATTTGTTATAATATTTTACGATTTGAGAATAGCATGTCTAAAAAGTTGAGGACTTTTATCTGGTACAATCTGCCTGAAAATAAACTTTTTACCTTTACACATTGAAATAATCGTACGAAATTCCATTTAAATATATCAATTTGCTTAAAAGATATCCTGTCAAACAAGCAGACACATAGACATAATTGAAGAAACGAGTTTTAGTGGATTAAGTAAGCAGTTGTGGTCACTGAATAGTGACAAAATTCTTTAATTTGTTAAAAAATACAGAATGGCGTGTCATCGCTAAGACAGCAAATTCGTTACTATATGCAAATTCTTTACTAAGAATTTCTTTTAGTTTCGAGTCATCTATTTTAATTTGTACGCAATCAATTAATTCATTCTATATGGTTTCAAGCGTAGCTAAATCACAAGTCTTTATTGTTTTTCAAGCGCTTTATCGTTCTCAATGTAATTTAAGAAGCTGATTCAGTTTGTTATGATTCTATAGCAGATAATTATTGCCACCGGAGTCAGTGGGAACAGTAAGTAGTCTAATAAAATTATTTACGAGCAAAATCAAACATTTTTCTTGAGTAATGAAAAGAAATGACTTTTTAAAATAATATGGAAATTTAAAATCAATCCTATAACATTACCCCATATTTATAATCTACCAAGCTTTCCGTTCAACCCATGGTATTTTGATACCAATCCAAAACATTAATTATAACCGAGTTCATTCAAGCTATACCATTAGCGTAAGCAGTGAAGATTGGGAGTCATCTTCACTCCACCCATTGTTGAAACATATGAGTATATTTCAATATCCATATTTGTATCAAGTTTTCTTTGAAAGTTCCCTCAATTCGATCGTTACCCCCCCCCCCCCCCCCCCAACTCTGAAATTCTGGCTACGTATATGAACCTTGCTGATATTTTAAGACAATGGTTAAAAATCCTATAGCATTACCCCATATTTATAATCTACCAAGCTTTCCCTTCAACCCATGGTATTTTGATACCAATCCAAAACATTAATTATAACTGAGTTCATTTAAGCCATACCATTAGCGTAAGCAGTGAAGATTGGGAGTCATCTTCACTCCACCCATTGTTGAAACATATGAGTATATTTCAATATCCATATTTGTATCAAGTTTTCCTTGAAAGTTCCCTCAATTCGATCGTTACCCCCCCCCCCCCAACTCTGAAATTCTGGCTACGTATATGAACCTTACTGATATTTTAAGACAATGGTTAAAAATCCTATAGCATTACCCCATATTTATAATATACCAAGCTTTCCGTTTAACTGTTATTAATTTTATCCGATATTAATTATAAAAGAATAATTTAAGGATCTATAACATTATCTTTGCTCGATCAATATTTCAATCTTAATCAATTTTTCAATGTTAATCAATCGTTCAACATCAATCAATATTGATAATTAATATCTTAGAAATATGTCTAAATGAAACTCAATCAAGTAATCAATCAGTACGTGGTTTTAAATATATCATCATCATAAAACTAAATGAGACATCCAGCTATATAATCATCAGTAAAATGAGTACCATTTACATTGCATTTCATTGCACTGACGTATTCAGAGAGTGATCATATTTTTCCCGAAATCGCTACATTGGCGACAACACACAAAAAATAATCCCCGATTCATGACGTCATAGAGATTTCCGGACTACCATACTTGGCAGGCAATCGCCTGTGTTGGCAATTCAGTGCATCAACGGCGCATTTGCGGAAGCTCAACCTAGATTTCCACTAATAAGACAATTCTTACTAGATCTTAACTGGCATACTGATTGTAGCATATATAATAATCTTGTTATAACAGACGCAAAAATACGAAGCATTAGAGACAGAGGCAGCTCCGCTCGCGCAAAGGATACTGGGATCGCTTGTCCATTCATCCTCTGGGTTGACTTTCTGGAGCGCCTGGGCCGCATGTTCCGAAAATGTACGCGCTATATCCCCTGCTGTGAGGCCGATTCTTCGCTATTGGCTAAGTTAAATGACGTCATGGGCGGAGCCTATACACATTGAAAAATGTGTCGTCTTCGAGATTATACGTGTTTACATTTTCTTTAGATACCTTTCGTCATGTATTTTACTTCATACACACATTATACACACATATATACACACATATTTTCATACACACATATTTATTTGCTTTTGATATGATTTTAAACTAAAGAATTAAATAATATATATTATTATTATTACTACTTGATCAATAATGCTTCATGATAATGCTTCATTTACGGGAAAAAAATTATATACAGCATACAGTTTTATGCCCATTTTATATTGTATTCCGTACGTGTATCGCAACTTTTGATGACTTATAGCACTTGAGGCAATTTGTTTTATTTTATTAATGTTTTAACTACAAAAAAGCAAGTTACCTATCCAAAACAAAATATATAACCGTTTAAATGTGGGTTACCATAACCTTTTTTGAAGTCGGTTTCAAATATTTATGCAAGTTTGTAAACAAAACTATGTGTTTGATTTAAAAGAAAAAGCCATCAACGGAATATTTTGGACAAAAAATGTGGAAATTTTTTAAAAAAATAATCTAAAATTAATAAAAATGCAGGCTTACAATGTAATCCTGGGTAAAATATTTAGTGTAGAGGGTGGGTAATCCATCCCACTCTATACACCCAGTGATGTGCTAATAATTTTCTATGCTAAAAGTTTTTAATAACTAATATGCTTCAAAAATTATATATATATCAATTGTTTGCTGTTCCCATTAAATTCTAAACAAATAGATATGCATATTGATTTCTTTACCATTTGAATAGGTGTGAGTAATGCTATGCTACTGTCACTAACCGAAAGAAAACAAAGTGACAAAACCAAAAGAATGACATACCTATATTTTTATAAAACTGCGTCAATGGATTTACAATTGAAGTACTTCAATACACCTTCTTCTGGATTTTGAGGAAATTTTTACACACATTAACAATTACAATATGATTTGTGTCTTGATTTATTGTAATTAAAAAAAAATTCGAATAAATTTTTTCCTGTAGTTGGGAGGAGAGGTAGGGGGGGGTATCTTTAACCAGGTAAGTTCATCAGTCACAACCAGTGCATACTTTTAAATATATAAGTTGATTTCTTGGCATTCTGTATTAAACTTTTATTTACCTCAAACATTTTCAATGTAACAACCATGGAGTTAGAAGTAAGGAGGAAAATCTCCATGTTGAGAAAACGCCAAAACCATTTGAGACAGTAATTCAGGTGGCGCTAGTGAGTGTTCTGACGTTATACATTGTATGCAGTTCTACGGCAAAAAGCTGGTTTGCATTAAATAAAATTTATTTAAACTGTTTATTTCGAAGAAATGAATTAGCGGCTCAATGTACATTATAGTTCAAACAATGAAGAAAATTTCTATGCACTAATGCACGGGAAAAATAGTTCGGAAATATTTTTTTTTTAATTTTAAAATAACTCATTCATTTGTGAGAAGTGTCATGTGCAGTGCGTCTGAACATGACGTCATTGGATGTGGCAAAAGCAGGAAAATGAAAAATTATTTCTGACTTTGGCGCAATATTGGGGTGTTAATGATTTAAATTTAGATCAACACAAGTTTTAAGAGGTATGTTTATTTCCTTCAATCTAGTATTTAATTCTATTAGATAAATTAATTATTATTCAAAAACTGTCCCATCCATACTTTATAGATGGAATACATTCTTATGTATATATCGTAAAATTAGGAAATAGCAATCCTAACAATCGAGCTGATGTTCTGTTTATAGCTGAATGTGATGTTGACGTTTTAGTTATTTTAGAGCATTTGCTGGTACAAATGATTGCTAAAAAAAAAGTATTTGTCAATTTACTTTAATGGATGTCGAACCATATTATATTTTGATTTTACATGGATAAGGAAATTCAAAGATAATTTAAGTTTTTGTGATCGAAAATTTTTTCTATGTATTGAACAAAGGTACAGATAATTTGTTACATCATTTGTGCAATAGTATGAAATAAAATGATTTTATTTTAAATGTGCTTTTTAACTTTTAGAGTGTGTGTGGTTGTTCTGTGTTTTTATCCCGAAGAAGGAGATTTATTTTGTTTCTCAAACTCATATGTTGCAAATTTTGTATCAAATTGCATATGCTACTTTACATTCATTTTTAAAGCATTTGAGCAATTTATTTTAAAAGATCTCCATTTGATTGGAAAAGTGTCGCATGTAAACTACATATACTCAGCATTGGAGTGCAGTAGTATTAATCACATTTAGAATATATATATAGTAAATTCATATTTTATCAGTTTTCCTAAAGAGTTGGAGTATTTGAATTCTTTTAGAATGGTCTGCTCTATCAAGATATCACTAACTAAATGTGTTACATCTTTTGGAGGTGCCAACTAATGATATATCATTATAGAGTGGAGTGGAGCGAGACCGTTTCAGGGCATGAAATGAGAAAGGGGTGTTGCATATGGGTCTGCTCTATAAAGATATCACTAACTAAATGTGTTACATCTTTTGGAGGTGTCATCTAATGATATATCATCATAGAGTGGAGTGGATGAGAGAGACAGTTTCAGGGCATGAAGTGAGAAAGGGGTGTTGCATATAATTACTTTGAAATTTTTTTCTTTTGGACAAGTTTCAGCTCATACAAAATTATGATTTTTTTATTCCATATTTTTTTTAACAACTGTGCTTATAAATACTAGTGAGACCCTTGAGTGTTCTGCACATAAGTAATTTAAAAACTGATTTATTCATGGAATATCTACTATGTTATAATAGAATACAATGCTCTATCACTGTCTGCATAGCCACAACACAAAAGGATATATTATAACATCTATTGTTGTGTTGTAAATAAATAAAAATGAATTCAATACCCAGCTTCACTTTCAGTATCTCATGTCATACGCAACTTAAAGCATTAGAATTCTCCACTGTTGTAAAAATGGGTCCAATATCTGGCTTCATTTTCAGTATCTGAGGTCATTCAATATAGAACTCCAGAATATTGCTCTTTCTATATAGATTTAAGGTGTTAAAATATAAAGCCACAAGTTATGGCAATATTAAGTACTGGGAGATGCATCGCCATACAATTCGTATTTCCAAGATTAACAGTGATTGAAATAACTGACAGAAATCAAATAATGCAGCCGTTAAACATGGTTAATAAGAATTTCATCATTACATTACCGTGTCAGAAATGAACATGTAAAGGTTGTTGAGCACCAAAATTTGAACTAACATTGGGAAATAAATTATACACTAAAAGGAGGCATAGTATTTTAAAATCTTCATTGCCGTTAAAAATAACTAAATACATGCCAGAAATGACAGTTAATACTTAATATATATCAAAATGAGTAATAAAATTGTGTTTTTATGTTATCTGTTAATAGCGAAATCCTAAAACTTCAAACATATATGGAACAAAACTAGTGTTCTTCAACTGACTTAGAATATTTTATTTTAGGTCAGTTGCTATGTCGCCATCTAATGGATGAAAAGGATGATTTTTTGGGCAATATCATAATGTCATAGATTCTCAGAGACAAATGTGTTTCAACAATTTCACTAAATAATATAAAAATATTTTTTTCACAAGTCAATATATAATTTTTTAAACTTCACCCAATTTCCATTGTGTAAGTTTTTACTGATGTGATTAGAAGATGAAAACACATCCCTGGGGATACAGTGACAGAAATGACAAATTTGCATTTTTATTCAAAATATATTTGTACAATGTTTCAATTCACCACATTTTATTTGCATTTGAAGTCAAAAGTGCATTTAATACTATGGAAAAGTATTTTTTGTTGAAAAATATGTGGAAAAGATTGTATCCTAAACAAATACTAAAAAAAATATCTACCTTATTTATTTAAAACTCAAGGGACACAAAATTGACAATTATCAGATATCCAGCCATATATATACTATTTTTCCATTTTACAACTTGAACTTTAAACTCGCAATATGCTGCTTTTTTATGCAAGCAGTTATGTGAATTATATTACATGAATTGCCCCATATGAAAAAAACAAAATAAAAATATACAGTTACAAGATTATGCTAGTCATTAGTTACTTATCTTTTGATTTTTTTAGTTCATAAATGTAATTAGACATTGAAAGTATTAAGTTCGCAGAATTGTGGATGTCATATAATAATTGGTCCACATTTGTCTATGGATATTAGGAATGCAAGAGCTATACTTTTATTCTGATAATGATTGTGAGACAAATAGAACTAAATACTATGGAATAATGAAGACTCACACTCCAGAGACTGAGTAGTAAGTTACCAGACACTTCTGATGCTCTGCATGGGACAGCTAGTATATTATAAATATATATATATATATATATATACAATATACATATTAGTCATACTATCATACTATTACTTCTATGGTATATTTCTTTTAAACCTTTAATTTGCATTATTTTTGCATACTCGATGAAAAGGATGAATACAAAACATAATTAAAAAAATTATAATTGCATTATTTGAAATGAAACAATCTCTACTTACTAATTACCAAGTGTTTGTCAGTCTGTCACGCTTTTAGGCACTTCCCGAATAGATAGAGACTTGTAATTTGGTACACAAGTCAATTGTTCGATAAAATCATCTTGAAAAATTGTATTTCCCAAATGTGTTCTGTAGAGAGGGGGCTCCACACCAAAATGTTCGAAAAGTGAAATGTTGCAAAAGCATGCTTTGCGATGAGATAGAGACTTCAAATTTGGTGTATGGGTACATTTTTTGAAAGGAAGAAAATGTGCAATTTCAGATTTCCAATATTTTCTACTAAAGGGGGTGCCGCACACCAAAATGTTCGATTTGTTGAATAAATAAGAAATAGATCCTTTAAAATTTGATAGAGGTTTGAAATTTGGTATATGAGCTAACCATTTGATGAAAACGCCCAAGACGAATATAGTTTTTCAAAAATGTTTGTTGAAGGGGGTACTCCAGAGAAAAGCGTTCGAAATGTGAATTGACAAAAAAACATTCTTTGGGATGAGATAGATTTTTCAAATGTGGTGTATAGGTAGATAGTTTGGAAGGAAGAAAGTGTACAATTTCAGTTTTCCATTATTTTCTACTTTAGGGTGCCTAACCACAAAATGTTCAATTTTCGGAATAAAGGAGAAACACCCCTTTTAAAACGTGATCAAGACTTGATATTTGGTATATGGGCGAATCATCTGATAGAAAACCCAAGAAGAATGGAGTTTTTCAAAAATGTATACTTAGGGGGTAGGTATTTTACAAAAAAACAATCGAAAGGTGAAATAATAGAAAAAGCATACTTTGCGATGAGATAGACTTCAAATTTGATTTACGGGTAAATAGTTAGAAAGGAGGAAAGCATGCAATTTCAGTTTTCCAATATTTGCTATTGTAGGGGGGGGGGGGAGGGGCACTCACTAAAATATTCAATTTGATGAACTAATGAAAAATGTCTCCTTTATAGTGTGATAAAAGCTTGAAATTTAGTATACAGGCATACATTTGATAAAAAAAAAACGAGATGAATACGGATTATCAAAAATGTTCATTTAAGGGGGTGCTACACTGAAAAGCGTTTGAGAGGTGAAGTGATAGAAAAAACATGCTGCACGATAGAATAGAGACTTCAAATTTGATGCACGAGTAGATAGTTTGAAAGGAAGAAAGTGTGTAATTACAGATTTCCGATATTTGCTACTTTAAGGGGTGCTGCACACCAATATATTCAATTTTCTGAATAAATGAGACACGCTTCCTTTTAAATGTGATAAAGGTGTGATATTTGGTATACGGGCCAATCTGATAAAAAACCCAAGACGAACAAAGTTTTTCAAAAATGTTCATTTATGGATGTGCTCCACAGAAAAATGTTTGAAATTGGAAATGATGAAATAATTTGCTTCGGGATAAGATAGAAACTTGGTGTACGTGTAGATAGTTCGAAAGGAAGAAGTGCACAATTTAAGTTTTCCAATATTTTCTTCTTTACCCTCTAAAGATTTCTGCACACCAAAATAATCGATTCGCCAAATAAATGTGAAACACGAATTATTCAAAATTTCACATTATTCAGGGGTTGCTTATTGGGAGACCATTGATTTCCAATGGATATTCGCCTAGTATATATACTAATTATTGTGCACAACAAACAATATATACAAAGGGTATATAAAAATATCAACAATACTTTGTTCAAATTATCAACTTAAATTATTTAACATTTTAAATAGATTAACAGTAGGTGAAAAGATAATTTATTTCAAAATATTAAATAATTTTTTGAACCTAATTAGATTAACAGTAGAATAACATTTTAAACAGGACACTTGCCAGCATAGAACACTGCAACATTCCTAAAATTGTAACACTTAAGGAACATAAATAAATGTAATTGTAACACTTAAGGAATATAAACTTAAAAATATTTAAATTTTATGGGGATAAATTAGTGGGTACTTTTTTTAGTTATGGATATGCAAAAGCAAAGAATTCAAATAAAAGTATATAATGGTATCCAAAAATAAATATACTTAATATGAATTACAAATGCAGGATTTTAAAAAACATGTTTGACATAAATGAACTTCTCCAATTTTTAAGACTAAACAGAAATTAATGACTATAAAAATATACTATTTACCACTAAAACGTTTAAAAGGAATGTGAATAATTGAACCAGGTTTATTTAAACAATGATTAATGGGGAAGTTGCATAGGTCAGCGACAAACACAGAACAGCATGACACATATACAACTTAGCCTAAACAGATTTTAAACAAAATATACATGAATTACTTAAAGTGTGAAAGATAATAATTTGGCTATATTTTACATTTTAACTTCCCGTTTAACTTTTCCTGCCTATAAAAATTCAAACAATATGGCAGTTTGATGAGTAATGTGAAATGTGTGCACTAGATTTTAATAAATGCACTTTGAGAAGTATTTTAAGAATAAATTATTGCACTGATTATAAAGCAAAGGAACAGAAGAAAAAAAAAAAGAACTGTCTATTATTCTTATAAAGGGTTGATAATAATAACCAAACATTCTAAATATAGTGTGATGCATTACTTTCAAACATAAGATATGATATTTAGAAAGATGAGGTATTCTTTAGTACATTTTTTGCATACCAGTAAACCATTAAGGGCTCCATATTAGCTACGTGTAGACAGTTCAAATATTAATTAAGAAGATGCTTTTGTCTACTGCACCAACCCTTAGGAATCGCTTTTTATGAATTATGTAACCAATTAAAACCAAAACTGAGGCAAAAACCAAATTCTTCATGTATAAAAATATATGCCCATAATTTGGGAGAAAAGAACCATAATGCACATACATATTTTAAAAAATACAATAATTATTGAAATTGCACCAAATTTAGAATTCAAGGTTATTTTGATATGGGAATTCTAATATGAAGTTATATTTACCATCAATTCATTCTTCTAATATCCATATATAATGTAATAGATCAGCTAATAATTTTAACTATTTAAATTTTTCTCTAGGCAACATTTTATAATGTCACATGTTTTACTTTTTATACTATAACCTACAGACATGTAAAAATAAATGTAATAATGACATTCATATAGGTTATACATTTAAACACTGAACACAAATGAACTGAAATGTAACTTACTGATAAAATCTTAATTTGGTACATATAAATACAAAATAAATTTGAAATTATTCATACCTATTAGTTCAAAATACAATGCAAACCGAGAATAAATATATTTTTAAGAGCAAACTAGATATTAAAATTTAGTAACATAACAGTTGTCAATATTTTGGCAGTTTACTATTAATTGTAATGAAAAAGTACTAGCATTTTAAATATCAACTATCCACAAGAATGTCAAGTTGATAAAATATAATTTTTTACAAGAGGGAAAACCATAGTCACAGAACCTCCCACCAGCTGTGGTGGAGGTGTTTGTTCTCAAAGCATGAAATCATGCTCTCAATGCAGTGATTAGCAATGTTGGTCGCTGCACTGAGAACACGAGAAAAAAGTATAAGGACATCATCAGAAGTATAAGGACTGCATCAAAATATGAAGAATATACTTTATTTTGAGCAATAAAAATATCTTAATGTGCACCTTTTCCCACTTTTTTGTGTAAGATATGAATTAAACTTTTAAACAAATTTCTGTGCATGGAAAGAGTATAAATTTAAACAGTATGGACGCTACCCATAGAACTTTTTCCAGAGTGCTGGGGAGGCAGACCACTGATGTCAGTGGGGAAAACTCAAGGATAAGACGTACAACATTCACTAGATTTATGTCCACCTTTGTGACCTTGAATGTCCCGGGGGGAGAGAGGCAAGTGCCCCCTCTTGCAGTTCCCTATGGACACCCATGATAAATAGCTATAATTTTCACAAAACTACAAGTTGCACGCTACACAATTGAATTATGAGTGAAAATATACATAAAATACAGTAATTTTTATTTAGAGGAAGGGAGCTTTTTAATGACAAGATCATGTACTTTAATATGAAGGTGGGAAGGCTTTGAGTGTTATTCTTAAATATTCAACTAATATCCACTAACACTTATTAGCTTTTGCCTAATCAAATACCAAGTATTAACTATATGCTGCCAATGTTATTAACTGTAATTACATATTGTATATTATTACTACCTATTAACATGTCTATTTTCAACATCTCGCAAAGATAAGCATAAATTGAAGTCAATATACATATATATACTGGTAATTTAACTATTTATAGAATACTTCAACTATAATTTGTTACAGTGTACCCTGCAGAAACAGATTCAAATTTCTTAAAGTTGAATTTTATAATATACTACTACAACCAGTTTTATGGTTTTTCTGACAAAAGTGTTCTTAAAATTATTTTTATTAAAGAGAAATATTGAACAGAACAAAGTACAGTAAATGTATGAGAGTTTGAAACAAACTCAAATTTATTTTTCCTTCAGCTTTAAGTTTTGCTCGATTTACATTGTAGCCTGTTTTACAACCAGGAACAAAACAGTGACATCGTCTATACGTAATTAGAGAGATGTGAAACGTAATCAATTAATTATGCCTATTGTTTCGCATGTGAACAGAAGACATTAAGCTAGAAATGACAGAAACAAACAAAATGTAAACAAGCAGACGAATCAAAAAATTAATCCCGCCATCGGTGTAGTATCCAATCAAAATGCAAAAGATGTGATGTCATTGGCTAAAATGCTTCGTTGCCAAATTACAGAATGCTTGCAGATTAAAGATTAAATTACAGAATAAAAATTATTTTTTTCTTGTCAAATTTTTGCAATATAATTACTTTAATTATCTATAACGATACAAAATCTTCCATTTTCAACAAATAATGAAGGTATACACACTTTGTTATCCGAATTTGCATTTATACGGGTAAATCTAACTTCAAATTAGTAAATCTAAATTGTTTTAAATATAGAAAAATGATATGTATATGATAAATATTTGTGATGTATTAATTGTCATTACATTTTCATTTCATTCACATTTTTATAACATTTATCTGTGCAGAAATGGCAACACCAGTATCTCGAACTACTTAAGCAACACTAGCGGCGCGTAGATATAATTCTCAAAGCATTATGGTATTTTAACGCCTTGCACCCATAGAAGATTTTCCTCCTTACTTCTAACTCCATGGTAACAACTGATACTTAAACATTGAAAATTTTGACAATCAGTATGTACATACTGACTCTCTTGTTTCTATGTGAATAAAAGATACTAATAGATCAAAATAAATAAACTGCTGCTTTTGAGAATATAAATTTGTAATACTTTCTTAAAGAATCTGATTTGTCACCTATTTTTTTTATGCCTGGTTTCTTTACAGAAGTATTAAAAAGTTATATACCAATAGAATAGATGCTATGGATTTGAATTGATATCACCAGAAATAAACAAGTTGGTTGAGATTTGCACTCTAACTTAGTGTGTTACCTGAAGAATTTGACTTTCAGAGGAATAGCTTTTTTTACATTAATTCAAATTTCATGTTAACTACTTTATATGTAACAAATAAATATATATAATAGAATATATAATAGGCACTGATAGTGCCTAGCCTGCAGTTCGTGCTAACTGATATTTCACATAAAGTAGTTTCAACTTTTCTTAGACAGCAAAACCCTCATATAATTCCATATTTTAATATCAGAACATTCTAAATTGATATTTTGTCTCTATGATAACCATCTGTGTAATATATGTACACGTAATAGGTGAATGGAAACAAATATGAGTAAACAGATACAGCTTTCCGAGTACATTCAAGTTAATTTTAAATGCCTGAAATATAGCTAAAATACTTGTTCATCACAGACGTCATGTGAAATATATTAGCTGAAGCTCCAATTTCAACTTCAAAATAGATCTGCTATTTATCTTGCTCATATTTGTTTCTCCAGTCATAATATTTTTTGTGAAAATAGCTTGATGAAACTGTTTTCCTCTAACAGTTTTGCAACATTCTAATATATTAATTTGTGAATAGGATATAAAGGAGAGGACACTCCTATTGCAGATACTAGCATCCATGGACTAGTTTCTCACTTATTATATGCTCGTTATGAAATAATCAAAATTTGCAGTGGTAGCATGAAAGTTAGCATGCACAACAATTTTTTAGAACTTCTATGGGAACTAACAATTTCAGTTCTTCCACGTGGTCGGCTCAAAATTCATATACAATTTAGCTCAGGCCATATGAAGCTGCAAAGGCAAAGTTTATAAACACAAAGCTCATCTATAAGAGGCATTCTAAAAATATGGGTGATATTCCTATTACAGATACCAGCATGAGCATTCTTGGACTGGTTTCATGCTTATTATGCATTCGCCAATATAGAATATCTGATATCTATAATGGTAACAAGAAACTTAATGTAGATCCAGGTATGGGCCATTGTGGCAATTATTCCCCCCCCCCCTTTATTTTTTCAGATATGTGTCATTTCTTGTGATTCTATAGTTTCACTTATAAAAGTTTATTGCAATGTCATAAATATCAAAATGATATAAAATTCATTTTATCAGGCTAGTTTGCTTCATTTTATGATTAATCAAAAAAAATTTATCAGTTTCGATAACTATTTACTGATATACTGCAAAAACAAATGTTCAATAAAAGAAACATGTCGAAGTAAATCCCTTTTTATTTCTGCCTGAATCTGCCCTTGTAATGTACTAACTGTAAACTTTGCAGCTACCTTTTAAATTTGGTTAACTGTACTCAAGATTCATTGAATGATGATCAATTTACAAGGACCTAATTAACCTTTAGCTTTCTATAAGAAATTCAGATTGGCTAGACATGGATTAACATAAACACTATGTAATAAAAATTATAATGTTTTAAATTTGATTAAGTAGGTACTAGTCAATCAGGTTTAGTTGATTAAATATTTATAATTTTTCAAGATATTGTTCACCGGATGAACTAAAATATGTTTTTTTAGGTAATGCATATGGTTATCTTATTTGTACTGATTTTTCTCATCAGTAGTACAGATAATAGAATTTTGATGCATAAAAGTAAATTCCTGCCTTAGAGTAAAGGTAAAAATAAATTTCAAAAGTAAATAAAAACATCCCATTTAATAAACTAATATCTATATATTGCAATTGTAACTGTAGACGAAGAAATTGAAAAGCAAATTTAGTTTTAGCTAGAATCAATGTACTATTAGAAAGAAATTGTATATATAGCTTGATTCAGTACTATCTTATTATAGTGGCTCCCATAAATCCGATTGAGCCAAGGTTTTCATTAACGAAACAGCCATATGACAATAATATAAACACGTGCTGTTTCTTTAGGACTGCAAATGTTTGGTGAGATTTTACAACCTACCTTGGCGATAAATCTCGGACGCTTGATTCATCCTCAGGGCCGCTATAATAAGGAAGTACCCTTGATTCTTTAAAATTATAGAAATATATTTAAGAAATATTTTTTGTCTCTACACACCAATAGCATTTCCAAGTAGGGAAATCATATTCCCTAGAAACCCATTGAAGTTCAGAGAAATGATATTTAGAGAAATGGGAAGCAAACTGTTTGGTTACCAATTCAACCCCCCCCCCCTCCCCTTCCTCAAAAAAAGAATTGCCTGGGGACGCTACGCTACTGTTACACACATAATACTAACGTTAAAGGAAAATATTGTAATAGGATCAAATATTTGAACTATCAATGAATTTACATGTTTCTGTTTTAAATATTCTTATTTTCGAATTGAATGCTTTTAAAATAAGCATGTGTACGTTTGTAATCACTGATATCTCACAAATGATTTAAAAGTTAGTACTAATTTTCTACTACTCAATTAAATGTATCTTCATGTAATGAAATATGGATAGTTATATTTAATTTCAATATTTGTATAAAATTCATTTTTATTTATCAAATGCCAGTTACATTGGCCGCTAGGCCGTCAAACTTTTAGCTTGCCAATATCTTTCGAATCTACAAGAAAAATTGGATAGTGCAGCACACACGTCTAGATGATTTGCCGTCATTGTTTGTCCAGAGTCACATAAAGTACATGATGAATCAACAAGTGAATCAACAAGTCCAATACGGTATAAATGAGCCAGTAGACAATTATGCCCCGTCAAAAGTCGAAAAGAAGCAACAGCAATAGCCCGCGGGAGGTCTGGTGCAACAGAAGGATTCACAGAGAGTTGTATAAAATTCATAATTTGTTGTCAAATCAAAACAAATTTTAATTTTATTTACATAAAAATGTTTCAAATAGTTTGTAAATCTTATATAGTCTAATTTCCCATTCTAATCAGTGAATATTAAATTTCAAATATTTGAAATACAGTACATACATCATTTATATGCATTTCTACATAGCTCGTCAATTATTCCTATCCGGGGACATTAATTTCAATTACATATTTTCACAGGTATACGCTTTACTTCACTGGTCCCTAGAGTAGTGTATAAATAGTGCTTTACTATAGTTAAAAATATGCATTTTCTATTGAACAGTACAATCTGTTTGAACAACTTTAACTGCATAATAATGTTGCATGATATTACCTAATTTCAATTTATAACATGTTTATAAAGAAGGAGTTTATCCAACAGATATTTTAAATCAACTTATTGAATGTTGTTTTTGAAAATAATAGACGGTAGTTACTAATTTAATTTTATATGAAGACGGATTTGATATCTTAGGATGCATGAACAGATGCAAATTGACTTACCTAGTTAATACTGATGGTATCTGATTTATCCTGATGTAATGAGATATAATGAAGCTGAAAATACATATACCAGTTAAAAGTTTGACTAGTTATCACTGCATCCAACCGATGCTAAAGTATTTCGTTAACATTAGATAGTAATATATTATCTAAATCGAATTATAGTTGTTGAAGTAATAAAGATATTGAAATTAATATTTGTTTCAAATAAATAATTTTGGGTTTAGAAATTACTAGTATTTTGACTAAATGTTTCAAATTGAAATTATTCAAGAGATTGAAAAATAAAACTTCAGGTTTTCTATTTGAGATATGTTATACAAAATAGCAAGTGTAAAGAGGTTTTTAACTGAATTAACGTTGAGTTAAATTCAAAATGTTCTGAAAAATTTGAATGATGCATCAATACATGCCTTTTAAATTTGAATATCAAAATTTTGTATATTCAAAATTTAAAGTGTAGGATAATACACATGTAATTGTTATTAAACATTTCCAAAGTTTAAATATTGGTTGTTAAATTTTAAACATAATTTGAAATAAACATGTTTAAGAGTTAAAATGTCCGTCGAAATCAGGAGGTCATAAGAAACAACAACAGAGTTAAAATGTAAATAATTTTAACTTGAACCCAAATGAATTCTAAACGCACAATAAATGCATACACTCAAACCTATTTTTGTGCGGTGGATAGGGACTGCATAAAAGAAAACGCATAAAAAAATCGCACCAAACTTCACGAGTAGTTATAAAAAATAGTTTTCGCAACACAATTAAAAAAAGTCTCAAGTAGAAAATAACTCAAAACCTTACGAAATAACTAGGAATGCTTTTTTAAACGAAATCAAGACACGAGGCTTGGCAGCTACTTGGAATCACGCCAAACCTTTTGGAATCTGATTTAGAAAATACCCAAGCGAACATTTTTAAATATTTTATTTACATATGTACTTATTTTACACATACAAAACTTTTCAAAACGTATAACCATTATCCTTCGTAGTCTGACAATACGCGAACTTTCTTGTGGTAAACTGATTCAAAATCGCTTTCGTCACTTGAAGATACTACCTCGCACTCGCTTAGAGTTGACTTAACCAACGTGGATTTTTGACATTTGAATTGATTCAAACTGCGCAGAAAGTATCAGCTGTGTGTGTTTCTTTAGTCAACCTTTTTATTAGTGTATTTTTTTTTCTTTTTTTTCTTTTTTGGACCAGGTGTCTGCTAATTTAAGTTAGTTATCTTATGTTAAGTCTGCTGCCTGTTGAGCAGCGGGCACCATGTGTTATGGAAGTCGATCACGCAATTGAGTCTGACAATGGTACAACGAAAGATGTATACCCAAAAGGAAATAACCAGATGTTTACAAATATAAGTGAAGAAGATAAAATTCGTATTGCAGAAAGCAATGGCGTCAAGACATTTGGAATTATTTTAAAAGGAAAAACGGACCCAATACCTACTACTCAACTAAGAAAATTGAAAGAAGATATTGAAAGGAAAATATTTAAGGATAAAGTTAAAGAACTCAGTGTAACACAAAATGGAAATATAATCATCATTACAGACGACGTGGAAAGCGCGGTAAGTGTTTTGAAAATTACTCATTTATGTGATAGAAATATAGAAGCAAGAGCAATAGAAGAGTTCCTGTGTACCAAATATTTACTCAAAGGAGTTCCAATAGACATACCATTAACAGAAATTCAAGAAGAACTACAAGTCGAAGGAATAAACTGCTTGAGGATTACTAGGTTCACAAAACGTGGATCGACGGAATTGACTACCACTGTCTTAATAAGCGAACTAGGTAAGAATATTCGCGACAGAGTAAACATATATTGGTTCAAAATACGAGCTACCCCATTCATTGATTTTCCTCGTATATGTGGTAAATGTCTAAAGTACGGCCACTCAATCACAAAATGTAAAGGTGTCATTAAATGCCCTAAATGTGGTGATGATCACAAATTAGAGGAATGCAAAGAAAACGAGGCAATATGCTTTCGCTGTGGTCAACAACACTTAGCGAATAGCAAAATATGTGAAAATTATAAAAAAGAAACACAAGCCTACTTAAGAGCAAAAACAGAGGGAATACCACTAAAGGCAGCACGACTTCCTACAGAGAGAAAAACTTATGCTAAGGCGACGACAAGCCAAACCCAACTAAGTACGGCTGCACTAAAAATCCCACCCACTTCCGTGAGAGAAATTGAAACTAAAGTCGAACAATTATCGGCAATACTGGAACAAGTTCAAAACCAGGTGGCTAATAACGAGAAGAAAAGTGAACAAGCAGAACTGCAATTTGCAAATATCATTAAAAAGCAAGAAGAATGGATAAACGAATTAAGGAAAATAAACCACCAACAAAATGAACAGCTCAATCAAATTAGAATAGAAAATAAAAAATTGAGAAATGAAATAAGAGAACTTAAAGACCGCGGGAAAGGAGTGAAGCACAAGGACACTGTAAGACACAAAACTCGAAGTTCAACCGGAAAATCCCTCAAACACATTTTCACTGGGTCTACTCTGTCGGACCAATCAGACGATAATCCGGTTATCTCTGCTCCTCCTGGGGTCAAGGGCCAGGCAGGAGGCACTCAATTTTGATCTAAAATTTCCTTCTGGCTGTGCAGTGGATTTCGCGGGAATTCTACTCTTAGCCTCTAATCAGCGTATACGTTCACCCGCGGATTTTGTGACCATGCGTATTCTCCAATGGAACATTAGAGGGGTCGCTGCCAACAAAGACAGTTTGCAACATTTAATTGATGAGCACGACCCATAAATCATCGCGGTACAGGAGACTTGGCTCAAATCAACCTTTAAATTAAGAGGTTACTTAATTTATCAGAAAAATCGGGTGGGCATTACGCCAGGGGGTGGCTTGCTCATCGCAGTAAAGAATAACCTCAGCTTCAAAATCGAGCCCATAAACGTACCATCAGACAGCAATATGGAAATCCAAAAAATTAAGATCACTGTAGAGAAAAACTCTTACACCGTTTTAAATGTCTACAGGAGACCAAAAACTCTCCAATTGGAGGAATTAAGAATATTGGAAAATGCCTGGGAGTCCTCTTGTATCCTTTGTGGAGATTTAAATGTAAGAATCGAAGGCAAAGGTAATGATGTTCCTAATCCTAGTGGAAAGAGGATGCAAAAATGGATAAACGAAAACGATTGCGTGCTATTAAATACGGATACCATCACATATATAAGAAGTAAATCACAAGTGTCAGGACTCGATCTGACCATCGTCTCGCCGAGAATAGCTCCTAAATTCAAATGGACTACTTTGGAATTGACATACGGCAGTGACCACTTTCCGGTACTGTTAAAATCCACTCATGAAAAGAATAGAAGACAGCACAGACTGAAAATATATACAGACTGGAAAGCTTACCACAAAAAAATAGGTGAATTTAAACCTACTCAGGAAGCTCAGAATATTGAAACAGACATTACCAATTTTAACGAGAGCGTGACAAAGGCTAAAGAAATCTGTGCAAAACAATTAAAGGGCCTGCGATACAGAGAAAACTCTGACTGGTGGACTCCAGGGTGCTCTCGCCAGAGAGCTATGGTCAGAAGGGCTTTTTGCAAAGCTAGAAGAAACATTGGTGATGACACCTGGATTGAATATAAAAGAACGTTGGCTAAATATAAGTTGACTCTGAAGAAAGCTAAAAGGATTTATTGGGAGAATAAATTCAAGGAGATAACAAACCCAAAGGACTATTTTCGTCTTTTCAACAACTTCAAAAACTGGCGTGGCAGAGTGCTGCAAGATACAAATTGGATACTATATCAAGACGGAAAAGAGATTGTAGATCCTAAAACTCAAGCTAATTTATTTCTAGAACACTATGCCAAAGGAAAACTACAGATGAAGCAAACCAGGCAAAAACACACCAATCAAATGAGTCACCCGGAAATAACCAAAAAAGAGCTGTACACATCAATACAAAACTTAAAAGACAAGACCCCAGGTCCAGACGGGATAGAATCCAAAGCTCTAAAATATAGCACAACGGAAATTAAAAATTGGATGCGAAGAATGCTAAACCAGTCTTTGAAACAATCAGATGTTCCAAAAGCTTGGAAAAGTACTATTATTGTTCCAATCTATAAAAACGGCAAAGATAAAAGCAAACTCAGTAGCTATAGACCCATCTCTCTCACATCACAAGTTGCCAAAGTCATGGAACGAATTTTACTACGGAGATTGGAATGGTGGGTGACTACCAATAACATTCTTCCCGATCATATTTATGGTTTTCGCCCGAAAAAAGACACAACTAACTGTCTTTTCGACATCGCGCAACTCATAAGACAAAAGAGAGGAGCGAAAAACCATGTGATCCTTTTATCTTTGGATATAAAAGGAGCCTACGACAATGTGAACATCGAAAAATTGCTACAAAAATTAAAAGACAAGGGGTGCGAAGAATATATGAATAGATGGATAAGTAACTTTCTCACCGATCGGGAAATTAAAGTAAAATGGCGAGGAGTAGAAACTGGGAACAAAACAACAACAATTGGTTTACCCCAGGGGTCGGTGCTGTCCCCATTTCTATTCAACATATACACAAGTGATATGGGAGATAACTTGGGAGAAAACGGGAAAATATTCCAATATGCAGATGACGCAACAGTTATAATCAGCGACAACAAGGAAAATAGATGCATCGAAAAACTAAGGCAAGTAATTCAAAAGTTGGAACGCTGGGGATCAGAATGGGGTATGGAATTTTCAGTAGAGAAAACGAAAATAATGAATCTTACACCAAAAAGAGGTATACTCAAACCAGACATATTCTTTTGCACAGGAAAGATACCTTGGGTAAAGGAAATAAAAATTCTGGGTCTAGTAATTGCCGAAAACTGGAAATGGCAGAAACATCAGGAATATATAATAAAGAAGGTTGAAAATATTATTGAGACAATAAAAATGCTAGCCAGCCAGACATGGGGTCTGAACACTGAATGCCTTCTAACAATAGTACGCCAAGTCTTATTGACTCAAATCGACTATGCCAACGTCGTTCGCATGGAAGAAACAAATAATATCATGGGAAAATATACTATCCTCGAAAATACTGCAGTGCGATTAGCATTAGGAGTTCCAAAGATGACTGTTACAGAAGTAATGCGTGTGGAGGCAGACATACCAGAATACGAACTGAGGAAAGTTTCAAGTTGTGAAAAGTTCTTACTTAAAGAAGAACTCATAAGGATGAAAAGAGGGTTTATTAAAGCAATTCATCAACAGTTGCAAGTAATAAGACTAAGCAATCTGAAGTGGTCAAACAGAACGGTGGATAACATAATAACACTGATAAAAGAAGAAAATCTAGGTGCGAACATGAACTACCTTCCTGATCCAATTCCACCTTGGGACGATCAGCATTTAGACATAAACATTGACAAATTCGATTTCCAAAAATCTTCTGCAGCGGAAGCACCAATCTTATTCAGCAAATTTAAGAACGAAGAAGAAGGAAACACGCAATGGATCGGAACAGACGGATCTAAAAGCAGAAAAGGAACAGGCTTCGGTATATACCAAAGTGAACAAATCACGAGAAGTATTCGCCTCCCCAAAATATGCTCCATATTTACCGCAGAACTCGCAGCAATAATTTATGCAGTTGACTACTTAATAGACGAAGGAAAATATACGATCATCTCTGATAGCAAAAGTGTCTTAGAAGCGCTTGCAAATGACAGCAAAAAAGCTGAAGACCTTATCAAATATACAAGAGCCAAAATAAAGTCAAAATCAAAAAAGGCGAAAATCAAACTAATATGGGTACCAGGACACTCTGGAATTCACCGAAACGAAAAAGCAGATGAACTGGCAAAAAATGCAGCTAATAACACGCAATGTGCTACTCTGGGAATATGCATGTATTCAGACATCAAGAAACTGGTAAAATATAGGCAGAGAACATGTTGGGATCAAAAATGGAAAAACTCGAAATTTCACTCAAAATTCCCATACATAAACCCGTTTAGTAGAAAGGCTTACAAAACAATCGAATCGAGAAAAGATTCCACAACTCTTATGAAAATCCGGACTAAATCCTACATCACCAACAGTTTAAGAGCTAAATGGGACCCCAACATTAACCCAAATTGTAACCAATGCCAAGTTCCCGAAACCCTTGAACATTTGATTCAGATCTGTCCTCAATACAACGAAATCCGCAGAAAGTACGAGGAAAATGTTAAAAAATTTAAAAGACAACCAGGAACTATACTAGATCAGAATCTTGACATTTTTAACTTTCTTGATCCTGCTAGAGCAGCTAAATACCTTGTGAAATACATCTATGATATTGAGAGGTGCAAATCGGCTTTCTCGATGTAGACTATCTTTGAAATATCAACTAATCTTACGGACCTTGTCCTTTCAGTGTTTTACTTTGTATCTAACCAACTAACTAGTTTCTATGGAATCAATCTCTCATCTAATTTGTTGGGCAGCTAAAGCGTTTTCAGCAAGCTGCCGTTAAGCCCCCTTCGCGAAGGTGAAGGAAAAAAGAAGAAAGAAAAGAAAAAGAGTTGACTTTTTTTCAGTTACCATGTAGTCGGTGATCTGTTTTTGCGACGACTGTTGTTTCACTAGACGCTTGTATATGTCTCGGTAGCCAGATATACAAGATTGAAGCTCCTTTTGGAATTTTGAAGTTCTTTCAGAATTGGCATAGATTGCAAGAAAATGACATTCTAATTTATGGCAAAGTTGGAGTCCTGCATAGATTTTAACTGCTGTCATGTTCCAATTTGATTGAAATTTTCATATACCGCGCAAAAAAAATCGCACAAAAACAGGTTTGAGTGTATTATGTTAGTGTGAACTGCGAAAAATGATAGCATTTGAAATCATAATCTTGCATAATAGCTTACTGGCTGTTAAAAATTTAGCAGCTCATTACTGGGTACAGATCAAACTTCAAAGTATTTCATAAACATTAGATAATGGCTATTAGTGTTTGCTTTCTTCAGAATGTTACTTAATATCAATAAAATCTCAAAATCAACACCCATACAATTGAAATGAAACTTCATATATATGCTATTTAAATTACAACTTGGTATATACTAATAGCATATATATTAATTTTATTAGTAATTTCATTAATTTGTATAACATCTTTACACTCTTATACTGCGTTACCATAAACCCCTGGGTTGGTCGTGTGGTCTGGGCCTTCAACACTCTTATACTGCGGCCGTCCAAATGGTTGCTCAAGTCCTTGTTGACGAGCCGGACGGTCTGGGTCTTCAACACTCTTATACTATCTCTGGACGAGTCGGACGGTCTGGGTCTTCAACACTCTTATACTATAACACACTACTGTGATAAACAAATTAACTATGAATCAGATTAAAAAATGAATTGCTGTCTTCTACACAAATTTAATTAGCCCAGAAGGAAATAAATAAAAGTTTCTCCTTTAATTTAACTGATACAACAGTAAAATCATCTGACCACTTAAGTTATTTAAACAGGCCAGGCGAAATATTGCAGTACAAGTTTTGATATATTCATATTTGGTCGACGATCTTCCATCTAAAATTAGGTACTATAAAAAATAAATTAGAAAAGCATTCAATCGGATTATTACAGATGTATAAGGTATAATGTTCCAGTGTCAGCATTTTACTCGCAAAAATTGTAATAAATATATCATAAACTACTTACCTAATATTAAGACATTTTTGTTGTTTTACGAACGTGTATATATATCTCCGTATATTGTCATACAACGTTATATCCTTGCACTATTTCTTTCTATCATAATTTTCTTCCCGATTTAACAACATTTTTTTATTTCATGTATAATCTCGAAGACGACAACTTCAAAGTGTATACTAGGCTCCGCCTATGACGTCATTTAACTTAGCCAATAGCGAAGAATCGGCCTCACAGCAGGGGGTATAGCGCGTACGTTTTTGGAACATGCCGCCTGGCCTAAATTGACCGTATCTCCGGGATGTAATTGGGAACATGTGCTATGAAATTACTAAAATGCTCCAATAAGGGTGAAAATGATAAAAAGAGGAAATAGGCAGAAAGTGGGGTGTAATTCACCATAAAAAAAGTGGGCCACTTTTTTTTTTTTCCCCCAGTGAGAGAAAACATCAAGAGGAGTTGAATCCCCAAGTTCACTTCAGTTAGTATTACTAATTAATAAAAGCTGCAAGTCGGAATTAGTTAGTTAGATTGTTAATTATTTAATTTTGTAATTTTCAGATTTTTGAAGAGTGACAGATATATTTAGAGGCTCTAGGCCTTTTCCTAAACTTCCATTGGTGGGGATCATATTCAGGAAGATTGCAAATCTCTTCGTTTGGGATTTTGTTTAAATTTTGAAAAAATTTAGTAGCGTTTTTAGCTATTTGTTTATTTATTTTGGTTATCCCGAAGTCTAGATGGATAATGTCATTTCTAAGGAATCTGGGGGCTTTCCTGATAAATCTTAGAGTTTTGTTTTGGGTTCTTTGTAGTCTTTTTAAGTTACTTTCGTCTATGAATTCCCATATCGTGTAGCCGTAGAGCAGGATTGGCCGAAGAACAATTTTGTAGAGGAGGGTCTTGTTGTGGTAATTGGCATGGGGGAGTGAAGAATGGATGACAGCATGGAATTTTTGAATTGTATTGTTAATGTGTAGTTTCCAGGTCATTTTGGAGTCAAAAGTTAGCCCGAGATATTTGGCAGTATTTGCATAAGCTATAGGATTTTCGTTAATTTTGATTTCACTGGGCTTCTTATGCTTTTTTAAAAAAAGGATGCACTTTGTTTCGTTTTCATTTATTTTGATTTTCCAGATTCGAAAGCAGGCGGAAATTGTGTTGCTGAGCTTTTGAAGTCTGGAGCGAATTACGTATCTTTTAGAGCTTCTGGTGTAAATGGCTGTGTCGTCCGTATACATGGCGAGGTGTGTGTTGGTTGCACTGGGTATATCAGATAAAAGATGTAAAGATTGAAAAGGCTCGGAGCCACTTGTGAGCCTTGTGGGACTACGTTTGTGTTCTGACTAGGTTTGTGTTCTGAGTATGTGTTTTTGAAGCTGACGGTGAATGATCTGTCTCGAAGGTAAAAATTTATTAAGTGAATGAGGGAGTCTGGCATGTTGAGCTGAATTAATTTGTAGATTAAGGCGTCATGCCACAGCTTATCAAAGGCCTTCGAGACGTCAATAAGGAGAAATCCAGTTGAGAGGCCGATTTCAAGTCCTTCGGAAATGAACTCGGTGACTCTGACCAGCTGGTGTGTTGTTGAGTGTAGGGGGCGAAAGCCCGAAAGCCGAATTATTCTGGTTTGATAATGTTGTTTTGTTCGATGTGTTGTTTAATCCAAGTGTGGATAATTCGCTCCGTTAGTTTGCTTAGAGAGTTTAAAAGGCTGATAGGTCTATAATTTTGAGCTAAGTTGTAGTCTTCGCCTGGTTTCGGGATACCGATGACTACTGCTGCCTTCCATTCTTTTGGAAAGTATTTATATTTAAGGATGGAGTTAATGATGATGGTAATGTAATAAATAATGTTGAGGGGAAGGGATTTAATTGCTTTATTGGTAATGTTGTCGTTACCGGGAGCTTTCCTGTTTTTTAGGTATTTAATTTATTTTATGATTTTTGAGGGGGGGGGGCAGTTTTGATAATATGACTGGGGGGGCTGTTGAAAAAGGTATTTATTTTAGATGTTACTTCGTTTTCGATTTCCAGGCAATTGAAATTTTGATTTTCTGAGAATTGTTCTTCATAGTTAGTGGCAAGGGCATTTGCAATATCGGAATTTGAGTGGACTATGCCATGACTGGTTGTTAGGTGAGTGATATGTGTTCTGGGGTTTTTGATTTTTTTGACAAACTCCCACAGAGAGTTGTCAGTGGAAGCAAGCGAGTTGATAAAGCGTTTCCATTGATGTTGCTTATGCATACGGATGTAAATTTTAACTAGTCTGTTGAGGTTGTTTAACTATGTTTTTATAGGGGGAAACGGGTGTTTTGCCATCTTTGCCTGGTGTCATTTCGTTTTTTGATAGGGTTTTTTTTATGTAAAAGGGGAGTTTGTGGTGAGTGGGGGGGGATTGTATGTTGTCGCTGTGGCAATTGCGGATTTGATTTCGGTGGTTAACTTGTTGGTACAGTCATCGATATCTTTGGTGTTTTTGATGTTAGCGATTAAAAGGGGGATTCTGTGAGGATTTTGTTGAAGTTTTTCCAGTTTGTTGATTTTATAGAGGGGGTGATAGGGAGGTTTGAGTTGAGGTAGAGTGTGAGTTTAATTGGCGGTGATCTGAGCTAAGGTCATTTATGGTGTGGATTTCGTGTGGGGGGCTAGAATATTGTTAAGGAGGGCAAAGTCAATTATGGATTTGGTTTTGACATTTTGTCTGGTGGAGGTGTTTGGGTACAGGTGTCCGATATTATTGTTGTTTATGTATGTGTTGATGTCTCTGCCATATTTGGTCCTTCGGCTGCAGCCCCAATTTATGTGGTGGGCATTTAAATCCCCCATCATAATTGATCTGTCGTGAAGGCTGAAATACATCAGCATGGAAAGTTCCTAGTGACCATATTATTTAGTGCATAATTGTAAAATTGAAACTTTAATTACTACCGGTTTGTGTTGTAGCATAAAAAGGCAATGTTTTGAACAGCTGTCAGAAAATTTTATACACTAGATGTATCCATACAGAGCATCTACTCTCTAGTGTCTTTTAATGCTCACTATCGGTTAGTTATGAAACTTAAGAAAAAGGCTAGTTTTCTATTTGCCTTATATAAATAAATCTAAATGTTGTCACATAAATAGAAACTAGGTTAATATAAAATGTTCCTCTCAGATGTATTCCTGAAAAAACACTGGGCCTAAACTCACGGGTCAGGCCAGAGCCCATAAAGGATTCACCTCTAACTTAGATCCCTTGAGATTATGAGTTTAATTTAGAACTGAATCCCTCCAAAATTGAATTTCAAAATATGCCTCTGCTTATATTGCTGTAGAAGCTTTGAAACAATGTAGTAACAATTATATTTGTATAAATCTGTATTATTCTGTAGATTCCCAAATTTTGAATTGGTGGGAAGACAATAGTACATATTATGTAATTAATTATAGATCTCACTGGAAATCAGTAGGCTTATTGTTGTTACTGATTACTTAACTAATAAACATAAATAATATTCTAGACCCAAAACATGCAATATCTGAAAATATCGTTTTGGAAGTTATGTTGCATTCACTTTTAAACTGAAAAATACACATAAAATGATTTTTTTTAATAAAGTGTAACATAATTATATTTTTATAGTACTTTTTTGATCTAAAATGAATGTTCGAAATATTGAAAATGTTTCTGCAGTTTGATGCCGATGGTTCTCCGATAATCGCTTAGGAACTGACATTTATTACTTCAAAAAACACACAAATTTTTATTCTATTTACTTTTTGTTTCAGAGGTATAGGGCTAATTGTAAAAAAATATACAAGTTTCATTGTATCTCGAGAACAGCTCTTGATAATTTCTAAATATGAAAAATTGTGTCCAATGATTTCTGGTTAAAACTATGTATGTACAAAATATTCATTCATTTAATAATAGTGAGTTTAGTTAATTTTTTTCAATTAAGGTAAAATCTTGAGAACATGTTAACGTCTTAAAAAGAGATGGCATTCACATGTAAATAAAAATCACATATTAAACACCTATTTTTGTAACAACTTTATATGTTATTATGCTTTTATATTGCTGATTCGATTTTCTAAAATAAATGTTCAAAAAATGGAGAGACTTCTCAGTGGTCTGTTCACACCCAAAATTAATAGGTCTCTGATGTTCATTGATTGAAATAATAGCACTAAATGTTATTCGATTTGCTCAATTTGTTAAGAGATATATAGTGCTGCTTGTAATAAAAAAATTAAATTTTTCTAAACAAGACTTGTTTGATGATGTCGACTCTAGCAAGAGAATAAATATGCACAGCTATATTTAGCAAATGGTTGCTTTGAATGAAAATTTCCCAATTAATCCAAAGCAATTAATTCTGATATGCTAGGATAAATAAATCATTTGCAAAGTTACCTTTCTAGTTTCTAATGAGGTTTTCTTAACCTCTTACTTTTACAACTCCTGAGAAAGTGAACCTAATGTTCATATATGTAATCCTTTCTTTCACCCATAATGAAATCAATTGTCATAAATTAATTTGAAATAGAACTCGAAAAAGAAAATTTTATGAACCGGAATGCCAAATCACTGGTGTCGTATTTCCAACAAAAAAAACTGAAGTCTGTAGCACTTGACTTTCCCTCTAATGAAATGAATTTACTTCTTTCACAGTGAAAATATAATGTATAGGATCTATGTCACCATGTTTTTAGCTGAATTGTACATTAGGCACTTTTCCTGATGACAACATTTAAAGCTATTTCGAAGTACCTAATTTACTTATATTTCATGCAACTCTAAATGGGCAATTATCAATATTGATAGCATCTGCAATAGTCCATATATTAAAATATTTTAATAATTAATTTATCAAGTTGGCAACATTTTTGTAACTTTAATGATATTTTCATCAATCTGGGGGTAAAATAATACGTTCGCGATATTTTATTAAATGAGTAGCCAACTTTGCCAAAAGTTATCACCTAGCGTTACAGATAACGGGAGAGAAGAACATTTCTTATATATATATAAATGACTGTTGTCAAATTATTTGGTGTCAAAATACAAAACAATTACATGAAGTACCTTCTTTCGAGAATAAAATGAACTAGATCCACGAGAATGATGTTAACAAATTTATCACATATATATGAAAAATGAACATATTTCACAACAGTTAATACTTTTTTAATTTTTTGATAAATTTATTTTAAAAAGTATAACATCTCAAGAATGATTCAGTGCTAGCTTTCTTACATTTGTGTCACTAGCTTTTTGATGAAAAATTACATACGAAATGATTATTTGTGTAACATTATTGAAAGTTCTGATTTTTTTTAAATTTCATTCGAAAATTTGGGGGGTCTTCCAAACATTTGATTGCATTTAAAATCAATAGGCTTCTAGTGTTCACCCATTGTAATTTTTATACAAAAATATAATTTTTGGTATAAAAAATTGTAGACTTTATACCAAATTTAATCAAACATGCTCCATTTGTTTGCGAGATATCTCCATTCACACACACACACAAATCACTTTAAAAACAATTGATTCTATTTCACGAATGCTTAAAACATGCTCTTCCGTCAAAAACTCTAATTTTTGACTCCTTCATAATACTTTCCTTATATATTATACTATGCACATAGGGAAAGTAAATAAATAACAAATTGACAACAAATGGATAAAAATTTTATTTATTTTCAAACAATATAAAAACATACAGAGCATACAAAAAAGTTTACTATAGTATTACATTAATAGAGCACAGCAAAATATTACAAACATAATCACAAAAAATTATAATATCAAATATAAAAAATACTGACAAGAGCACAAGGCAGTTTTCATGAATTTTTGATGAACCAGCGGCTATCTTAGACATATGATTGTATGTGATAGATTCCTTAGCTGACATGGCCATGTAATCTAAGCTCTAAGGCAGAACTATCCAAATAGTGACACACAAACAAGGAGAATGGTTAGATAACATATTTAAAATTAATAAAATTACTAAAATTTATTTTAAAAGGAACAAATATTAATACCTTATGAAATATGTAAGTATAAAATGTGATGCATGATTACTGAAATTATTTTCAATGCCAGCAAAAGTATTGGGATCGAAAAATTTTCTCTGTATTTGGTAGAAGTTAAACAGCATTATATAAAGAGTAAAATATATAATGATAAAAATATAAAGATGTGTGTATGCCACTGTATTTTTTTTTCCTTTTTTGAGATGGATCATTAATTTCAGGATCTTTCCTAAAGTAAATGTCATGCTACACAAGCGAGTAACCCATAAAATGGGGGAAAGGGAGAATCTTAATCAAAAATTTTTGGAACTTTTAAACATAGCATTTCAGTAATTTTGCAAAATTTTCTGAAAAAATAATTGAATTAAAACTGCAAATTCAGTGTAATTTCAAATAATTATTTGCGTTATTTTGTGGTATTAAACTCAATTTAATGAATTATGAAAGAAATAAAGAAAATAAATATGAATCTGTAAAGAAAGTCATGTGTTGCCCACATTAGAATTTTCCATTTTGGAGATGAATCATTAATTCATACGCACAAAACGCATTGTGCATTTCTCACTAAATAAAAGAGTTTAAGTTACAAGAAAAGTATTACAATCCAAACTCTTCCATTATAACAAAGCAGTTTCGACCATTATTGTAATAAATAATTTTAATCTTTATGAAGAAAACAATTGCACCAAATCCCAACAGTAACACTGAATGTACTTATATATATAAAGCTCTTTATCTTTCTTCACAAATCATTTTCGTACTGCACAAATTGTGCATTAATTCGCACTAAAGGCACCAATTCTGGAAACCTGTTCTTCCTACTACGTTTCTACCTGTCATTGAATTTAACTAATGGACTTCTCCAAAATCATGTGACCCAAATGCCTTCTCATTGGAGTCGAACAGTTTATTTATATAAAGCGACCACACAAATAATAAATAATTGTGGAAAAAATCAAAATTTAACACAGTCTGTTTCTCGTACTTTTCATTTCGAATATTAAGTAGTATGATTTTTAGAAATTGAACTTCTGTAAAATGAGTAAATGAGTCATTAAAAATTTATGTCATTTAAAATGACAAATTTTTAATTTCTTTAAATTCCCAGTTAAATGTTTTAGGTCTATATCATCAAGTTGAATTTGGTTGACTATATTCATATATCAATAGCGACCCCTTTTTACCAATAAACAGAAATCAATTTGTTGCAAAGGCCCTATCAATATTTTAAGCTAGGGACCCCATGCAAGCTTGATCCACCTCTGATGACTGTGTGTTTGGGTCCGAGAGTATAACCGGGAATATCATTAGTGGCAGAGAGAGACAGTAAAAGCAGCCAACAAAACTGTAATGCATGATGAGAACAGACTGTGCACCTTGAAATCAATCCTATTATACATACTTTTACTATTGAAATAAAAAGCTCCACAAAATTCTACTTGACAAACTGAAATTCATTGAAAACAATTAATTTCAGTGTGGCTCAACTCAACATTCTCATACCAGAATCCATTGTTAAGTAGCTTGTTTTTTGTTTGCAAAGTTTACAAGAAAAAAAATTTCAAAAATCTATATTGTTGGTTCAAATGATCAAAACTAAAGCATGTTACCTTTCATTTTAAAACCTTGAAAATATCTTTCGACTGATACTAAGTTTGACAATGTATCCCATCGGAAGAGGAGGGGGAAATCTTTCGACTGATACTAAGTTTGACAATGTATCCCATCGGAAGAGGAGGGGGAAATCTTTCGTTTGATACCATACTTAGCAATGAACCCCGTGGGGTAACTTGCCCATCAAGGGGGCGGGGGTGCAAATGACGTCAGGAACACAAAAATTGTATCATAGCTATTTTTCAATATGATTGAAACTGTTAGGTTTCACGATCATTGAGCAATAAACAACCGCTTTTATGCATAATTATGTTAAATTTTGTCCTATGCTACCAAAAAACTATAAAATTTCACAATTATCACTTGATTTATAAAAGTTCTATCTAGTTCTAGATTTTTTAACAATAAACTGGATATAAAGTATTGCGAAAATCCATTAATATTTATGGAAGCTATCGCGTACATAAGAAATTGACTGAAAACTGAGGGACATCATTCTAAATATAGTCGCAACGTGTTCAAGAGGCACTAAAACACATAGTCAAAAATTTTCATTAAAACAATACTTTCTTTATACTATATTCTATAGAATGAAGTACAATTGAAATAAAAATTAAATACTGTTGTAGGGGAGGAGGTGCTTAAGGAGAATAAAGCGCTGTTCAGCGTTAAGTAAAGCACATGGAATGAAAATTCACTGAACTCATTGCAGGGTTAGATTCAAATCTGTTACTTTCAAAACACGCATGACTGTATATGAAGAAAGTGTACTGTGTATGTTAAAATTCAAACCATAACTTCTATTACTGAAATGTAAGGATACACAGAATGGTGCTGAACAAAATCATGATTTCATCGCAGCATAACACATTTAAATCAACAAATTCTCTTACTTTTATTCAAAAACATGCAATCGAAACTTCACATATCAGAGAAAAAACTCAATACAATACTTTATATAGTACAAGTGATTTCTAATGCCATGTCAAACAAGTACATAATCCATTATATTACATCCAATATATGACAATACACTTATCCCTCCATTTACACGGCACTTGTTTTACACGATTTCGCTTTTACACGGTTTATAAATTAACAGATTTCAAAAAATTGATAAAAATGTATATTCCGTATACGCCTATACAAGGATTTGCTGAAATTTTCGAATTTTACTCCTTTGGTAACACTGATGAAATCAACAGGGGATTCCCGGTGTTGTAAAATATATATATTTAGGGGAATCCCCGTATAGGGAAATCACTTGATAACACTGATGAAATCAACAGGGGATTCCCGGTGTTGTAAAATATATATATTTAGGGGAATCCCCGTAGAGGGAAATCCCCGTAACAGGGGAATCCCAGTATGTATTTCACAACGATAAAGCTATCTGGTTCATGCAAGTACATAGTGCAGAAACATTTTAGCAACAAAGCTTATATTATTGTGCTTTTATCTTTTGAACTGGCAAGTTTTCAACATTTATAGTTTTCTTGCCTCTTTATATTTTGCGTAAATTTGTTAAGGTTCTATAATGTCAAAGGATTTGAAGAAAATCAAATGAAAAGAAAAGTTATTTCTTTAGAAACTAAAATTCAAATATTAGACCGTCTACGTAATAGGGATGTTGCTAAATTTTACTCCATGAATGAAGCCACAATAAGGACAATAAGAAAAAATGAAGACTCCATTAGGAAAAGTGTAGCAGCTGGAACCTGCAGCACGACTTCATATGTTAGAGATGTTAGAATGGAAAATATGGAAAAAGGCTTAGTGATATGGATAGAAGACCAAACTCAAAAGCGAATCTCGATCGATACCAATGCTGTTACAAATGAAGATTTGAAGATTTATCAATCACTTAAGAATCAGTCGCCGTCGACTTCGTCCGATGAAAAGGTATATTTTTCCGCAAGCCATGGGTGGTTCGAGAGATTCAAACAAAGACATTCTTTACATAATCTGAGATTCTGAGAATGAAAGGTGAAAGTGCATCTGCTGATTCGGATGCGGCACAACAATATCCGGCAAAATTTGCAGAAATCATTGCCGCTAACTCCTACACTTCTGATCAGGTTTTCAATGCTGACGAGTCCGGATTATTCTGGAAAAAAATGCCGGAAAGAACCTTTATAGCCAAAGCTCACAAATCAGCTAGTGGTCATAGAGTAGCGAAAAGTCGTATAACAGTTCTTTTCTGTTGCAATGCTTCTGGCGATTATATGATGAAACCATTGGTGATTAACAAATCAAAATCACCATGATCATTCAAAGGAATAAATATCAAAAACCTTCCCGTCTATTAGATGGCTAATAGAAAAGTAAGGGTCACTGCCATAGCTTTCAATGAATGGTTCCATAACTTCTTTGTTCCAGATGTCAAAAATTATTTTACTAAAAAGGGATTGCCTTTTAAGGCTCTTCTATTAATTGATAATGCACCAGGTCATCCTCCAGATTTACAACACGAAAATGTAAAAGTTGTTTTTTTACCTAAGAATACAACTTCCTTAGTACAACCGTTAGATCAAGGGATAATTTCGACTTTTAAAGCATTGTACATCAAGCAAACTTTCAGGTATATCTTAGAACAAATGGAGAATTATGAATCTCTTACTCGGATGGATGCTTGGAAGAAATTTACAATTTCAGATTGTGTTAAGCATGTTGGACTGTCATACACTCAGATCAAACAATCAACGATCAACGCCTGCATGGAAAGCAATATGGCCGGATGTTGTTGAAAGTGGAAATGATAAATCACCAATAGAGCATGAATATTTTCAGATCACTGAGTTGGCCCCTACTATAGGAGGAGAAGGTTTTTAAGATTTAGCTCAGGCAGATATTGAAGAAATAATGGCTGATGAAGAATTGAATGATGATTTAATTAACATGATTCGTGAAACAAACAAACATGATGAAGACAATGATTCTGATGAAGAGCAATCTGAACCAGTTGCGTTCACAGCAAGAATCATAAGCGTAGGACATGATTTGGGAAGAAAATTGGGCTACCATTTCTTACAATATGACACAAATGTTGACCGAGCTCTCCGATTCCAGCGAGACCTTCGTAAATGCTTAAATCAATATGAAGAGGTCTATAAAGATTTAGCAAAAAACCCTACGCAATTGTTAATTACCGATTTAATGACAAAGTCTTGTCAACCCGAGATCTTGCCTAATTCGTCAACCATTGAGCCAGAATCGCATCAAGAAAGCTCAAGTGATGAAAGTAACATCATATCTATCAGAAAGAAAAGACTGATGGTACATGAAAGTGATGACAGTGGTATAATTTTAAGTTTTCTAAGATGTCTTACTTTTGTTTTACTTAAATAAATGACTGAATTATGCACATTTTGGGGTTATTTTCGTTTTACACGATTTTACTTAGCAAAATCCAAGATTTCAATTTACACGGTTTTGTGCAGAACCTACCTTCCGTGTAAATCGGGGACAGGTGTACTAAATTTTTACATGCAATTAATTTGTTAAACTTTACAAAAACAGTTACTACCTTAACTGATGTCTGAGATGCAGATATCTTTTAAGATAGCTAAAAAAACACTTAGAACGTTAGCTGAGATATTATAAACAGCATAACTCATCTAGTGCTCATTTAGCCTTTTTGTGACATACAAACTCCTTTTAAAAGCATTATGTAAAATAAAAATACAATCATGCAAGTATATATGAAGCGCAGATAACATAAAAATAAGGGAAACAAATTTTAAAAGTCAATGCCAAACCAACAATGATGCGTTTTAGGCTTATGAAAAACAGGCAAGAAAGAGGTGATATTTTAAGAAAAAAATTGTTAAATGTTGTCAGATTAATGTTTAAGGCATAAGGTCAACATAATATATAATTAAATAAGAAAACTTACTTCAATTCTCTATGGAAAAGCTATCCATATAAAAGAATCCATGTATATAAAAGAAGCTATGAAAGAATCCATAGCATAGAATTCAATGCAGGAATGTACCGAATCATTTCAAATCACATGACTTTCTCACTACAATTTATGATTTAGCGCTCAAGAGCTTGCCTTTCTAGTCAGCCCTGGTTTGGCGTTAAAACGTTCGTGATTCACCATTTTCGCCAAAGATCACCTGGTGGCCATCCTGGGTTCTGTATGCATCACCGATTCTGAATACACATCCTGGACCCAGTCAGTTCAAATTCAAATTACGTCTTCAGCTAAGAGGTCAACTTGTGCTGCCTTCTAAACACAGTAACGTAACAGAGTGTGAAAAAACACATATCCTTACTACTCCTTGTTTAAAAGGATTATTCCTTCAAGGAAAAAAAAGAAATATACCACAACAGAAGTTTCACTTCCCGGCCGTCCAAACAGTTACCTTACACCTTTCTGGTAGGTCGGACGGTCTGGATCTCAACAACAGAAGTTTCAACTGCAATAAATTCAGAAAATAATGTAATTGAAAAATTAGTTATTGGAGAATGCAGCGACCTTAATCCAAATCATTCATTTGTTCATGAACAATGTTCTTCAGAGAAAAATATTGAGGATAATATTATAGAGTATATTGCTGGATATTTGTCTTTTAAAACAAATGAACTCTTATCCAAAAATAAAGATAATAAAGTTCAGGAAAAATCTTGGATTACATGCTTCAATAGAGGAGGACTTACTCCTCTATTGACAGTGTCCTAGAATACTTGGCTAGATACAGACAGTCAAAAAATTTGAAATAGTATTTTACAATATTCATAGAAATGAGCTAAACAGGCAACCTAAAATAATTCATAAATTATTCTTCAGTATGAAAGTGAACTTCCCAGAAGTAAGCGATAAAACTCTTATTTTACATTCAAGATTGAGAATCTTTATTTGCATTATGTATCTCTATAAAAAGTTATTAAAACATGCTAATGATAAAAAAGTTCAGGGAAAAAATGCTCAATTTTTAAAAAGCAGTATTTCTACAAAAACATTTTTGCTTTAATTTTTATTAAAAAAAAACATAAATAAAATTAAAAAGAAAATGCTTTGGCAATCAAATTCTTAAATTTGTGATACCTAATTACTACTTTACCTTTTTAATCTATATTATGCAATTGTATTGAGTACTTAACATTTTTAACAGATTAATATTTTATTGAAAAATAATTATTTCCATAAACATATTTTAAATGTTTTCAAATAGCGAATTATATCTTTGAATTATATATTTAAAAGATTTAAAAATAATTATTATTTTATTTTTAAACGTTGATCTAAAATGTGAATAAATAAACTGGCTAAATTGCTTTTAGAGACATAAATTAAGATAAAAATTTGTTTAAATATAAATGTGCTAAATATTTGTATAAATGTAAGTGAAACTAAATATTTGTATAAACATAAATTGAGCAAAACATCTATATATATAAATTGAGCTAAATATTTGTAGAAATGTAAATTGGGCTAAGTATTTATATAAATGTAAACTGAGCTAAATATTTGCATAACTATATACTAAGTTATATATTTGAATAACCTTACATGTTTGTAAAAATTTCTTTATTTTTTTTATGTATATACGTGTAAAAAGGATATTTTAATAAAACCGCGTTGTTTAATTATAAAATAATTAACTGGTATCTGTGTTTATTGTTCTCTAATGTATCTAATGTTCAGAATAAAACACTTACAGTAATAACAGTAGAACGATTCGGAAACAGCTCCAAATAAGTTCGGATTTTAAAACTTAATCTAACTAGATACCACTGATTCGCATAGAGAAGCGCAAGGTTTCCAGTAACTTTGACGTCATCGTTCTGCGTTTCCTCCAGCCAATACTGCAAGACTAGCTAATAGATCAACCTGTAGTATTCTATAAACCTTGGTAACTAAGCAACCAAAAATGGCTGTAAAAATTCACCTAATGGCTTTGTAACTAATTTTTAGAAAAAACACAGACCAAGACCATACTGGTACAGAAAGTTTTGGCAGCTCAAAACAAGTTTTTCAAGCTGACAGTGAAAGTGACTGTACATCTCACTGACCACAAGCCCCAACCCAAGCAGATCAATGTTGGATTTCAAAGAAAAACTGGTTTTTATCCATCCTTCACCTGCAGGATCACATTCCACAAAAGGGGCCAGAAAGGGAGGCTGTTTCATGGATGTGGCGAAAGCCTTCGATAAAACTTACTTGCCTGGGCTTATTACCAAGTTGGTGCGACTTGACATTTCGACGCAAATTTTGGCCATCATCAACTTGTATCTCACTAATAGATTTTTCCGCATACGAGTTGATAAATCTCTCTCTACTATTAGACCAATAAAGGCCAGTGTTCCTCAAGGAGGAAATCTGAGTCCACTTATTTTCAACATCTTCATCAACGATATACCAAGCATACGACAAGTTAAGCTGGCCATCTTTGCAGATGACACAGCGTTAATCGCACGTAGCTGCTCACCACACAACTCCATAAACACACTTCAAAGTTACATCAATCATAGCTTTGAGCACTGGCTCGTTTTCTGGCGAATCCAAATTAATGCTACCAAGAGTGCAGTAGTTGTCTTCAAGCCGAACTACCGAGAATTAAATCATAACTTTGTTTCAAAAATTTTTAATCAGCCTATCCCCTTCAGTTACTCTGTTAAGTATTTGGGCGTCATATTGGACGCCCATATGACTTACGGAGCTCATATTGATTCTAAAGTTGCTTCAGCTAATAAAACCTTTCACGCCCTCCTTCCCATTCTCGGTAGAAAATCCCACCTCTCCCTTAATAATAAGCTAATTATTTATAAACAAATCATTGTACCTGGATTTTTGTACGCCAGCCCAGTTTGGGGGTCGGCGGAAAACGTCCACATTAAGAAACTGCAAGTGTTTCAAAATAAAGTTCTGCGATGTATCGTTAATGCACCTAGGTATGTCCAGGACGAAGTAATTCATCATGATCTCAAAGTCTCGGGAGTTATCGAGCAAATCTCGGCCCATTCACTCAAATTTAACAAGAAAAATTCTAGCAGACCCTGTTTGCGGGATGTCAATCAGACGTATAACTCTATTACGCCTTCCTATCTCAGGAAGCGCAGACCTAGGCATCTTCTGTTTAACACCAACGGTACTAAATGGAAGAAACGTCGATTTGTCACTCCACAACCAGGCGTCTCGTAAATCTGAACGACGGTAGATGGCGGCACTTGCTGTCACTCTGCTCCGTTCGTCTTTTCTCTGGTCCTACCACTGGCCAAATAGACTGCTTGCATTTGCCCGCGTTTTTAACTGCTAGACCAGTACAATCTCCAATCCACGTTTTCCATAACTTTAAGTATTTTATTTTATATTGTAAATTTTTGTGTGTCACTGAAAAGTGCCTTTTTTGATCTAGAACTTTGGTACCAGGAATGCATTTGTAGATTAAACTTAAACCTTGTAAATTTAACTCTTAATTAACTCTTTTGTTGCATAAACTTTAAATTTCATCTTGTACTGTTTAAATTGCTGACTTTATTATATTTACCTAAATTTAACTTATAGCGGAACTTAATTCTTCCCCAGAGCTTGCTCTGTTCTTATTTGCTCTCACGGCATTCTCTTGCCCCTCCCCCATAGCACCAACTTGCAGGTCGAAGCCGTCCAAGACAACATTCTGAAACATTCTCGTTCTAGACGCCGTGGGGTGAGGTTGGTCTCGGTCGACGCTCTCTCTCGTCGCCATTTTGGACGAAATGGCTTCCTCTGCGGGTTCTAGCCCTGCGATTGCTCACACTTTTTATGCTGTTTTCAAACACGTGTATGGTTCTCATATGACTATTGCTGATTTCCATGACTTTCGGAAGGCACGTGGTCTTCCCATTCCGACCAAGGATCCTGGTTGCCTGGATTTGGACTTACAGACTACTTTGGACTATCTCAGATATTTGGAATTCGACTTAGACGATCTCAGAGTTATCGTCGAAAACCCTCCATGGGACATGACATCCGAGCAATGGACCATACTGAACGAAAAAGTCGCCAGAATGGAGCAGGAGCTGCAACACAGCAAAATGGATACTTCAGGTGATCCCCCATGAGTCCTTCTCATGGGTTTCATGTTGTTTCTTCACCACGTGCGATGCCTAATGGTACTCCTTCCTCGACCATGTCTAACTCTCTTAGTGAACTCTTCGCTAAGCTCCCGCCTGAATTCAGAAAGTCCCTCCTAGCCTTTAATGATAGAGCTAAAAAAGGTGTTGAAGTTAATAAAAATACCCCCAGCGCCCCTGTGCAGTCCAACGTAGCCGCTAACAGTGTTAGGGCTAACATTAAAATTCCGGAAGATGTTCAAGCTCTTATGAGTGACTTCGATAAATTCAAGCAGTCTAGTACCCCTGTTGCCAACCCGGCCACCTGTGCTACTAATAGCAAACACCCGCGCTCAGAACCGGATGAAGAAGGCTTCATTCAAGTTTCCAAAAGGCATTCTGCCAGAGCTGTTGCCTGTCTCCCCCCCTTGCCACGGTCCCGCAAGTGCTGGACCCTGAGGTACCTGCGCCTGACGCTGAATCTGTTGTTGAAGCCCCTAAAAAAGAACGGCGCCCCCCCCCCTCCTTATTGTGCCCGGTGCCAACTGGTACGACTTCCTTAATCAGTTAAGACTTGAGGCCCCCTCCATTGAGAGCAGTCTTAGAGGCAATATGGTAAAAATAGACGTTAAAACGAGGGAACAATTCATTCGCCTACAATCGAGGCTTATTAAAGATCAAGTCGCCTTCAGGATCTTCCTGCTCAACGAAGAAAAGCCGCTTAAGGCAGTCATCAGGGGCTCCCGGTGCCTACCAGCACTGATTTAATTAAGGAAAGATTGGAAGTAGGAGGATTTAAAATTAATAGTGTCACGCAGCTCTACAAGGGAGCCAAAACGCGTAGATTCATGATGCCCCTTTTTTATATTCAATTGGACAAAAACCCGGAAAACCTCAAAATCTATCAAGTAATCAAACTGTTAGGCTTAGCAGTCAAAATCGAACGGTACAGAGGGCGCAAGGGCGCCAGCACTCAGTGCTTTTCCTGCCAGCAGTGGCATCATGCCGCTAACACGTGTCACCTTCCACCTAAGTGCGTTAAATGCGCAGGTGATCATCGATCGTACGAATGTCCTAAAAAACCGGAAATAAAATGCACTTGCGTAAATTGTGGTGGTGAGCACCCGGCTAGTTATCGAGGCTGCCCCAAATTACCCAAACCCAGGATCCAACCCAAAACTTTCAATAATCGTCTTGCAACCAGCAATAAATCTTACGCAGCTGCTATGAGTAATCAAGTCAACGACTTCCCTGCTTTGCCCACCCAAGCTAAACCTAGCGAACAAATTGTAAACTTTGATCCGAGTAAGCCACCTAATGAAGGTGACGATCTGCTCAGAGACGAATGGCTGGAGTTAATCGATCTGATAGTTCGTTTCGAAAGGAACGGATATCAGAGAGATTTCCTCCAGCGAGCCCTTAAAGCTGCTCTCCCCAAACTTAGGGTAACTAAAACTACTATTGATAGGATTTCAAATCTCTATGATAGCATTTGCGATCTAGCTAAGTCCCCTTAATCAAGTCCGTTTTCAGGGGTTTTTTGGGACCTGCTTGTCAGGCCCTGTTTTTCTCCCCTCTAGAACTTTGGTAAATTCTGATAGGTTAGGCCTGGATCTCTTTCCCTGCTGGCTCCTCCCTCCCCGTCCCGCCCCCTTGCTGCACTAGTACGCACTCATCGATTCAGGACAGAGTTCCACGGAACTCACCCCGTTTTCCAAATCATTCCTTTCTTTCTCGGAGGTTTTCTCCTTATTCCAAATTAAGAGACACGGAAACCCAATTGGGACTTGTCCCAATTCGGACTCATGTGCTCCACTATGATCCATTCGATCCCTACTTTATTTAAAAGTCTTTCTCTATGATTCCCTAAACCGTTTATTATGATTGGAGATTAAAGCAAGCTCTACGTAGCTTTGCTAGGTACTCCTTATAACCTTCCTTGAGTCCGTCCAGGACAACAACCAACCAGTATCCAGCAAACAGCAACTACCAGTCCAGCGCCCTCAATGGAGCAGAGCGCATCGTATATTGCTATTATATGCTACACTCATTCACAAGTGAACATATACAGAATACTATATTAGTCTGTGGGTTAGTACTCTGTAGTAGTGATCATAGCCACCTCGTCTTTCGACCGGTGAGCACCTTTCTCCTGCGCTCCGCGACCCACGTGCTCCACGACGACCCATGTGCACTGCGTTCCACGTGTTCTGCAGCTCCCAGATCTCCTGCCTTCTGAACCTCCGGTTCAGCACAACAACCAAGAAGATGAATCATAAAGTCTACGACCTATTGAATGGACTCACAGTTGAAGCAACACCCTTCAGAATCTTGGAATTACAGCTGCTTGTAAAGGACATTGCAACCACGTCTGAGCTAGCCAGATCCCTCGAGTTTGCCACGACCATACAAGGAGTAGCCATTGAAGCAGTAAAGTATCAGCTTGCTACAAAGATGGACTCGGATGCAAAGGCCAGGATCATACAGGACATACGAGGTATGTGTAATGATTTAACTATACTCTTATGCTCCCCCCCCCCCCTCCAATGTTTTCCATGGTAGAACAAAACATTGAATCTGCTAAAAAGCTTAACGAGTTACTTAAAATGTATCACGCCGATAGCGATAAATGCAGTAACAATGTAATTGATGGAAATTCGAATGAACAAATATCCCAGAAGACAGTTAAAAGTGCTAAACAAGATTTAATAGAACCCAAAAGAAAAAATGTTCATGTAATTGATGTAAACCAAATTAATTTGCCCGTAGTTACAGTTAGGGATAACGACGAAAATTTAATGGAACAATCCAATAATTCCACTCTGCCAAATCGGGCTAGTAATTATACTGAAGATGGGAATGAAGCTGATCATTCAGACATTCAATCTATTATCGATAATGAAACTAATGACGACTTCCAGATAGTTAGATCTAAAAATAGACACACGAAAAGAAAGCTCAGAAACTACACTGGCAAAAATTCTCCCCCCCCCCCCCCTCACAACTACCAGTGAAAAGCGCTACTCCGAGGTCTCGGCCAGCGATTGCACAGATAGTGAATTTCAATACATGGATGCAAACGAGTCTGGCAATAATTCAGCTACGATGGTGCCCCCCTCCCCCCCTAATGAAGCCTCGAATGCAGCAACCAACAGAATCATCAGCAGAGCTGACCACCAGGAACCATTTTTTGTCGAGGTAGACAACGATTCGAAAAAACTGATGATAGATTTAGCAAAGATAACAAACAATGATGCCCGGGCGAAATTTGCAGGTGAAATGCTTCGCGTTTTCACGACGACAGCTAAACACTATACAAGGGTGCAAAAATACTTGATAGACAACAACTACAAATTTCACTCTATTAACTTAAAAGCGGACAGACATTTAAAAGTTGTGATCAAAGGACTCCCCCCAAATTACCCCGCGGAAGAAATAAAACAATTCCTAGAAGACCAGGGCTTCCCTGTAATCCGAGTCTCCCCAATGAAAAGCCTAATATCCAAACAACCCCTCCCTAACTTCTTAGTGATCCTCCCACCTAAATCGGACCTTGAAAATATTTACAAGCTAAATCACATAAATTACATATATGCAATCATTACCCCCTTTGTCCTCAAACCGTTCAAGCAATGCTACCGCTGCCAAAAATGGCAGCATTCCAGCCTCGGTTGTACGAGGGACTACAGATGTTTGAAATGAGCCGGCGACCACCCAACTAAAGTTTGTACGAAGCCCACCACCACCCCTACGAAATGTGCCAACTGCCACGGACCCCACCCTGCAAACTATCGAAACTGCCCCAAAAATCCTTACTTATTTGACCCCAAAGCTCCAAATACTAACAGAACCCCCCCTCCCATCCCAAGAACCGCCTATCGACAGACCAGCCAACTCAGCACCAGCAGAATCAGCACTCCCCCCCCTAGAACCTTCCATCCGTCAGCCGGCAATGCTTGGCAAGCCAGAACCTTATCAACCATGAAATGTCAGGACATCCCATCGGTGAGGAATAATGCAGAGAATCAAAATAGTCATATTTCAGCTAGTTGTTATGCCAATCCCCCCCTAGGACCCCTAAAACCAAAATACAACTAGACGGGCCCATTAGCAGGACACAGACCTCCCAAAGTAATCTAAATATCGCAACCAACAAGGAGAAAAACTACGAAATTAACCCCCCACACACACACACACACACCACCAAACTCCAAAGACAAATGCCCATAAAGAACCTAGGTGTAGAGGAAATGCAAGAAGAAAGGGAAAACACCCAAGATAATCATAATCCGGACGGCATATCCAGCCCAACCTCCGAAAACCATATAATAATGGAAATTACTCCCCCCCCCCTCAAAATCGAAATCCTCCCAAAGTAAATGAAAACACCCAAGAAGAAAACTCAAACAGCGATTCCTTTTCGATAAGAGACATCCTCCAAATCATTAAAGAACTTCAAAACACATTCAAATCAATCAACCTAAAATTCATTTTAACCATTTTAAAAGACCTCCAACAAATTTTCCTAACGAACAAATCTATTGTCGATAAGGAGTTAGATGTTCTGATCCTTATCGACAAGTATTTCAATCAGTACTTTATCCCTGAGTAATGGCCCCCTCCCCCCCAAATGCCTTAAATATCATATCCTGGAATGCCAATGGCGTCGGTTCCAAAATCAACGAGCTTCGGGACTTAGCACAGGAGCAGAATCCCCACATAATCCTTTTACAAGAGACAATGAAAAACAACGATGCTAACATAAAAATTCCCAACTACAAAATATATCACACTCCCAGAGAATTTCTGCCCCGTAACCGTCCATTTGGTGGTACGGCAATTTATATTAAAAACAATATTGAACACACACACACATAAACAAGATTAGCACTAACATAATAGAACACACACTTACTAAATTTAAAATCCCCAACACCCCTAGCATTTTAATTGCATCGGTATACGCCAAACAAAATTGCACACAAGACATCAAAGGAGACTTCTCTTCCTTATTTAATATGCATGATTGCGTCATTCTTATGGGCGACTTTAATGCGCACCATAAGAATTGGAATGGCAGAAAACTTAGTAAATATGGAAAAGAGGTCGACGAATTCATAAACAATAACATTAGACACATATTCCCCCCACACACACTCATCTTAATCCCAACGCATATGACACCACTATCGATTTTGCCCTCATGAATAATATCCCATATCCACACGAAATCTCCACATTAAATGACCTTAGTTCCGACCATCTACCGGTTAAACTCACTCTCCTATTAACACATAACATCCCTATTACACCATCTCTCAAATCCATTAATTGGGCAAAATTCACAAATAATCTAGCCAATACACACCTAATTTACGCAAACTATAATAACACCTCAGACATAGAAAACAACGCCAAGACACTAACCAATACGATTAAAGAAGCCATTGCCGATGCCACAACCTACGCCGCCCCCCACCTCATATAACAAACTTCCCCCATCTATCAAAAAAATAATTAAAGAACGAAATCGCACCAGGAAAACCTGGCAAGTTAATAGACACCCTCGCACTAAAAACCAAATCAATATTCTTAACAAATTAATCAAACATAAAATTCAAGTTCATAAGCAAAACAACTGGAAAAACTTCATTAGCTCACTAGCCCACCAGGACAACTCCCTCTGGAACTTTTGCAAAGTAATTAAAAATAATAACAAACAAACAACTCAAATTCAAACACCAAACGGACTCTCTGGCAACAACACAGACATCACAAACACACTGGCCGATAATTATCAAACACAGTTCACAATTAATAAAGACCTTAGTTGCCATGACACAGAACTAGAAATTGAAAGTGCCCTAAAAAATTTTCAAGACACCCCCACGACACATATTATCCACCCCACATCCCCCTCTGAAATTATTCCGGAAATCAAATCCCATAAAAACAGGAAATCTCCGGGAATAGATAATATCAACAACAAAGCTCTAAAATCTCTGCCCACAAACATAATTTATTTCATTACCCTACTAATCAATGCAATTTTAAAATTTAAACACTTCCCGGAGAAATGGAAAGTCGGAGTGATTATTCCAATTCTGAAGCCAGGAGAAAACCCTACCAACCCACAAAGCTACAGGCCCATCACACTTCTCACATCCATCAGCAAACTCACGGAGCGCATAATACACACGCGACTCAAACAATTTATATCTGACAACATCATCATACCCGAACAATTTGGCTTCCGCCCACAACATTCTACAACACACCAGCTGTTACGCGTCACGGAATTCATATCCGAAGGATTGAACGCCGGCATAACAACTGGAGCCATACTTATTGACGTTGCGAATGCCTTTGATCGCATCTGGTACAACGCTCTCATATACAAATTAATTAAGCTAAACTTTCCAGATGCTCTCATCCAATTAATACACTCGTACCTTCGCAACAGATTTTTCAAAGTCCGCATCAACAACACTTACTCATCTAACAGACCCACCAGTGCCGGCGTCCCACAGGGCTCCCAATTGGCCCCGACACTGTTCAATATTTACATAAATGATATCCCAAAATCTCCATACACACACATAGCATTATACGCGGACGATACAGCCATATACACCCGCGCCTCTAATCTAAGATATGTGCGCTCCAGACTGCAAACTCACATAAACACCCTTTCCTCCTGGTTTCAGAAGTGGAAAATCAAGATTAATCCCAACAAAACCAATTGTATCCTCTTTACAAGAAAAAAGAAGCTCCCTTCCCCCATTTTAATCAACAACATACCTATTCAGTACACCACATCATGTAAATACCTCGGCATAACATTCGATCAAAGATTAAATTTCATCACACACATCTACAACACCATAAAGAAATTCCGCATTGCCAAAGCCAAACTTTTCTCAATTCTACACTCAAACAACGTTAATTACAAAAAAAAGATATCACTGTATAAAACTGTGCTAAGACCCATTCTGCTTTATGGAGCCGTCGTCTGGGGATTCACTGCAAAGACCAACCTAAATAAACTACAAACTGTACAATACCTAATGTTAGAAAATGTCTATTAGAAAAGCCCCCATGTATCTACGCAACGACGTAATCCACCGGGACTTCAGAGTGCGAACTATCAAAGACGAAATTAGACATTTAGCTATGAACTTCTACAATAACATTCCCACAATTCCCAATCCTGAATTACTCAGCATTAAACCATATGACCCTCACCAGTGGAGATTCCGAAAGCGCCCTAGGGCAACCACATTGCTATCCTCACAATCCTAACAAACTGTATATATGTGTATGTATATATATATATATATATATAAAATAAAAATAAAATAAAAATTAAAAAAAAAAAAACTTGTATAATACATGTAAACTGTGTATAATGATATTCATGACAGTGCTGTTATTGATAACTGTGGATTATGAGCGAGCTAGATAGGGACCCTATAGTCATCCCAGCGCTTGCTGTTTCACATCAACTATTAAGACATCCGTCCTTAGGGAGCATAAAGTATTGTTTTCATTGCATATATCATTACAGGAGATGAAGCCCAGTGGGCTAGGCGCTCCAGAAGCGGTGTATCCACGCAAGGGGAGTGAACATATTGCTATTTTCGATGTGGGGTTAAGTGCTTTTGCACAGGAACCCCGGAAGGATTCGTCTTGGCTTGGCTTGGAAATTGACATGCTCAGGCAGGAATGACACAGAAATCAAATTTTAACTCTTTTTTTTTCCACTTAAAACAGACTTGGATAACTAAACTAAAATTGATATATAATATATAAATATGATATACTAACATGTACTGGTAATCTGATTATAATAAATGTAAATATTGATTATAACTCCTTTGCCTGAAATTATTGACTATAAAACTATTTATACAAATTATGATCAGTATACTTAGTACCAGGGAAATTTATATTATAATCATATTATTTATAAATGTTTATGTAAAGAAATGTTGAGAAACATCAAAAATGTCTGCACAAAGTTGTGATCATATTGGTAGTCACTTTAGTCTAACTCAAGCTACAAAATCCAAAACCTGTCTAAATCATGGAGTACTTACAACATTATAATCAATATTTATATTGATAACAATAGAAATATTTCTTATTTCTAATATAAACTAAATATTTATGTTATAATCAATATAAACATTATAAAGTTTTACATATAAATTAATACTGATAAAACAAACTAAAGTTTTGTCTAAAAAAGCAGTTAATAGTTTAATTATTTTTGGCTATGTTTCATAGCTGTGATATTCATAATATGTATGATGTATATATATATAATATACTTCAGCTTTTTTTTAAAGCAGTATCACAATTCGCAATGCACAAAACAGAAACTGCGATGAAATTACAATTTTTGTGTGGTATATATTTATACAGTCTGCTACACATAAAATAATTTTATTGCAATTGGCTTTGCAAATGCAAAATAATAAAAATAAAACCGATATATATATAATATAAATATTAATTATAATATATGTATTCCATGATTTGGAAAGTAGTTTTGTAACATTATTTAGACTAAAATGCCAGCAATGACTGTGATCAGAAACTTGCGCAGATATTTTTGACAGTTTTCGACACTTTCTGACAGTTTACGACAGGTTTTTGTCATGTCATGTCAAAAACCCAACCCTGGTAGGAGGAACCTATTTCTAAACACAAAAACTAAACCTCCCTCACTCAGGATGGGTGAGGCCAATTTCAAAACATGGAATAACATGCCAACTTGGCACAATTTGTACTAAATACGTGTAGTGGGTAAGGCTTTAGACCAACAGTAAAAAAAAATCGCCAGTGGCCAGTGACATCACAAAGTTTAGTGGCCACTTTGATGATATTAGAGGCCATAATTTTGTACTCGATTTTGACCTCCCTTCTGCCCCCCCCCCCATCTTCCAACAATTTTTTCTCCACAAACACATTCCATTTGCTCCAAGCAAATATATATATATATATAAATAAATAAAAATGAAAAATAATAAAATAAGCTAAAAAAATTAGAAAAATCAAAAACATCTGAAAATAAGATACATTAATATTAATGTTTTCAATTTTATTTTCGCTAAAACATTGTAACTTTAGCCAGTTTGAAACTATGATTTGAGCGCCCCTATAATGGTGTATTGTAGCATTCTCATTTATCCATTTCTTCTATGAATCTCTTGTTTAGTAAGAATTTTCATCTTTGCTTCATGTTCCTATTCTATTTTGCTTATACTAATAGTACTGTCTCCTGATCTAACTCACTGGACGGGTCTGGGAGTGTCGCTGTGAACGTTTGTACTGCCTCCTAGGTTGTATTTTGCCATGTTCATTCCGGTGCTTCTAGATATTTATTATACTGTTGAGGTTGGTAGCATATATACGTGGTGAAAGAAGAAGGGTTCCTGCCACATGTTAATACAAATTTTTTTAATGTTTATCTTCATTTTTTCATCTTTTGGTGCTAGTAGTCTGAGTTTGGACATTTATAGTAATGTACTATTGTCCAATCTGAAACAGGCATTTGTTTGGGTTAATTAGAATTAAATACTCAGACCTGAACATGAATTTAATTCTTTTTAATCTTCGAATTTGGGCCGGTGCTGAACTTTTCTATTATCGGCATTATGGCAGTGGTTTTGCTTCTATGGTGATGTTAATATTTCACAATTACTTGAATTAATTATTTTTATTATTAGTTCTTTCTAATATATATATATATATACAGGGTTCATTCTAGGATTTCAAAAGGGCAGGGTGCTGACTTTAAAAAAGGGACACATTGCAGACGAAAGGGGCACATTACATACGGAAGGATACAATTATAAATTTTAGCTAAAGAATGCATTGCATAATGTGGTCCACATGTAGTAAAAAATATACAGATTATTTATCTATTTCAAAACTTAAATTCAAAACATATAAATAATTAATAAAACAAAATTGCAAATATACAGAAAGTTTTATAATTACATATCTTTTACTTTAAAATATATTCTTAATAAATTTATTTTTCTAACTGCACAAATTGAAGATAATAGTTAGAATCCTCATAATTCAGGCCGCTTACTTAAGATCAGAAAAGTAGAGAGAAATATTTAATTACTTATGCATCATTTTATATATACAAACATAAATATTTATAATATGAGGGGGGGTGAGATATTTATAAGGGGTTCATAAAAGAACAATGATGGTTATTTGTAAGTTATTTCCTAATCTGTGTAGCAATGGTGCTTAACAACCCTGCTTTAAATAAATATTCATGTGTAATGCAAGTGCTAATACACTTTTTATTGATAGGAAACAATAAGGGAAGGAATAAAACACATTGTAAACAATGCCTGGGTTCAAAGCAGTCAGTCACTGGCTAGTAGGTTCATGATGAGGCCAATTGTTGAGAACTGAAAAATGTGCAATGTTTTTTTTTTTTCAACTCGTTTGATGCTATGCGAAATTGTGTTTAAATATTTTATATAATTAGAAAATTTACAGATATATTATACATACTTATTTACAGGTTTATTATATGTAGACATAAGTCAAACAACAGATCCTTCTCTCCATACCTTAAGCTGGCGAGTACTTCAGTTAGGTGAAAGACACTACTATGTCTGTTAACAAGGAAAACTAAATAATAGATCTACTTTTGTAAGATCTATTATTTGGCGAGGGGGTAAGGTAAAAATTAGGGGAAATTTAAGAGATTGGCAAAATACAAAACTTAATTTTTCTGATAACACAAATTTACAAATATATTTTTATTTTTTACTGAGTAATATTGTTAACATCAGGCCCCCCACATTCTATTTTGGGCCCGGGTACTAACTCAAGCTGCGGGCCCTAGGTAAAAATAAGGGGAAAGGGGTGCTACTTTTTTTTACTTTCCCTGCAATACATGGTAATGTATAGGGAAAGTATTGGAATCATGTCGAAAATCGCAACTCGAGTTTCCGACGGATCTACACGTTTCGAGACCTCTAGAATACGAAAAAACTAATTTTAGCATGACGTCTGTATGTGTGTCTGTCTGTCTGTGCAATATATGTATCAACTCTGACTCAAAACTAATGGAACGAATTTCATAATATTTGGTAGGTAAGTCACTTGGATGTGACCCTGGTGCTGATTAGCTTTTGGTATGATTCGTAAAAACAGAACCCACTTTTTTTTGCGAAATGGCCCGTAAAAATTTCATTTATCCGCTCTAGCTAAAATACTAATTTACCAAATTTCAAAAAATTTGGTAGATAAGTTGCTTGTTGGATACTCTGGTGCTGATTAGATTTTAGTACGATTCGGAAAATAAGAACCTGCCTTTTTTTACAAAATGGCCCGCAGAAATTTCATGTATCCACTCTAGATAAAATACTAATTGACCAAATTTCACATAATTTCATAGATAAGTTACTTGTGGAATATTCTGGTGGTCATTAGATTTTGGTACGATTCGGAAAAGAGCAACCTGCCTTTTTTTACGAAATGGCCCGCCAAAATCTAAAAAAAAAAAAAAAAAAAAAAAAAAAAAAAACTACGTATGATGAAATGTATCAATTAAATTTTTGTTTTATACGCAATTTTTGATGAGGAAAAGAATATAGCACACTCCATTACACTTTAGGACTAACCGTTCTCAAGATATTTGAGATTTCTTGCATTTTGTTACGCCGATTTCGGAAAAATGTCCAATTACTAAATAGAAACAAAAAATGAATTAGAAATGCAAATTTACTGTTACTTGGTGCAATTAAACTCAATCAAATGAATTATTAAAGAAATAAAGAAAATATGAATTTAAGTCTGCAGGGAAAGTCATGTGCTGGCCACATCAGATTTTTATGTATTATTTTGGGATAGAAATGAATTTAATAAAACATATCAAGTACAAGGTTTAACACAATATAACACAGAAAAACAAGAGGTCTATGAAAGATCGTTCATATGACGGAAAGTGGTGTGTACATTTCATTTTAAACGAAATATTTTTATACTCAGTTGCAAACTATATATTAATAATATAGTTCGCATAGTCATATGCATTATAGGAAAAATCGGAAGTGACATCTCCAGAACTAGAAGTGTAAACCATTAGTGACCCCTAAAAATTCGATGCTTAATCCATATCAGTCATTATCTAAGCTATTCTATAGCCAATCCTGAGAAATGGGTATTGTAAAGAAAATTGTAATATTTTTAATCGGAAGTAACATTTGTAGAATCAGAAGTAAAAATCTTTAATAAATTCTTATAACCCCTAAGCAATTTTATACTGAATAAATATCGGTCATCATTTAAGCTCTATCCATGGGCGATTTTGAGAAATAAATGTTTGAAGGAAAATGAAATTTTTTTTTATCCAGAATTGGGAAAAGAACTGGAAGTGAAAATCCTTAGTAAATCCCCATCCCCTACCAATCTTGAAATTCGATGCTAAATTCATATCAGTCATCATCTAAGCTGTATAGTCAATCAAAATGTACATTTCAAAGAAATGTTCTGAACCGTAAGATGAAAAACTGCAAGTAGAAATCCTTAGAAAACTAAATTCCTGAGGGGGCAGGAGGTTCCCTACTTCCTCTTGAATATGATGCTGAATCTATATCAGTCATCATCTAAGCCCATCTTACAAAAAAATGCAAGGTAAATGCAAATTTTATAAATGAAAGTGACATCTCCACAACCAGAAGTTGAAATTCTTAACGATTCTCTCTAGCCTCTTTGATATTTGATACTGCATAAATCATTGTCTAAGCTCTATCTTTAGCCAATTCCAAGAAATAGATGACGCTAGGGAAATTTTTGAACCGGAAATGGGAAAAAAATAGGAAATAAAAATTCTTTCTGAATCCAGAATTTGATGTTGAATCCATATCAGTTTTCACCCAAGTTCTATTTATAACCAATCTTAAAAAATTGATATTTTAAGGAAAAGAGGAAATTTTGAACTGGAAATGGAAACATAATTTGATATGGAAATCTTTAGTGAACTTCCCTACCGCCTCCTCCAGAATTTAATGCTAGATCCATGCCAGTCCTTATCTAAGCTCCATTTATGATAAATTCTGAGAAATTGATGCTTCGAAATAATTTTTTGGGAAAAGCAGTGGTATTGCAACACAGGGTTCCCATTTCAGCTCGAACCCGCGAGATTCTCGCGAAATCCATAAAATATCTCACGTAAAAATTTAGACTGAAAGACGCGAGAAATTCTCTCTCTCCAGTTTCGACCTAAAATTATTTTTTCCTTCAAATTGGATACCGAGAAATCCGATCCCGATGACTAGAGATGCAGATTCGCGGTGGCCAGGTCGCCATTGGCAACTAAAATTATTACAGTAAGTCGCCATTTCTGGGGACCGAAATTTCTCCGGAATCCTTTCAGTCTCACGGCACCCGCGGCCGGTAGATCGGGCCGATTGCTTCGCGACCGCAAATCTTGATCAGTTGCCTCGTTGTTGCGAATCGTGGTCCGATTGCCGCGTGGTCGCAGACCGTGATTTCGTAGCTACGTGTGAATCGCAGTCAATCGCGATTTGGGCACACTAAAAGTACTACGTGTTGTCTCCCCCGCTTGCGCGGGTCACAAATTCGATCAAATAAAATTTTGCTTTTTTTTTTATATAGGATTCTTTCACGGATTTGAATTATGCTCTTTCCGAGTACTTCCCGCATTTTTCGTCAGGAATTTGAGTATTTTTGCTAACAAGTAGGGGGGGGGGGGGGAAAGGTATAAAATTTCCAAAAATGCGCTTACTTAATACTTAAACGACTCCTAATTAATTTTTAAAAAAAATGTTAGTAAGAATGTTAAAAGAATATTAGTTTTAAGAATTAAAAAATTTAAATGTCGAAGAATATGAATTATAGTTAATGCTTTCTTTTTTATTACTTTCTAAATTAGCATGGTAAAAAAAAAATGAAATTTTAAGTGTCTCTCCTTATGACAGAAAATCTATCCCAAAATTTTTTGGAAGGAGAGAAATTCTCCTCCTCTTTTCCTGACTTAGTGGGAACCCTGCAACATTTTTGCCGCCAACATTCACTCAGAAAAAACAGTTATCACTGTTACAGTTGAATTACCTCCAATCAGTGTGCTATGTAGCATATAAATAAAATAAAATATGTCCGAAATATCTCTGGATCTTATCAGACGATCTACTTTCATTTGTTTCCTAACTTTTTAGATGGAAATAGCACGTGCACAATGCAGTTTTCTGCATCAATCATTTTGACTCACTAAAAATCCCAAGACGCAAAGTTCTCTGCTTCTGAAAAAAAAAAAACGTTTTTTTAAAAGTTAGGAGCAAAAGTTTGTATCCTCCAAATACTCCACCTAAATTATTCTAAGAGGTTTGAATCTAGATATTTTTGAAAACTTTACCGATTGAAATCGCTTTTGATTTAATACATTATATCAAACCGTTACTAAATAATAATTTCAAAATTACATGATGTTGAAGACTTTCATTAAATTTCATCTTTTATATGCTGCATTAGCCCTATTTAAATGCCAATTCGCCAATTATTATGCCACAGTTGAAAAAATGATGGTATGTTGAATACAATTTATACCAGCATAGCAGGAGTAGTAACATTTTCTTTTCTTTTGTATGATTTGATTTTCACCAAAAATCAAATCGGTGCCTAATCAACATAGCTACCAAATTTTAAGGAAATTTAGTGATTGTCTTTTAAACTACAGTGAATATAAAGACTGCCTAGATATTCCCACAGTCGGACAATCCCCCAATATAAAATTGATAAAATGAAGTTCATTAAAAAGGTTTTTGTTTCATAACTACATATTTTATTTTAATTTATTTTTATAATTACATTAAGAGAATGAAAACATGAAATTAATTCAATATTATATATATATATATATATATATATATATATATATTGTCATGTGTTCATTATATTCATTATGTTCATAGAATGTTTCTTCCAAAATGTATCAATTCTGATGTTTATGAAATAAAATGCCAAGTGCGAATCCAGAATTATTTTTAGAGCATGTGAGGTCACACAAGCTGTAAGGCCAAACAACACTGTTTGAATATACAAATTACAAAAGATCCCATATAATAATAAAAACTTCTCTATTTTAGATTTCGAGGAAGGGGGCAAACCCCCAAATCTCCTCATTCCCCTTCCCTGGATATTCCTTAGCAAAACGTAATAAATATATGATAGAGATGGTGTTAATTTTTCCTTTCACTGACTGAGCACATTTCCTAGTAATTAACAAGTTCAATATAAAATCATACAATATAAAGTGAAAATTTAGAAACGTATTATAAACACAAAAGCATTAATTTCCCTTTTATAATGCAATATTTTCTCTGAATATTTTCTCTACATATTTAATTATAGTTATTGTAAAGGATTAAATTTACAAAACAGCATAGGAATTTGATAAAATAAATTTTTATTCATTCTAAGATTAGCTTTTTTTCAAGATTAATATATCTGAAAATAATATTTGAAAAATATAAGAAAATTATTTTGAACATACATTAAAATTTTGATTTTGCATTGGGATTAGTTTCAGCGAATAATTTTTTTATAAGATTTAGTCACGTGTTGAGAGATGCACTAGCAACTAGCACTGATAACACATATGATATTACTATATAATTGCATGAGAAATTAAAATAAACTTGCTGTAAAGAAATATCGTTTATCACTAAAACTGAAATCAACATGGGAAGGTCGAGTGGTCAAAGGCAAGCGTTTCCGTAGCAATCGCTCGACCGCCACATTGTGGGTTCGAGCCCCACATAAGGCATGGATGTTTGTGTTGTGGGCGCAATGTGATCCGCCCCCTCTGGTGCACCTGGGGCAACGTCAATGGACGGCTAAAAGGTTCACACTCTGGCCGCTGTAATAAAGGCGAATGACAAAGGTAAAAAGTGCCTGGCCATTTGAAAAAAAAAAAAAAGTTCATGCCAGGGAGGAAGAAACCAGAATTTTTTCAATTTTTCTTTCAACATCCCTGTATTCAGTCGAACACGACCATGGATACCCCGTCGTGTTAATTGGTTTACGACCTGGAAGAGCAGGAAGATAAGATTGCCCCCTTCCCAAACTGATAATTTCACAAAAGAAACCTGTAGAAGGGTCGTTCGTCTCAGTAGTTAGCTGGATGTGATTGATATAAGCTGTAAACATGAATGAGCAAAATTTCCCACCAGGCTCATAAACATATCCATTTAGGTGGAATTCTAGAAAATTTCTTTCTGTAGAGATCGGTTTTTATTGCCTTCAGATTCTGAACACAATGACACTGAAGCTATCTGTACCCAGACGGCTTCTATTGAACAAGGGGCCGTTCTTTGAGGCTTCTTTGGCTATTTCAGAAATGAGATATAGAATCGTAAAAAACGCAACTTATCAGATGTTTACTAAATGTTTTGTACTTTTCTTTCACTCAAACTTATTGTTTAGGCTTTATATCTAATTTATATTTGTAATTTTATAATTACGCATAATATGTAAATTTCAAAAACTTTTAAGTAATTTAGAAAAAAGAACTATATATTCACACACAACTGTATAAATATTTTATCTTCAACAATGTTCATGGGCCCCTAAAAGTTGCCAGGCCCCAGTACCGTAGTACCAACTGACCCCCCCTTTGTGGGGGCTTTGTTTAACATGCATTTATTGTTACTAAACTTAACTACTCATTTTTGACATTGAATACATTTTCAAAACTTATTTTAGGTGTTTTTTCTAAATCCAAGTTTTCTCAAAGTCACTGTCAGTATCCTCATATTTTCCATTTCTTAAAAGTTTTCAAAATTTTGATCTTTCATTTATCATTTTCTGAATATTTTAAACATTTATTGTCGCTCATTTTTTAACCTTGTTTTAAATCTTACAAAGTTTTTCTTATTATAGGAATTTTTCAGTGTTTTATAATTATTTCCCAAATCATCTAAAAAAATTATTTACCATGAAGCATTCAAATACTTTTGGGGTAAATTTTAAATTCCTTTTTTCCCATAACATTTTACTTATTCAACATTTTTTCAGCTTTAAATTTTTGCCAAAATTACAGATTTATTTCTGAATATGCCTGTTTCTTAAATTTTTAAATTCTCTTATCTTGATCTTTTTTTTCACAGCTGATGAAGCATTTACTATTAATATTTATGCCTTTTTTTATTAACAAAGCTGGCCACTCATTTTTCTTTTAATTTATGAGATTTTACCAATGAGTTTCTGCGATTTTAAAAAAATCTATATTCTTGTTTCTACCTTTTGATCACTTAGTCTGTAATTTTAAAATCACCGCGATCCTGATATTTCGGTCATTTTTCCCGTTATATTATCGGTCATTATAAACTTATCAACAATTTTTATTGTAAAATTTTCCCAATATGTTTATTTTATAACTAAATTCTTTATCCTTTTGAAGATCTGAAATTTCTCAGATCGAGAAACTATTGCGCGTCGAAACTTTAACAATTGCAAAATTTTTAGATTATATCTAGGCAGCATAGAAGCCTTCAAATGCGCTATTTTTGCCATTGTCGTTCATATTTACTGTATGATCGTTAATGAACCGTACATAGTATGTAAGTTGAAATAGAACAATACATAATGTCGCAATATCAGCAATTTAGATCCGAAAAGCATCCCCAAGGTTGCAGCCCTTTATTAGCGCCTGGCATCCCCAGCTGCAGCGTATACTCGAAACTATTGTACACAGATTATTTTTTTTAATTTATCATGATGCAAAATATGTTATGAATATTTAACAAATAAATAAATTTACAAGCCGAAAATAGTGGGGGCATTTTTATTTTAATGCGCGATTTTAATTTCGTTTGCGCATCTGCTTTCAGAAACAGTTTAAAATTTGAGGCAGGTGTAAAAATGATGAAAGCTCTATTAGTACAGTATGTAAAAGTGGGGAGCACTCCGAATTTCAGTAAGGTGCTGTTGGGGTCAATTGATGCGCTGTGCCCGGGCATGCCCCAAAAGTAAACATATCCGTGATCACGGGGAGAAAGGAGAGAGGAATATGGATAAGCGCTCATTATCGGTTGCAGGTGCAATAAATTAACAGCCGTAGCAGTATTGTGGTGATTTTTGACAGATTTTTCTTGCTCTGGAGGATTGTATAGGAAAAGAGTCATTTTAGACTATCCCAGTTAGGCCGATCATGATTACATTAATCGCTTGTTTAAGATGAATCACCATGGGTAAGTAGGAATTTTAACAGCTGGGTTGGGAAGAAATAAATAAGCTATTTACCGAATATTCTCCCAAGGCACGGGGGGGGAGACGATGAAAAACCCTTTATGATACCAGTCCTGTTTACCGACTGTCTAATATGGGTTTGGCTCAGAGGGATCAGGCTAATATGTGCAGGTGTTCGTGAAACTCGAAAGAGATTAGACGTTTGACATTCTGGTATCAGAAACATGCAAATTTTGCAGGTCAAGAATAATTCCTTAGTCACCACTGGCGATGTGGCGACCGCTAATCTCGACCTTTAGTAGTGGGCTATCATCCAGATTTACCAAATGATATTTCAACAGTATAAGTAACCAAATGAGTGTTCAAATGACACTTTTGTTCAAATCTTTTTTGACATACCTCACAAGTAAATAGTTTTTCACCAGTATGAATACACGCATAATTATTTTAAAGATATGTTCGAATAAATCCTTTCTGACATACTTCACAAGTAAATGGTTTATTACAAGTATGAGCATACAAATGAGTATTGAATTCATGCTTTCGATTAAATCCTTTCTGACCCAGTAAATGGTTTCTCATCAGAATGCGTACACAGATGAAATTTCAAAGCACTCTTTCGAATAAATTCTTTCTGACATACCTCACAAGTAAATGGTTTCTCATCACTATGAGTACGCACATGGATATTTAAAAGAGCTTTTCGAATAAATCCTTTTTGGCATATCTCACAAGTAAACGGTCTCACACGTAAATGCGTACGTAGATGAATATTCAACCCACTCTTACGAACAAATCCTTTCTGACATACCTCACAAGTAAATGGTTTCTCATCAGAATGTGTAAATAGATGAGTATTCAAATCCACCTTTCGAATAAATCCTTTCTGACATACCTCACAAGTATATGGTTTTTCATCGCTATGCGTGAGCACATGAATATTTAAAAAATCTTTTCGAATGAATCCTCTTTGACATACCTCACAAGTAAATGGTTTTTCACCAGTATGAATACGCAGATGAGTGTTCAATACAGACTGTTTAGTAAATCCTTTCTGACATACCTCACAAGTAAATGGTTTTTCACCAGTATGAGTATACAGATGACTGTTCAAATTAAACTGTTTAGTAAATCCTTTTTGACATACCTCACAAGTAAATGGTTTCTCATCAGAATGACTAAACAGATGAGTATTCAAATCCACCTTTCGAACAAATCCTTTCTGGCATTCCTCACAAGTAAACGGTTTTTCATCAGAATGAGTACGCAGATGAAATTTCAAATCACTCTTTCGAATAAATCCTTTTTGACATACTTCACAAGTAAATGGTTTTTTATCACTATGCGTATGCACATGAATATTTAAAAGATCTTTTCGAATAAATCCTTTTTGACACACCTCACAAGTAAATGGTTTTTCATCACTATGCGTATGCACATGAATATTTAAAAGATCTTTTCGAATAAATCCTTTTTGACACACCTCACAAGTAAATGGTTTTTCATCACTATGCGTATGCACATGAATATTTAAAAGATCTTTTCGAATAAATCCTTTCTGGCATATCTCACAAGTAAACGGTCTCACACGTAAATGCGTACGTCGATGAATATTCAACCCACTCTTATGAACAAATCCTTTCTGACATACCTCACAAGTAAATGGTTTCTCATCAGAATGTGTAAATAGATGAGTATTCAAATCCACCTTTCGAATAAATCCTTTCTGACATACCTCACAAGTATATGGTTTTTCATCGCTATGCGTGAGCACATGAATATTTAAAAAATCTTTTCGAATGAATCCTCTTTGACATATCTCACAAGTAAACGGTTTTGCATCAAAATGCGTACGCATATGAATATTCAACCCACCCTTTTGAATAAATTCTTTCTGACATACCTCACAAGTAAATGGTTTTTTACCAGTATGAATACGCAGATGAGTGTTCAATACAGACTGTTTAGTAAATCCTTTCTGACATACCTCACAAGTAAATGGTTTTTCACCAGTATGAGTATACAGATGACTGTTCAAATTAAACTGTTTAGTAAATCCTTTTTGACATACCTCACAAGTAAATGGTTTCTCACCAGAATGACTAAACAGATGAGTATTCAAATCCACCTTTCGAACAAATCCTTTCTGGCATTCCTCACAAGTAAACGGTTTTTCATCAGAATGAGTATGCAGATGAAATTTCAAATCACTCTTTCGAATAAATCCTTTTTGACATACCTCACAAGTAAATGGTTTTTTATCACTATGCGTATGCACATGAATATTTAAAAGATCTTTTCGAATAAATCCTTTTTGACACACCTCACAAGTAAATGGTTTTTCATCACTATGCGTATGCACATGAATATTTAAAAGATCTTTTCGAATAAATCCTTTTTGACATATCTCACAATTAAACTGTATTTCATCTAAATGCGAAAGCAGATGAATATTCAACCCACCCTTATGAACAAATCCTTTCTGGCATACCTCACAAGTAAATGGTTTCTCATCAGAATGCGTAAACAGATGAGTATTTAAATCCACCTTTCGAATAAATCCTTTCTGACATACCTCACAAGTAAATGGTTTTTCACCAGTATGAATACGCAGATGAGTTTTCAACCCACCCTTATGAATAAATCCTTTCCGACATAGGTCACAAGTAAATGGTTTCATATCAAGTAAGCAGGTGACTATTTAAATGATCTTTTCGAATAAATCCTTTTTGACACAAACCACAAGTAAATGGTTTTTCACCAGTATGGCAGAGCAGGTCAGTGTTCAAATTAATTTTTTGATTAAATGTTTTCTGACATACCTTGCAAGTAAATAGTTTCTTATCAGTATGAACACGAAGATGAGTATATATACTTTTGAGTATATCCTTTCTGACACGCTTCACAATAAATGGGTTTCACCGGTATGAGTATACAGATGAATATTCAAATGATCTTTTCGAATACTTTCTGATGAACCTCACCGTAAGTAAATGATTGCTAACCACTCAAGAGATGATTAACCAAACGACTCTTTGGAATAAATCTTTTCTCACATACTTCAGAAACAAATCTTTTTATTTATTAATTTGAGTATTGATATTATTTTTATAATTACATTATTTCTATCACAGGTCAAATACTTTCACTAATAGCAGAGTCACCAGCCATTATACCACAGATAATAGGAATTCTTTGGCTAAATATACCACACAGATTAATTTCTAACGATGTTTCACTCGACAATAGCGCGCTCAACCGCCAACCAAAATATAATTCAATTTCAAGGTTGCTTATATTGAAACGGGATTAGTTCTTTCTACGGCTGCGCCTCCGTCCCACCCATACTGGGGGCGGGTATTGGCCGTAGTACAGTGTCTCGAAGGGATAGTGTGCCGACCGAGGCGAAAAACAGGTTCCCTGAAAACCGCTTCCGCAAGACGGCGCTGATCTCGAATAAGCGGTCTAAAGCGGAGGAGTTAACATTGAAACTAATGGGAATTTAATGCAAATAAAATGACCGATATCTTTGAAAATAATTGATGAATTTGTGTGAAATTTGGAGTAATTATTGCAAGTGGTATACACAAAAAGTCATTTGATTTTCAGAGAGATTGAGCTAGGGATATATTCGTATTTTTAAGTTTTATTTAACTTTATCTGTGGTCGTTCAAACATTTGAGATCCAAAATATTCAAGTTCAGTCATCACAGTAACGTGAAATTCGGTATGACGTTTTCAGTTCTTTCGATTTACATTTTAGTTCTTTCGATTTTGAAGCTTATCGGGCTAGCCCGTCTTGGGCCCGCTATAGGACTTTACATGTTTTTGGTATAACTCGAGAACAGGTGTATCTAAAAATTCGAAGTTTAGCATATCCTTGTCAGTTGCTGTATATTTTAACTCTTTGGATTAAAAATCTTATCGATTTAGCCCGTCCTGAGCCCAACAAGAGGAATATATCGTTTTTTCGAGAATAATTCAAAATTCGGAGCATCTAGAATGTCTAAATTTAATATATCATTGTCCTTTGTGGTATATTATATTTCATCGCTTTCCGGACCTTATCGGGCTAGCCCGTCTTGGTCCGCCATAGAAATTTACTCGCTTTTTGAATAACTCGATCAAACGGAGTAGCTAAAAAATGTAAATTTAGTATATAATTTCCTTTCGGATGGTTAATTAAAATTAGATTTTGAACCCCCTCTGTGTAGCCCGTCCTGAGCCCACCAAGAGGTATATATCGTTTTTTGAGAATAACTTAAAATTCGGAGCATCTAGAATGTTTAAATTTAATATATCATTGTCTTTTGTGGTATATTATATTTCATCGCATTTCGAACCTTATCGGGCTAGCCCGTCTTGGCCCGCCATAGAAATTTACTCACTTTTCAAGAATATCTCGATCAAACGGAGTAACTAAGAAATGTAAATTTAGTATATCATTTCCCTTTGGATGGATTTTAATTTAGATTTTGAATCCCATCGGGCTAGCCCATTTTTGGTCCGCTGAAGTATGCATTCGTTTTTTAAAAATAACTCGAGAACCGCAATAGCTAAAAATTCCAGTTTAACATGTCGTTGGTTTTTGTGGTATATTTAAGTTTCTTCGGATTTGAACTTTATTGGAGGTAATCCGTTCTGGGCCCGACATAGGAATGGACCCGTTTTTTTAGAATAACTGAAAAATCGGGACAGCTAGAAAATATAAATTTAGTACATCCTTATCTTTTGGGGAATATTTTAATTCCTTCGATTTTGAACCGTATCGGGCGAACTCGTTTTGGGCCCGCCTTAGAAATTCACTTTTTGGGGAGAATAACTCTATAATCGGAGTATCTAAAAGTTCGAAGTTTAGAATGTCGTTGGCATTTGCGGTATATCTTAGCTCATTGGATTTAAAACCTTAACGGGCTAGCCCGATCTGTGTAAACCCACATTCGATCGTCGACCTCCCTTATTCTAGATCTTGACTACGCTTATATGCAAGAGAATTAAATAATGCAAAACCCGTCATTAGCAAAATGCAACTCACTAACCACAGAGTTTTCGTGTTGAACTTTATCTGCACGAGGAATTAACTTTGTCCATTTAGCCCTCAGTTCATCGATGTCAGGAGCTTTATATAGAGAATATTTGCCTCTGAAATTTTTGTAATCTGTTTTACATTCAGGTACGAAGCAGTGTCTGTCATTGACTTTCTTTTTAGAATTTGAGGACATGCTTCGTCGACTATAAAAACTATTAAATATGTTGATAGATCTATTAGAAAACAGATATAATATGGCTATAAAAGCAGGTTTGAACGAACACCAGATCAAGTTAAATAAAATTTTAAAAATACGAATATATCCCTAGCTCAATCTCTCTGAAAATCAAATGACTATTCGCTGCTATTTTGGATTTCATAATCAATTATTTTAATTTTTATGGATTACTATAAGAAAAGGAATTACGTTTATAAGGTATGTAAGTTATTTTTATTTAAATAAAAAAATATTTGTTATCTATCCCATATTTCATCCTATGCAAGTGTTCATCATAAGAAATTGGTGCAGTATTATCATTGCAGCCTAGATTAAATTCTAAGAAGCAGAGGCATTATTAGTTAAAAACCTTTTCCGCATTTATATAAAATGTACAAAAATTGATATTTGGATAGCTTTTTCTAGAGGAAGTTGAATGTATATATATTTAAATGCTTTTTACTAACTGGCGTAATGTGGAAAATAATCCACCCCCCCCCCTTCTAATTAACGATTGAGTTCGACACCTTTGATAATGCATTTATGTAAATTTGTTGTTTAGTATAAGAATATTAGTATATTTAAATATATATATATATATATATATATATATATATATATATATATATATATATATATAATAACAGCATCCGAGAATAAATTAAGAACTAAGCAATTTAACTATCAACATGCTAGTATACTTTTAAAATATTTTTGGTGCTGCCATCTGTTGTCATAATTTAATTCATACAGACTATTTTTATTTTTTAATGAACATTTTTAAATGTTTATTCCTTCTAATACGCTATTAAATACAACAGATCATATATAATGCCATAATCACGGAAACGTAATTGAACTTGGCCTTGAAGACAAAGGAACTTGAAGACAAAACTGCAGTCCTCAGTGATGTACATTCAAATCCCTTATCAAATTTATAGAATGATAAATTACCTTTCCGTGATTGTGGGAGTAGTATATATGATCTGTTGTTGTATTTAACATTGTATTAGAAGGAATAGATATTTAAAAATGTTCATTAAAAATAAAAATAATCGGTATGAATTAAATTACGACAACAGATGGCAGCACCAAAAATATTTTGGATAAAAGTAAAAAATATATTCTATGTTTTTTGGGGCATTAATTTAGTTTTAATATAATCTAAGCATTGCATTTTATCTTTCAGAAAATATTTTGCAACTGTTTGAGCAGAATTTCGGCGAAATATGTGTGCCGCGTAAGTTAACAAAGCGCGGATAGGGCAGGAAATTTACTGACGCTCACCCTTAACCAAGTATATTTTTTCATATAGATTGTAAAAAAGCTTTATTTAATACATTTACGTTTTTAAATGAATTATAATTATAAAGAATAACAACATTTTAGACCACTCCAGTAAGTTTTAGAAAAAGTGTTCCGAATTACCGAAAAACCACTTAACCAGAATACCTGAAGTCCCAAGCAGACCTGATAATAGATCCTGTACTGTACTTGGTTTTATAGCCTGCATACGTCCTAAATAAACACCTGCTATATGGGTGATAAATGCACTTGCTATGCTGATGCATAGCAATGGTGTTTATAGATAGGAATCACTACTTTATTGCAGCATATCCACTAGTCAACCATCAAAATTAAATTGTGTGAAAAGCATGCATACCTCAGAGGGTGAGCATCTGTAAATCTTCTACCTTATCTGCGCTTTGTTAACTTCCGCAGAACACGTTTTTCGCCGAAATTCTTCTGCTCAAACAGTTGCGAAATATTTTCTAGAAAATAAAATGCAACGCTTAGATTATATTAAAACTAAATTTAATACTCACTAAAATATAGAATATACTTTTTATTTTAATCCAAAATACTTTTAAGTGCTGCCATCTGTTGTCGCAATTTAATTCATACCGACTATTTTTATTTTTTAATGAACATTTTTAAATGTCTATTCCTTCTGATAAGTTATTAAATACAACAGATCATATATAATAATGCCACAGTCACGAAAAGGCAATTGAACTTGAACTTGAAGACAAAGGAACTTGAAGACAAAACTGCAGTCCTCAGTGATGTACATTCAGATCCCTTTATCAAATTTATAGAATGAGAAATTACCTATCCGTGATTGTGGCATTATTATATATGATCTGTTGTATTTAATACCGTATTAGAAGGAATAGATATTTTAAAATGTTCAATAAAAATAAAAATGGTCGGTATGAATTAAATTATGACAGCACCAAAAATATTTTGGATTAAAATAAAAAGTATATTCTATATTTTATTGAGTAAGAAATTTAGTTTTAATATAATCTAAGCATTGCATTTTATTTTTCAGAAAATATTTCGCAACTGTTTGAGCAGAATTTCGGAAAAAAATGTGTTCTGCGAAAGTTAACAAAGAGCTGATAGGGCAGAAGATTTACTGACGCTCACCCTTAAGAGATGGAAAAATGCATGTGTCTGTCAATCAGCAACATATTTTTGAGTCCGTTCAAAATATAGAATTGGACTCTATACAAACTTTAAATCCCTGTAATAAATTAAACCAAAATTATTTTCACTAGGTTATTAAATTATGTGTTATTAAAATTATTATCTTTTGTTAAAATAAAGCACTTTAGATAACAATTAAAATAAATATTTTTAAATTATGGTATCTGGTTGTAAACTAAAAAACTTTGGTAATAAATAATCAGTCTTGTGCATAACTAAATATACTCTATAACAAACATATCGACGCGCAAGGAAGGAGTTGTCCGATTGTAATGAAATTTCGTGTGCAAAGACATTTAGTCTTTAGTGACGAGTCCCGTTTACAACTGTGTCCTGACGACAACCACAGACGTATCTGGAGACGTCCAGGTAAGTGTGGGGATCCTGCCCTTACTATCGAGCGCCACGCATGCCCACAACAGGGCGTTATGGTCTGGGGTGCTATCTCCTTTAATAGCCGAACCCTTTAGTAGTCATTTCTGGTACACTGACAGCACAGCGGTATGTAGGCAACATTCTACGGCCGGTTGTGTTACCGTTCCTTTGGCGACACCCCGGAATTACTTTTCAACAAGATAATGCCCGGCCGCACACGGCACGTGTTGCTATGAATTGTCTTCAAGCTTGCCCAACACTTCCTTGGCCAGCTAGAGCTCCTGATCTCTCTCCCGTAGAGCACATTTGGGACGTTATAGGACGGCGATTGCAACCATCCCGGAATGTTGACCACTTAGCCCGACAGTTAGAGACAATATGGCAAGACATTCCACAGGACACCATCCGTGAACTTTATCAGTCTATGCCACGTCGGGTGACATCTTGCATCCAGGCCAGAGGTGGACCAACGCCTTATTGACTTCCTCCCATTGTATACGGTCAAACTCTAAATCATTAAATTGTTCTGAAATTTTTATCGTTTCTTTTTTTATGTATGTTCTTCACATCCTCCAATTTTTATCACAATAGGAAAACTCCTTGGTGCGTCGATTTTTTTGTTATAGAGTGTATTTTCTTAAAGTTAAGCCTGTACAAATGTATACTATTATATTGAGTTTTCCATAGAATTACAAAACGTTGAGATCTGTGACTTTTATTTTTGTATAAGATTTTTTGTAAGATACTACTCTATATTCAAAATATATCTTAACTCAAGTGGGTGAATTGCTAAAAATACAGGCAATAAATCACAAAACCTTTTTTAACAGACTATATAAACTAACTGAGCTTCTTTAAATTTCCGATTATTAATTTCCTTTACTTTAACTTCCATTTTTCACTGAACTTTCTCAATTAATCTGCCAGTCATGAATTTATGGTTATATCAATAAATTTAAAAGCCTAACTCCAATGCTGTTTAAGTCTTACAATCAGATAACTTTCAATTAATATAGATCTGTATTAATAAAAAAAAATTCTGATGTGGGCAACACATGACTTTCCATATATAATGCAATAAATTTACTACTTTTACAGTAAAAAAATAGGTTTTTCTTATAGTAGATACTTATATTCTTTTCAAGATATTGAATTTTCGACAATTAGTCGTCATTTTCATCCAGATGGCGAGATTTTTGTTAAATTGACAACGTTTCAAAAAGTCGCCAAGTTGGTGGAATTCTGCCAAATTCGTCGCCAAAATATCGCCAAGCGTTATGGGCGAAGATATAAGTTATTCTTATAGCAGATAAATGACTATTGGCGTTCAAATACAAAAGCATTACTCAAAGTATCTTTACTCATGAATGAAACGAGCTAGATCCACGTGAATGATGTCACCAAATTGATCGCATGATATTACATATGAAAAGAGAACATGTTTCTCAACAGTTAATATTTTTTCAATTTATGGGATTTTTTGATAAATTTATTTGAAAAAGTCCAATATCTCGAGAACGGTTCATGCTAGCATTCTAAAGTTTATGTCAATCATTTTCTAAGGAAAAATTACATAAGAAATATCTATTTGAGTAACTTTATTAAAGGTTTTGATTTTTTGACGATTTTTTCAAAATTTCACTCGACAATTTAGGGAGGTTCTGAACATTCGATTACGTTTAAAAGCAATACGTTTCCAGTATTCACGGATTGTGATTTTTATACCAAATGTCATTCAAATCGCTCCATTCGTTCGTGAAATATCGTCTCTACAGACTAACTGACACACACACACAGACATCACTTCAAAAATGTTTGATTCGTGATCAGGGATGCTTGAAACGTGCTCTTCCGTCGAAAACTCGAATTTTCGACCCCGTCACAATACTTTCCTTATACATTATGTATATAAGGAAAGTAAAAACTTATTAAACTGATGATTTTACCCATTCTTCATGTTGCCTGTTTCTTGCAGCACTCCACCTTTCTTGAGAATTGTTCCATTCTGTATTTCATATGATTTAAACAAACCTATATCTTAGTGCATCCATTTTCAGTCTTTTAATGAACAAAAGCATACAAGAAATTCTAGAACTATCATTTGTTAATTTTAAACAAAGTGTGTATATTTTTAAATCATACAGAAAATATAGCATTGATTAGAAAATGTTTCAAATTATCTTAGAACCATGAGTAGACAAAAGCATTTTAATTGCTTGCCATGGCTTGCGAGTCCCAGAGAACAAATTAGAAAATGTACACTAATATTTGCTATATACATGCACAAGGTAATGTTTAAATGATCACTTTTTATTGGTTTTCTAAAAATTAAACTAATTTGTTCTCTATTATCCACAAGTGTATATTTCATGTACAAAATGGCATTCATATACAATTCATAAAATCATTTATTTACATCAGGATCAGTTATTAAAAATATTTACATACAATCATTTAATTACAAATATTATAATCATTTAATATATGGAGCATGAATAAACATTTTAATTTATAATCATCATATTCTGATAATAGTAGAGATTTCACAATCATTATCAGAATGAAAGAAAAGGGTTGCATGAAATTATATAAATGATTTCATCTGATTCACTAACTCACAGTGGTTACATTCCTAATATCATGCTGACCATGACATCGTCTCCCAATCAATTTTAATAATTACAGGACCCTTAAATGAAACTATGAAACAATAATACCTCTTCTTAAAACAAAATTTAAGTACTTGTTTGATACCCTAGATCCCTAACAAAATCTAGTCTGGTAAAATTCACTCTAATTTGATTCAAATTAATATCAATTCCACCAGAGCACAACAGGAATTATCATATAAAACTTACATTTTCAAGATAATGAATTATGAATTTGAGTAAATTTGGTAAAATTTTTCAAAAATGACCAAATTTGCTGCCATGTGGGTAAATTTGGATTCTTTGTTTTTGATATACACATTTGCAAATCATTTATGAAAAAGTCATCATTTACAATTTATATATCATTTATTTTAGATTATGTACAAGTCAAATTTTAATTGAGCTGCCATTTGGTTCCCAAGTCTTAAGTGGATTCTTAGTTAAGGGTACCAAGCCTGGACTTATGGATCCCACTATGGATCCCATGAAGCCTTACTTATGGATCCCAAGTCAAATTTCAAGTGGGCTGCTCTTTGGTTCTCAAGCCTTAAGTAGATGTTAAGCATGCCAAGCCTGAAACTGGGTACTTCATGGATCCTAAGCAAAGACATTAGAAGCATATCAGCCTTTGAAAGTAACATGATTTAAAGTTAGAAGATTAATAAAAGATGGCTGAAGTTTTGTTTTGCAAATTATAATTAGAAATTTTAATTTTTTGAAATTCAATTTACAAAGGATTCTAAGTTAGCTTATTATCTGTCAGATAAATCAAACCCCAAATCCTTCAATTAAACACCTCTGTAACTTGGTCAAACTGTTTTTTTCTTAAGCTGAAGAATTTTGTCAAAATCTCTTCAGAAATTTTATGTTGTATATTTTTTATTTTTAACTTCATTGAAATTTATTTAAGTCACATTTAAAAGCTGTTGCAAAGCTCTATTAAAATAGTTTTGTCTCATGTTTGAACAATGCTTGATTCAAAAGTTACATTATGTTTTACGAACAGGTTTTAAGATGGGAGAGTTGTGCAGAGTATTAAAAGTAGTGGCTTGTTTAGCTGGCATTTGCTTTTTTTCTATCATTGCACATTTTTTTAATTACACTGTTTTTTTTAACATTGTACATTTTTTCATCAACTAGAAAAAACATTCATGCGAAACAATGAAAAATACTAATGATTTTTATGGAACCACATTTTACAATTCTTACACTGAAATCAAGTTTTTAAATTATATTTATTATTTTGGGTTGTCAGCAAAGGCAATTCAAAGCGCTGCAGTCGTTCTAAGCTACTATAAATATTAGCATCATTTAAAGTAGGGAAATCTTGAAGATAACCTTTTTCTAAAGAAGAGAGGAAATGTGTTCGCATGCAACTAGTATCATAGTTTGTTAGTGAAGGATCCTTCTCAATTTAACAATGTTACAATGTTTGCTAATGCGAATAGACTACAATCCACACCATTCCTCTGAATTTTCATTGATTTTGATATTACACTAAGGTGCGATGATTGAACATTCATAATGTTACATATTTGGGAAATTATATCATCAGGAACAGATTAATTTAAAGAAAAATTTTGACCAGCATTTATTATATTATCATTTAGCATATGCTGAGAAACAATATCTTTTATATCATTGTTATTTAAATTATGCATATAATTATATGCATTTACTTATACATTATTACCATTGAAATTAGCAAGTTTAACAAACTGATTAAATAAACTTTTATTAACCTGCAGATTACTTTTCGTACGCTTTGTGGGCACATTAAAGGAAAAATATGCATTTTTAGCCCTACCACGTTTGTGTTTAACTGAAGGAATAATTATTGCTCTTTAAGAAAAATAATCCACATTTTGGCAACTAGCAAAATCATCATCTAAATTTGATTTTGAGGTGGGTAAGAGATAACAAGGATTTTGTACTTTGCTTGTGGAAACCTGTTCTGCTTTTAAATTCCCATTAAACTCGGTATTATTTGATTGAAAATTAAGATCACTAACATATTGTTATGCCGGGATTTTATGATGCTACTTTAATGAATAGTTCAAAATTCGTTATTTTCCCCTTTCCCTTCAAAATTCTAAATTAATGTGTTGTTATTGAATATTTCGGAGGTTTAACTCCCTCTTAACGTTCATTTGTTATTATTTTCATTGTTTTCATTATTCAAAACTATGCGCAATGTGTCTTCAAACGCTAAATATCCTTTGCTAATCCTCCGGTTGTTCATTTTCAGCTTTTTATTCCGTTTTACTTCATTCACGAGTTTGCAGAAAAAAAGACTCACTTTTAGGCAAAATTCGTCCTTCACAATTTACCCCTACGAACATCTGCAAAAAGGGTGCTGGAAATTCCATTGGGTTGTTGTGCGCTTGGCGGCGTAATTTTAATTTTCACACCCGCCTCGTGGTTCTTGGCATAGCATCATATTTATTCCGCGGTAAATGCGTGAGGCGCTGGTTTTCACTCGCCAAGTTTGGTGGCTCTTGGGAAGCGAGCGTGTTGCTAAGTGGCATTTTTTTTCTCAACTCCTGGCCGGCTGCTCCTTTCACTCGGCCCTTTCCGCTGATTTTCAACTTTGCTCTAGAGATCTTTTCCACTTTTTTACTGGTCATGGACCTTTAGTGGCCTATCTCCATCGGTTTCATCTTAGGGACACTCCCTTCTCTGTTCTTGTGGGTTGAAGGGGGACGCGGACCATTATGTCGTCACCTTCGAGATCTAAAGAGGCCTCCCAACTCCCTCGTGACGTCACGGAAAAGGGTGCTAGAAAATTGTGCACTCTAATGTAAAGCTTATGGAGATATATGGAGTTCTTGTGAAAAGAGGTTATTTTTTGATAATTCTACAGCCATAACAGGTATGTAAACTTTTCTATATGTATATTAATGTTTCTGGCAGTCGTCGCCAGTAAAAGAAATTATTTTTTTTGATAATTTTTGTAATAAATGATGCATTTTCCGTGCATCGTCTGTTAAGCCTTAACGTCAATGCTTATAGTACGTAAAGAGATGTAGTGTATTTTACAATTTTTCGTTTATTATATATTTGCATTTTATAACTTTTTAAAGGTTTATATGTCTTTCTATGCATACGTTATTGGTTTACGTAATTTCTATCAGTAAATCGTATATTTTTGTATCGGTTTTAACTTGATGTTTATAGCACGTTAACATCGAATTCCTACATCAAAATATTGTTTGTTTAAATTATTTGCCTTCAATTTTATTTATGCCGAGCTTCCGTGTATTTATTTATCAGAGATTTTGCAGGATCACAGACATTTTTTTTGTTTTTTCCGTTTGAATGAGATTTTAGAAGTTTGTGATAGCCAATGTGAATTTGGAGTGTATTATGTCTTTACTTTGTTTGCCATGGTACTTGAAGCACTAATAGCGGTAGTCACATATTTAAGCTAAATCCTAGTGATCTAACTCTATTGTTTAGCGTATATTAGAAACCTGAACATAGTAGTTGGATTTCTTGGTGGGCTTTTTGATGACTAAAGATCATGCTCTGAAATTGTGTATTCAAATATAAAGCTTTTTCAGCAATATAGTATACTATTGTATTGTTCATAGTAGATTTGTATACCTTTTTATGAGTATATTAAAGTATCATGCAGTCTGTGTTCATGAATTTTTTGTGGTAATATTTTACTGGTTTTCTTGTATCACGCATTAAACTTTTAAATGTGCTATTCCATTGAAAACTCAAATTCAAAACATTCAACCCCCATTACAGAACTATCCCTATATATAATACTATGTATGCAGGGAACATAATCATGACATCTGTTCTAAACAGGATATTAAGATAAGGTTATCCAACCATTAGAAATAATTTCACTGCTGCTGACAAAGTTTTTAGGACCCTTTGTAGCAAATGTGCAAGCACTCTACTACTCCCTATTTTACAAGTTATTGCTTTTTATTCATAAACTTTATGCAGTCCTTGTCCCCAAACCTTTTGGGTATTTTCCCCTGCTCAGTTGATAGCCCTGAATACTTTATCTGTATTTATTATGTATTTCTAATTTTAATATGTATAGCAAGAAATTTCAGCTTCGAGTTCACTCACCAAAATATTTTCACTTTCCAATACAGTGTACATTGCATAAAGCATTAATTTCTTATTGTAAAAAAATAATTTCATTTAAATTTATCTGCAATTCAATAACATAGCATGAGATTTTTGACTAGGGAGGCTGAGCAACCGATAAAAGATTTAAAATTACAAGCGAAATTTATAAACTGTTGTTATTATATTGAAACTGTTGCTAAATTATCATGCATATGCTAAATAGAGAAATAACTTTATCTTTAATCTTATGTATGACATTTTATGTAAGTATTTTGTATGATTTACTCAATTGGATCTGCATATGTATATGTTATATATGTAATATTTTTTACTGTGAATCTTAAGATATTGTCTAATATTCGATGCAAAAATACAAACCAAATATCACAGTAAGTCATCACTAAAGATGTGCTTGATACATTTATTTTAATTCGATCCTGCCTTATTTAAGTATAAAGCTTTTGTAACTTTTTGCAGTATTTTGTCTCAATTGGCATCATTTAAAGCGATATCAAGAAAACAATCATTTCTGAAAGTGTTGCAATATGCTACAGTGTTGTGTTTATATTTGTATCACTTTTACAAAAGTTACATGATACTTTTCATTTTTACAAAAGTCATATGATTATCAATCAAAATGAAGAACTTTCATTTTGATATTTAGAGTTTAGAAAATATGCATAAATTATTTAAACTGTAGCTCATAATTTGAGTAAAACAAAAATTTCTTATATGCCCAAATATAAACATAACATACATTCATTGCAATAACACAGATAGATACCATATACACATGCAAAACAGTCATAGCACTGAAAATGATGAAGTTTGATCAAAATATGCACATGTAAATACAATCAAAATTTTGTTTTGATTTATGGCTTATTACAATACTTTTAATATATGTGTACTATGTCTTATAGGGAATGTAAAAATGATCTTTAATCTTATGTAATTATATTTTATGAAAGTATTGTGTATGCTTTACTCAATTATATAGCTGCATACCTATATATTATATCTAAAATCTTTTTTACTGTGAATCCAAGATCTTGTTGAAGACTCTATGTAAAACTACAAACCAAATATCACATGCTAGGTCAATGACTATAGATGTGCTTGATACTTTTTTTAAATTCAACATGACTTGTTTATAAAGTTTTTGTAATTTTTTGCAGCATTTTGTCACTAACTGCCATCATTTATCTAGATTTCAGAAAAATAACCATTTCTGAAAGATCGCCATATGCAAAATATAACATTTATATTATTTTTAAAAATAATTGTGGGTGAACGAAGCATTGTACAAATTTCAATACATCAGTTCATTGCCAAATCAATACTATTGATGCATCAATATAAAGATAAAATATGTTGAAACTGTTGAAGCACTGTGCATTGATCGCTATAGAAAAATAAAATTGATCTCTCATAATGGTGGCCTTTGATGTTTGACAATTTTAAAAGTGTGCTTACTTTTTAAATGTAAATAGGTTTCTTTACTTTTCTACTTACTATATTTAACTATATACTATATTTATACTACGTTACTATATTTAATGAAAAATTAAGTTATATTGACAATGATTTGCTCAGGAAACAAGGAAATTTCAAAATAAAATATGAATAATTATGCTTTATAGAAAGGTAAGAGAAAATTTTATTACTGTGTAAATAAGTGTGTATAGGAGGAAAGCTCAATAAAGACTTAAATTCACTTCTTTTCTGAGAATTTGGTTGTATTTAAATTGTAAATAGTAACATTACTGTAAGATATGGCTTCTTATTTTCTTAGTTCACACTTTCATAGTTTTGAACATCAAATTTAAGCATGATTTTGAGGTATGATTATTTCAAATATTCAAACAATAAATAGTGAAGGTATTTTTTTTTTATATAAGCAGAATAAATATTAAATTTCTTCCTTCAAAATTTGTCACTTCCCGCTATAATTATATCTTTGTTGCCCTTTGGCTATCGATTTTATGCATGTATTATTTGAGGTAAATAAAACAATTTGAATTATTCTATGATTTTTTTTTTAATATTTATACATAAGCTTTAGTACAAATTTAAATGCTATGAACAAATGTTTATTTTTTATGGTGAATAAGTTTTCGACCATATAGACTTGCAAAGCAGGATTTTCTATCTTGACCAATATTAAAACAGTGAAATGTGGCAGCTTAAAAATACTGAATGAAAAAATACGTGTGAACTTATTCCACATTCTACCCAACATAAAAGAAATTTATAAGCCTCACCAGGCACATGCTAGTGAGCCACTAATATTAAGCATAAAAATATGCTTGTTTTTATTTTCTTTGCTTGGAAATATATTTCTTTTATCTCATATCTTTTATCACTTGTCATTTTTAAAATTTTAAAACTGATCATTGGGAATACACAGGGGCTGATTGTCATTATCACGTTTTGAAAAAAAAAAATTCAATTTGGCGATCATGAATTCTGACGATGTCAAAATAAAAAATTATGGTTTACTAATTGTAATGAAAACTACTTTTCCAAAACAATGATCTTTGGAATTTGAGAATTTATAAATTAAATCAAATTTTTCAAATAGAAAGTCAAAATAAAATTTAGCAAATAAAAACACCATTTTACGAAAGATTTCATTTGATAAAAGTAATCAAAACTCCAGAGTAACCCCTGGAAATACATAAAAAATCTATATATACTAATTGCCAAGTGTCCGTCTGTTTATCTGTCATGCTTTTTTTAGGCACTTCTCAAATAGAGAGACTTGCAACCTGGTACATGGCTCGATCCTTCAATAAAAAACCCTGAAAAAAACAAATGCTACAACAAATGCTGAAAATATATAATACCCATCAACCATTGAAACTATGTATGAACTGTTAGATATATGCAGAGGCACAATATCACATAGGCAACTGTTTAGGAAATTTATATTTTGATGCACATTTCACTGTCCATCCAAGAATTATTTTCAGCTGTCCCCATGGGGATGATTGATATTCATATTTATAAGCATAGCAAGGTACGAGCAGAGTTTCCTTACCATTTACTCAAATATGTTTCTGTTACTGGCCCTGTTTCTCAATTACTCTTTTACCAAATTGGCGAAATATGTAACATTTTTATAAAATTCATAAAGTTATCGGTTATGATAAAGCTTGAATTTCAAAATTCGACATTGGACGATACAATTTTTACTACACTGTCAGAATACTATAAATATATTGCAAGTAAAGAAATAATAAATACTTATAGAAAAGGGAAACAAATATGCTTTATTTTCATTATAAACAATAAAAATATACATAACATATATGTATATACATACTGCAAGGAAAGCAAATAATGGTCTCTAATTGTCTTCGTTCCTCAATAAAAATTATAAAGTATCAAAACGTAGACCACATAATAAAAAAATCGATGCTGCCCAAGTAAGACATCTAGATTTATAATTGAAATCATGCACAAAAGAATTATCAATACGATATTAAAATATATACATGCAAAAAAATAAGACAATAATGCAATTGAAATAAAAAGACAAATTTAAATGAATTAAATAGCGTAAGTGAAATAATTCTTATCCTTACCTCATAAAGATTAGAGCTATTATAAAGTGCAATTCTCGAGTCGTCGTTCCTGGACTAGTGTGGATGCTAATAACTTCGCAAATACAGACTTTTCCTTTATTTCCTCATTATCCTTGTAGCACTGATGTAAAACGTATGAATTTACTATTGAAATATCCAGAATGCGGAAAAAACAGCTAAAGGCCATCTGCGTGTGCGACGACTTGAGGAATGTTTGGAGCATTCATCAAGACTATCTATTCCACCTTTGTTTGCATTATAATATGCGATAATTTCAAGTTTCTGCGTTTCAATATCAGTGCAAACTCTGTCATGCATTGAAGAGATGAGTACTGCTGCTTTACCTTTCCTGTTGATATGCGAAATTATTCTAGATTCCTCTCGAAAGCCATATAATGTTGATCCAACTTCTCTTGTTTTATTAGGTAAAAATTTGGGTGGAATTTCTCTTTTGTTTTCTTTTCATTGTACCGATGTAAGTTAGCTTGTTTTTTCAATAGGATGTCTACAAGTTCTATGAACGAAAACCAATTATCCGCAGTAACATTTCGATTTGCTCCAAAAATAGGTTGAACAAGGTGCAAAACAAAACAGACTACGTTGGTTTAGAAAATTTTCTGTATTCAGATTGTAGCCCAATTCGGTCAGAGTCTTTTTACCACAATATATGTATGCATTGTAAAGATACCTCATAAAACTGGCACTTTTATGATTATATTGTGTTTTTATTGTTCGTGACGAGGGCCGAACTTCTGAAACAGACCATCGGTACTGATGTTTTCCATATATATATTTAATATCCACTAAGTTTTCATTATTTCTTATCTCTCCATTTTCACCCGATTTTTCTGACAACGTTGAATCATTTTCATGTTCGGAATTTATATATTCATCTTCTAAAATACTATCTATATCACTAACATCATTTCCAACTTCATTAAACCATCGCAAAATAGTCTCTTCAAAGTCTTTATCACCATACTCACTTTGACAGTCCCGTCATGAAGATATTTCACAGGAAAAAATTACGTAAACAGAAACGTACCGTCTACAGACTGCATCTAATAAAAATATTTTTTTCATTCAATAACTAAGAATGTGCAAGTGTTGCGAATGAGGTGGGAGGGAGAGGACTAATAGCGTAATAATTAGGTGGAGTGATAAGATTGAGGACAAGTTCATTTTTGTGTAAAGGGAAGATTTGTAAATGCAGCAGTCTCCCAGACGGCAAGTTTCCGGTTAATGTTATTAATGAGAAAATAGAGCTTACTTTTGAATATTTTGAAACTTGCTAGTTCTAGATATTAACAAAATCCACTTTTTTTAGTTCTTCATTAACAGGAAATTTAAAGCTGCTAACTTTGGAACAATTTTTATAATAAAACAACCAGGAACGACATCAGGAATACACTTGGCATTTTTAGTTATTAAAATTCAATGAATTATAATAAAAACTAAATAATTTAAAAAGAATAATCAAAACATAAAAGTAAGCCGTAAATCTGTTACGAACAATATAATATTAAATATACTTCTTTATGAAAGTATTAAATAAGCTTTACATTTGAATATACAACAGAGCATGCCCTTTAGTCATGAAAAAGCCCACCAAGAAATCTAACTACTATGTTCAGGTTTTTCATATACGCTAAACAATAGAGTTAGGTCACTAGGATTTAGCTTAAATATATGCAACTACTGCTATTAATACTCCAAATTCCTTGGCAAACAAAGTAAGGAGCATATAGTACACTCCACATTCACAATTCCAACATAAACTGCAGATCAGACAAAATTAAATATTGATGGCAAAAAATTTCTAAATAATAAATAAATATAAGTGAAGCCTAATAAATAAACAAGCTAAACACTTTTTAGATAGAAAATGTTTTGAAATAGCAATTCAATATTCACATATGCTATGAACATTAAATGAAAACAAATACAAAATATCACAGGGTTACCGACAGAAATTACGTAAAACAATAACGTATGCATAGAAAGACAGTCAAAGCTTTAAAAAATGATAAAATACAAAAGTATAAAACACGATAAATTACAAAACTCTGCCCCTATATTTCCGTTAACATATACTACGAACATTGAATGACAAGGCTTAACGTATGATGCAAGAAAAATGATAAAAACTGCAAAAATTACCAAAAAAATTTAATTTTTTTTTCGGCAGCGACTGTCAGAAACATTAACGAACACATAGTAAAACAGACATACCTGTAATGGCTATGAAATAATGAAAAAATATCTAATGTTCTGGAGATACCCTATGTCGCTCATACGTTTAGCATTAGCAAGCACAATTTCCTAACACCCTTTCCGATGACGTAGGAGGTTTGGTTTATGACCCCTGTATGGCCTCTTTAGATCTCGAAGGTGACGGGCTTTCTGCTCCGTCACCTTCGAGATCTAAAAAAAAACACACACACTTCAGAATGAGATAGATTTCAAATCTGGTGCATGGGAAGATAGTTTGTAAGGGAAGAAGTGTACAATTTCAATTTTCCAATATTTTCTACTTTAGGGGGTGCCGCACACCAAAATGTTCAATTTTTGGAATAAAGGACAAATGCTCCTTTAAAAACATGATAGAGGCTTGATACTTGGTATACGGGTGAATCATCTGATAGAAAACCCAAAAATGGGTTTTTTCAAAAATGAATATTTAAGGGGGTGGATACTCCACACAAAAACATTCGAAGGTGAAATGATATAAAAAGCATACTTTGCGATGAGATAACTTCAAATTTGGTGCATGGGTAAATAGTTGGGTAGGAAGAAAGCGGCAATTTCAGTATTCCAACATTAGCTATTGTAAGGGGTGCGGCATACTAAAACATTTGATTTAATGAACAAATGAAAAACACCTCCTTTACAACGTGATAGAGGCTTGAAATTTAGTATATGGGCTAATCATTTGATAAAAACCCCAGATGAATATGGTTTTTGAAAAATGTTCATTTAAGAGGGGGGGGGGGGGGGGGGGAGCTACACAGAAAAACATTCGAAGGGTTAAAGGATAGAAAAAATATGCATCGCAATAGCATAGAGACTTCAAATTTTGTATACAGGTAGATAGTTCGAAAATATGTGTCGAATAAATGTGAAACGCAAATTATTAAACTATTTACATTATTCAGAAGTTCCTTATTTGCAAGATCATTGATTTTTAATGGGTATTCAGCTAGTGCATATTACTAAATGTTGTAACAAATGCTGAAAATATATAATAACCATCAACCATTGAAAATATGTATGAACTGTTAGATATATGCAGAGACACAATATCACATAGGCAACAACTAAAGGAAATTTATATTTTGATTCACATTTCACTGCCCATCCAAATAATAGTCTGTAATTGTCTTCGTTTCTCAATAAAAATTAAAAATTATCAAAACGTAAATTACATAATGAAAAAATCATGCACAAAAAAAATTATCGTTAGTAAATAATAACTGCCAGACAGAGAATGGATCTGCTTTTTCTCCGATATCTTTAGCTTTACTTTTTAAAACTGGCACTTTTATGATTTATTGTGCTTTCTTGTTCGGGAAAAGGGTCGAACTTCTGAAACAGACCCTGTACCGATTTTTTCCATATATATATTTACTATTCACTAAATTTTCATCATTTCTTATCTCTCCATTTTCACTTTCATCAGATTTTTCTGACAACATTGAATCACTATTATGTTCGGAATTTACATATTCATCTTCTGAAATACTACCTACATTGCCAACATCACTTCCAACTTCATCAAATTATCGCAAAATAGTCTCTTCAAAGTCTTTATCACCATACTCGTTTTGACGATCCCACCATGTAGATATTTCACAGGAAAAAATTACGTAAACAGAAATGTACCATCTAGCAGACTGCATCTAATAAAAATATTTTTTTCTTTCAATAACTAAAAATGTGCAAGTGTTGCGAATGAGGTGGGAGGGAGAGGACCAAATAATTTAATGATTAGGTGGAGTGGTAAGATTGAGGGCAAGTTCATTTTTGTGTCAGATTTGTAAATGCAGCAAACTCACAGACGGCAAATTTCCGGTTAAGGATTAATGTTATTAATGAGAAAATGGAACTTACCTTTGAATATTTTGCTACTTGCTAGTTCTAGGTATTAATAAAATCCACTTTTTTTTTTAGTTCTTCATTAGCAGAAAACCATTTTTCATTAGCAGGGAACCATTTTTATAATAAAACAACCAAGAACAACACAAGCACTTGGCATTTTTAGTTATTAAAATTCAATGAATTATAATAAAAACTAAATAATTTAAAAAGAATAAAAATATAAAAGTAAGCCGTAAATCTGTTACAAACAATATAATATTAAATATACTTCTTTATGAAAGTACTAAATAAGCTTTACATTTGAATATATACAACAGAGCATGATCTTTAGTCATGAAAAAGCCCACCAAGAAATCTAACTACTATGTTCAGGTTTTTGATATACGCTAAACAATAGAGTTAGGTCACTAGGATTTAGCTTAAATATATGCAACCACTGCTATTAATACTCCAAATTCCTTGAACACAAAGTAAGGAGCATATACTTAGTACACAACACATTCACAATTCCAAGATAAACTGCAGATCAGAAAATAAAATATCGAAGGTAAAAAATTTATGAACAATAAATAAATGTAAGTGAAGCCTAATAAATAAACAAGCTAAACACTTTTTGGATAGAAAATGTTTTGAGATAGCAATTCAATATTCACATATGCTATGAACATTAAATGAAAATACAAAAAAATTAAAGGCTTACCAACAGAAATTACGTAAAACAATAACGTATGCATAGAAAGACAGTCAAAGTTTTAATAAATGATTAAATACAAATATATAAAACACGTTAAATTTCAAAACTTTGTCTCAACATTTCCGTTAACATATACTACGAGCATTGAATGACGAGGCTTAACGCATGATGCAAGAAAAATGATAAAAACTGCAAAAATTACCAAAAAAATTTAATTTTTTTTTTGGCAGCGACTGTCGGAAACATTAACGAACACATAATAAAACATACATACCTGTAATGGCCATCAAATGATTATTAAATATCCAATATTCTGGAGATACCCTATATCGCTCATACGTTTAACACTACCAAGCACAATTTTCTAACACCCTTTCTGATGACGTAGGCGGTTTGGTTTATTACCCTTGTGAGGCCTGTTATTCACGATGGTGACGATTATGTCTTCGTCTGCCCTCTAACTCGCAATTTCCATCTTTCTGGGCCAATGGAGGGTTGCAGGACATTATGGTTTAATAGGGTTGTAGCCAACCCCGGGTCTATCCGGAGAATAAGTAAATGTGGTTCAATCGCTGGGTCGACCTCAGGGTTGAGCATTTAGTGATAATATTGAGGAGCTCAGAAAATACCAGTAAAACATAGACTTTGGAGTTTAGATTGTTGAAGCATTTCCTGGAGTATCATTGGTTTACAATACAAAAGTTGAATGTAGGCCTTTGTTGTAAAAGTATAATGTAAAAGTTGAATGTTATTGTAGGCCTTTGTAACCGCCCTGGCCAGGCACAAATAATTTGTTTATAAATAAATTTAGGATTCCTTTCCGGCCGGGGTTTTTAAGCAGCTATAAACCTGATTAGGCAAGCCCCCCGGCCTGGGACGACAAAAAAAAAAAAAAAAAAAAACTTCTGGCCGGCATTGAAGAAGGTCGTTTTTCTATTTACTGCGAAAAACCGCGGAACAGGCCCTGTGCAAGGGCGTCTGTATCCCGCGGCCGTCGGAAAAAGGTTCTTTTTATTCATGCAAGCTGTGCAAGTGTTCCTCAGCAATGAGTTTTTTTTTGTTTTGATTGACCAGATAATTGGTTTAATAATCAGACAGCTTCTGTGCCCTGTTCGCTGGTATGGGTTTGTTTCTTCACGAGGAGTCCGGAGTTGCCTTCCAGCCATGGATTGATCTGGGCATCAAACAGCATGCCTCTCCGTCATCAGCAGGACTAAAATCCATACCCTGCTTGCAAGATGTGTTTTCTTCAGACCGATGTTGCCCCCCTGACATATGTGCTTCCCTACCGCCAGACGACGTGAACCATTCGGGAGAAACCGGGCTCCCTTTGCTGTGTCCAAGTGTAACATCTCGGCAGAAATTTCACAGCCAGTGCATAAGTTATGCTGAGGTGATCTTGCTAAGCTGAGGCTCTAAGTTAGAGTCCTCTGTGTCACAAAAATTTTGCAGTGGTGATGATAAATAATGCCAGTGCACCTGATGTGTGATCCCAGCACATTTTTCGGTTTTAATGGGATTTGTGGTGCTTTAGGCAGTAGCTCGAGAGTAATTCTCGCACGCCATCAATGATTTACATAAATGTTTAAAAATAGGTTTCCTTTATTGTCTTTAAAATTTGTATTTCTATAACTTAAATGAATTAAATGGTTTAAATGTTTTAAATATTTTTATTTCAAATTTAATGTTGGTGGACAGCTCTGCAGGCAGGCCAAACTTTGGTCTTCAGACCAGAGTGAATTCTGATCCTGGGTTTTTAAAAGCTTGGGTATTTTAATTTGTTAACTGGGTTTTTAAAAAATTCTAATTTGTAACTTAAGTTTTAAATTAGGTTTTGCAATGTACTACCACAAATATAATTATTTAAGAATCTAACCTATTTATGTTTGGAAGCACTTAAATTTAATTGTAATTAATAAAGAAAATTTTAATTTAACTTTAATTGAGTTTTTTTTTTTTTTTGTGTTATGGCTGTGCTATTTATTATAAAAATGTTTAAAGGTAAGTGGAAATCTTAGTGTTTATTAAAGGTTGATATGCATTTCAGAGATGTAAACAAGGTTGAGCACAGACCAAACAATAATAATGGTATTTAGTAAAGGAAATAAACAAAGAGATAATTTTAATATAATATAAATTTATTGAAGTCTATACGATCAGGCCAAATGTAAAATATAACAATATCAAAATATAATAATAATAACAAATGTAAATATAATAATGTCAAATGTAAATAATAACTTTAATCTGGAAATGTAAATAATAAAGATAATCTTAAATCAAAATTAATAAATAAATATAATAAAAATAGAATAAATCAAATAAATAATCAGTAAGTTTAAAAGGAAGGGTTTTCCCTTCCAACAATATTTATATAAATTTCCACTACTTTCTTTGCAAATGACAATTTTTTAATCACATTCCCATGCTCGAGTAAGTTTAGACAACATTTTAAGCTTTCTTTCATACTCCTGTGTTCCATACTGTGACAACAAAGTTGCAAGTTTATGAGTGTGAATATGAGGATAAGCAAATTTTTGTGGGCCTGTAAGAGGCATCCCTGGAGAAGCAACTGCTTGTTTAGTTACTTGTGCAGGAAAAGAAGGTGTTTGTGTGCAAACCAAACAATTATCCTTACGCCATCTTTTATCAACTATATCTTCAGAAAATAACTGTTGACCTAGTCCACAGCGTGCAGCAAATGAATGTTCGCAAGGCAATAGAAACTGTTTTTAATATATGAACAAGAACAAGAATTTATGCGCTCATTAATCAAATAATCCTGAGTCTTATGGAAAACTTGATAAGATTTATCTTCATTCTGTTCAATTAAATAAGTACCATCCTTAAATTTTTGAATTTGCGAACATATTAATTCATAAGACTTATGTGTACAAATGAAGCCAATTTTAGAGTTCAGTTCTGAAGAATTTTGACTAGACATAACTTTCATTTCTTTGAAAGATGAATGAATTATAGAATTTGAGACATTTTCTTATATATTTTAGGATTTCCCTAATGGCAACACACAAGTGCATTTCTGGCTTAAGATATGGTTTTATCTTTTGATTATGGCTTTCTATTCTATTATTTGTTCTATTACCTAGGTGTTCATAGTGCTTTGTATATGCTAAAACAAATTTTTCCGTACAACTATCCCAGTTAGTGATGAAATAATGATAGAAGTTGGGAGGACAAGACATTTTAAGGGTTTCTAAATTTTGATAATACTGCGTTTCAGTGTTAAAATACACAATTTGCTTTACAATACACATGATAGTTTCCTTTAGCAATTTATTAATATCCAAAGAAGAAATTTTGAGACGCAAATATTTTAGAACATGAAAAATACACAAAATATTGATTACATTTGGAAAAAGCTCCTTAATTATATGCATTTCTTTTAAATCCTTATCTGTAACAATAATTTTACATGACTGTAATATTGAAGGATTCAGGTCAATGAATTTTTGAATTGCAGGTTTAATCATGCTTCTCCTTTCATTTAAAACAAAAATATAACATATTGGTCTACCTCGACCATGACCATCCTTACACAAAATAGAATAAAGAGGAAAGCCTTCAATATTAACTATATTAGTTGCATCAAAAAATAAAACACTAGGAAACTGTTCTGCTAATAATCTCATTACTTTAGTTTGAATTAAAAGAAAGCGGAAAACATGATTTTCATCAGTTTCCAGATGAATATTGCAGTTTTTGTCATATTTTATCAAATTGTTCAACTGTTCAATTAAAATATCACTATTTTTTATATGACTATTAAGAGTACTTGTTAAGTTTTGTCTTAAGTTACTTACATCAGATGAAGTAACAATTTTTCCAGTATTATTCTGAATATAAGTCTTTAGATCTTTAGTAGAAACATTACATTTTATCATATCTTTAACACTACATTTTTTCTTAACAGTTAATAATCGTTGTTTAGGATATAAACTATAGTCCATTGGACCAATTTTATGATTATGTTACAAGACAACTTGGGTTATTTTGTAGTGTAAGTGGGGTTTTCTCATTGATCTAACTTTAATTTTAAATGAGCAATCATTGCAAAGACTATATTGAATTGAGCAAATACCTTTTCCCCTTGCTTTGTATTTACTGCTATGAATGCATCCAACCTGCGAAAATTGGAATGTGTAAAATTTTTCGTGAATAACATTTATAATGATTTTTTTTAAACTACACGCGCAAACGACATTTCTAATGAATTTAACTATGTACAAGTACCTGCATTAAAAAAAATACTACATTAAATATCAGGCATAGTACTGGTAGAATATGAAAATTTAGGACACCAATTTTATAAAATTTCAGAACAATAAATTATAAAACAAAAAATATATAAAGGTTTTATCCGGTGAGAATTACTTTATAAAGAAAACAAATATTTATGTTTGGCAAAACACAGGTTTTCACTAAAGAGAGTAATAAATATTGATCTCTAATTAAAAAAGACAAAAACAAAATATAGCACTGAATTATATTCCTGCCAAAATGGTTTCCTTTCTATTTGCTTAAATCATTGCTTTGATACCACTTTTTGGAAAATAGCCCTACACAGAGTTCATACCCATTTTTTAAATAGAAAAACTTAAATTACGCAAATATAATTAAAAAATAACCTTAATAATTAGCCATAATATGAAAATAAGCTAGTTTAGTCGATTTAATATGCAACATTTAAATGATGGAGATGGATGAAAAAAGATACTAACGTACTCTCGGCACTTCACGCAAAGTAACTGAATTGCGCAATCGCACGGTTTATGCGAAAATAATTAAGAAATTAACCGTAGTAATTAATCAAAATATGAAAAAAGCTAGTTTAGTCGATCTAATATGCAACATTTAAATGATGGAGATGGATGGAAAAAGATACTAACGTACACTTGTAAATTCACACGATGTAACTGAATTGCGCAATCGCATTGTTTATGCGAAAATAATTAAAAAATTAACCGTAATAATTAATTAGAATATAAAAATAAGCTAGTTTAGTCAATCAAAATTGCAATATTTAGAAGATTGAGATGGATGGAGAAAGATACTATTGAACTCTCGGCGATTCATGATAACAAACTTAATTGCGCAATCGCAGCGCTTATGCGAAATTAATGAACAAAATAACATTTTAGCGATTTATGCTGAATTAGACAACCTTTAAAGAAGTATATTTATTACTTTCATAACATAAGCGATCGAGATCTTAATTTACATTACACGCGGCCGTAAATCTCCGTTAATTTGATTGGCATTACCCTGGATTTTATTATGGATTTGCTGCGATCCCGGGAATGGTAGATATCAGTGCTAAAAAAGCGGAAAATCGGTGTTTTCGAGGAATTATACCATATCTGGTTAATTGATAAATTAAAAAAAAAAGCCGAAGAATTTCGCCGGAGATTGATTTCCTAGTAATGTTAAAAAATTCAAATAAATGCGGAAATGCGTAAAATATAGCAATATATGCGTAAAAGCGTAAAGAGCAGTTAAAATGCGTAAATTTTACGCATAATGCGTAAAAGTTGGCAGGTATGTGCATGTATAAGTAACATACAGGCAATAATAATCTTGGTTATCAGACTGAAAAATTTTAGAGTGATGAATCCATATGGGATGATAATTTTTACAATAGAACTGATTTACAATTTTCAAAACTTTACTATAAGTCTCAAAACACTGGTTAATTATTTCACATTCTAGCCCTCCCCCATACAAAACAGGAATAGACCAATTAAAGTAAATAACTATGGATTTTAAGAAAATCCAAAAACAGTATATTAGGAAAACAAATGACAAAAAGTCACCTTTTACAGCAATCCAATACATGAAGTATGTCAGATCTGTCCAATTTGCCTAAATAAATATAAAAATATGAATATTACTAACAAGTATATTTATATATCATTTTCGCATGTTTTTTCATAAATGACAATACTTATAGCATGCATTTACAAACATTTTCCTCCTTTTATGGAATGACTGCTCTTTCATGGCATTTTCTTAATAAAGAATTTTATCCACAAATACAGATATTATTTAACTATAAACAGCTAATTTTTATTAATATATTTATCAACAAAATATATTTATTTATACTGCTTGAAAAATAGTAAAAAGTAATTTTATTTATAAACAATATGATTGCTTAGCATTATTTGGTAACCCAAATTTATCACATAAATGTGCTAAGGAAAAACAACTGAATTGTAGTATATTGAAGATTAAAATAGGGTTATTGATGAATCAATGCAAATTTTGTTGTAGAACTGTATATTGATGCTTAAAAGAGGTTTATTGACGAATTGATGCAAATTTTGTTGTAGCAAACTTCCAACAGAATAGCATATGGTAGGATTAAAAATGAAAACTACATCTTACATAATAAAGGAGGATGTCTATGTGTGCGTGTAGTCTATAACAGGAAATGTAAGTGTTGTATGATCATGAAGTTTGGTATATGGGTACTTCAGGACCCCCAAAAGTACACTTCATTTTTTGAAAATTCAAATTAGTTTAAAAATGATGAACTTTTAAAGACGAAAATCAGTTGATCTCCAGTTATCGATATAATCTAACAGCTGCCTATATTCAGCCCACACTCTCACATTGAAATGCAAAGTTAGCTGCATATCGATCAGGATTATGCACTTGGAGTCAGGAAAATATATAGACTCCAACTCCTAAATAAAACTATTTAAAAATATTTTTATTTCTGAATATTTAAATTTTTCATAGATTTTTTAAAATAATTTTTATGCAATAAATTAAAAAAACATTAAATTTTAATGAATTAAAAAACTATGGATATAAAAAATTATTTGGTATAAATGTCAGTATTAGGGTCTGATATTAGAAAACACGAGGAGTTGGACAATAGAAAAAAGGAGGTATTAATTGGTACAACCCTACTATCGATATTTTTCTCTTCTGTGACTACTGCACTTCCATAGAGGTTTTGAATCTCATTTATTGTTTTACTTTGCAGAGATTGTGTATTTTTTTGCTTTGTATGGGAATTTGGCGCCAGTTTAAGATTTGAAGAAAATTGAGTAGTGTTATCTGTACATGTATTATTTAAATGGCAGGTACTTATTTATGACCCAGGCAATGCTGGATATTTTGTTCTAGTATACATATAAATTAAAACTCATTAAAAAAAATTACATTCTATTGCTAAAAATATTATGAGTATATTTATACACTGGTAAAACTTTGAAGAGTACAAGGGTATTTTTATGCACACAAGATGCGTAATTATACATTTTGGCTAGGGATGTTCCGATATCCAATATTGAGTATTGCTTTCACCAACATATCGGTATTTTCCTGATAATAACAATAAACCTCATAATAATTTTTCAAACAAAAGACTATAGTATGAAAAAAGTAATTACAGCAATGTTTCATTGAACCATTACATAATAATGGCAGCAGATAGTAATTTCTGAAAGGTAACTGGGAATGTTTCCAGTTACAAATGATTTCTGTCAAAAGTAAAAAGAAGATTATTAAATGAAGTTTACTACAATTCACAAGCACGGATATAATTAGCAAGGCAGAAATACATCTCCTTAGAAGCATGATAGAAGTTTTGATTAAGGTATGTTTTTATTCATGTATTACAATTTTTCCTATCCTCTGTAGAACAGTTTAAATAAATTAAATAAACACATCTAATAACAATTTGTTTCAAACTCACTTTCACAAAAAGAATTATTCTATTGGTAACAAAGCAGAAAAATTCACTTACATAGTACATTCCATAATTTACTAGTAACACAAAAATAATTCAATAAGTATACATGGTCCGCGCTAGGAATTTCAAACTGTTAGCCAACAAATTAGCCAAATTGAAAAATCATTAGTCAAATTTCATGATTATTAGTCAAAGTTATCGTCGTCATCTGTGAAAAAATTTCTATTTTTAAGCCAATTTTTAAATGCAGCTAACAATATTAATTTCATTCCAAACAAGATATAAAGATAGGTATATTTAATTTCTTTAATCATTAAATAGATTATTAGTAAATTAAACTTGTATTTACTGATGAAAGACCACAATGAGTTACAAAAATGACGAATTTATTTTATAATTCACATAGCTTCATTATCTTATACACCAGGCAAGCATCAAATTTTTGTACCATTACACCAGTTTTCAAAAGCTGCCTCAAAATTAAAATGTTTCATATCTGGCCCTTCACTAATAAGAATCAGGTCACTTAGATTTTTTACTCTGATGATACTACATAATGCAGTTTTTATAATGTTCTGTTTACTAAAGCCTCTTTTAATGTTGGTTGTTGTCAATTTTCTAAATGAGTCATCAACAGAATCATGATTTTAAAGCCACCTAAGAAAAAAAAAAATAGACCGAGACTAAAAAATTCAGGCAGGCATAATGATCGCATAAAAACCACAAAGATGATGATGAAGAAGAAGAAACGAAAACAAGCTGGGTGGGCTTAAAAAATTGTAACAAAAAGATAAACTACAATTCAGCAAAAGACAAAAACAGCAAACCGCAAGTTGGCATCCATAATAATAATCAGCAGTAGGCTTCAGGAAAATCTGTAAAATCTAGCCTGTCCTCGAGGATGGCTACTGAAATTTTTTACCCGTCCTCGAGACGGCTACTGAAATTTTTTATCCGTCCTCGAGACGGCTACTGAAATTTTTTATCCGTCCTCGAAAATTTTTACCCATACGTACTTTACGTCTATTACAGCAAATGGAAATTTTATAGCTTGGGTTTTAAAAAGTTAAAAGGGGATAGCGCTCTGCATGGATTCGGGCTGAGATTGAGTTTTCTACTGTTTCGGGCCAGGTTGAGTCTTTTTTTTTTTTTTTAAACATCCTTTAAGACCGGGCCTAACATATTTATTTTGAAAAGAATTTCAATGGATTTAAAAATTGAATACATGAACTTAATCCGTTTATTTCAGCTATGTAAAGATAAATGTTTTAGAAAACAAACTCAATTCTCACAAATTTGTTTTTAACATATTTGAATGAATACAAATTATTTTGGATCTGTTGAGAAGCAGTGGCAGTTATCTTCAGGCCGAGTTCATTCTACATTTATAAATTTCTTCGGGTATGACCCGGGTTTAAGCATTGGTATTATCGGTCGGTGAAAATCTGAAATTTCGGCACATGTAGACATTGTAGAGGAGAACAGAACATGTCACTTCGATCATGAGCGCGCTATCGCATTTATGATCGGTAAGTTATACCTAGAGGTTCAAATAAGGATAAAATGAAGATTGATTTCACAAATTCTTATTAATCAATTAATGTTTAATTATGTTTTATCATTTTAATTAATCAAATTAATATTAATGAAATAACTAATTAATATTCTGATTCAAGTCTCAATTATATTATGTACAAAATTATATTGTTTTTTGTATATTTTTTTAAATCCAGCCATTTTTTCCAGTTATTGCCATTTTAGCCAGTTTTTACCAGGTTTTTGCCAATGTCTTGGCAAAAATACCATTTTGCCGGTAAAATCACCAACCTTACAACAGACTTCAAATATTATTTGGCTGTATGTATGTTAAAAAAATCATGTGCGGAGAAAGTAATTGATACTTTTAATCAATTTCTGGAATATGTTAGAGAGATTAATTGGGAAAAACGTAAGCCATATGAAAAACTTTAGGGTGGCAATTTCTATTTTTACAGTGTTCACATGTGCTTTTTCTCATTTCTGTATGATATTTGTACATACAGAATACATGGTATGATATTTGAACATGATATTTGTACATCAAACACCGAACTTTGCGGACTGCAATGGCTCTTCGTGCAGTAAATGTGGATTATCTACACACCAATGATGAGTGTTCTGACTACTGTCCTACCGCCACGAGAAAGTTTCTGAACAGGGTTGCCGCAAGTAGACGAGTCGAAGAAAGGAGGGAGAAAGGTTTAAAATCGACTGCAACATTTGGCAAATCAAGTGCACTTCGTTAAGCGAAGAATCCGCTTCGTTTATCATGATGTACTAAAAGAAAATAGTAGATGTTTTTTATCCGACAGTTAAACAAAATTTTCGTATTAAATGACACTAAATTATAAATTAACTTAAAAATTTCTCGTCATTTAAACTCAAAAAATAATTTGTTATTATAGGCGACAGCGGCTACTGGAAACCGTCAATCTATTAGAACAAAGTAGTTTTAGATATTTTCTTTTAGGTTCGGGCGATTTTGGAAGAGAAAAGCTTACAATTTAAAACTAGAATTTATATCATTTTGTTTAAAACTAAATTTCGAATTAAATGAGATTTATTACAGTTTTCAATCAGCAAGTTACACAATTATTAGCCAGCAAAAAGGAAAAAATAAATGATAAATAAGCAAAATTATGACTAAAATATTCATTCTTTTCGTATTTTTTAATCAATTATAAAATATTCATTCACATTCATTGGAATAACTATTATCTACTATGTCCGAATCACTTGAAATGTTTTTACTTAAGTCTGAATCGCTATCCGACAGATTTATCACTAATTTCTTCACAATATCCTCTATCAGTCCATCTTTCTTCCAATAAATATTCTCTATTTTTTCAATGTGTTTGTTCAGAGTGTTTTTTCCATTCATTTTGTGTTACTTTTAAAATAGCTTCTTTAAGCAGTAATTGTAAATTATTCAAATAGATAAAATACTTATCTCAGAGTCATTAAGCGATTTCCCCCACGCTTTATCTTTTTAACTGATGACGCTGAAACCTCTGTCGCTTCCGCAGTTCTTTTCATTGCATTTGAAATTGGTATTTTTAGAGAATTTGTGGTTTTTCCTCTTCAAAAAATGCCGTAACATTGTGGACTATTGCACATGCTTGCGAATGCAAAGTCTTTCCACTTTTAAATGTAGTCATTTTTCAACTAGACAAAATCCATAAAGTGTACAACACAGTACAAGTTAATTCACAGCTTTCAAAATCACAGAATGCGAGCGTCTAGCATTGACCCCAGTACAAAGCGAAATGCGCCTTTCGTCGGTTCGATCTGCGCCAAATCGAAAAAAGCGCTTTCCGTCACACCTAAAATGCAGTGGAATAACCTGTTTCCATAGCGACCGCCACCAAAACGTCTGCTGTCTGGGGCTTTCTCGTGGCGGTAGGACAGTACTAACAATGCCATCTATTGTGCATTATATGATGTATAAATAGCGTGAAATTCAAACATCTGTCTTTGTATTTATGAGAGATATCAACCGAAATGTGGGTTGCGCTACTTTAGAAACACTCTGTACTTTATGAATTTTTGCACTCTTTCAATTTTGTATAATTTTGTAAAAGTACAATTTCTTTTTCGAAGTATTTTTTGAAATTTCGTTAAAGTACTATCATTTTTCTAAGTATCACCTTTTTTTAATACTTTAACATTATTTATGTATTAGCTTTCTATATATATATATTAGCTATTAAAAATTCTTATTCAGAACACAGTAGCAAATGCCATTTTAATGGGAGTAGCCTATTTCTAAACAAGGGAAGAATAAGAATACGTCACTTAGGATGGGTGGGGCCAATTTCAAAACACAGGATAATGTGCTAACCTGGCACCAATTTGTAATTAGAAAAAATACGTGTGGTGGGCTATCATCCGGATTGTACCAAATGATATTTGGATGAATGATAGAATAGACCAGTACCCCTTTTTCAAAGTATGAAAGTGCACCAAGTTGGCAGGATTCACAGGGATACAATTTCATTCCATTTTCTTCGCCAATCTGGTAGCCCACAACTTTCCGGACATTCAATTAGAGTACGACTTTTGGGGAATAGGCAGTAAGTATTTCAAAGGTCTACTGTGTATTTCATCAGATATTTTTTGATCGAATTCGTTGACCCTTGTTTTTACAGATCTGTTTTGATCGATTTTGTGAAGCTTTTGGAATAATAAATTTTTTTTGAAATAAATATTTTAAACTTTCCTCGTAATTCAGGTTCATTTTATATACAGATTTTCAGTAGATATTTCGTGTTTTGAAATTGTCTTTTGTATTTTCCCATGTTTTTAAAATGGTTCTCCTAAGTATTGATTTTTCTTAAATTTTGTTAAAGTGCAATCATATTTTTCAGTTTTGTTTTATCTTAAATTTCATTCAAGTTCAATGATTTTCTTAAGTATCATGCTTTCATAGATATCATTAAAATATAATCTCTTTTCTAAGTATTGTTTTTCTTGAATTTTGTTAAAGTTCAATCTTTTTTCTAAGTATCGTGTTTTCTTAAATTTAGTTGCCCAATCTTTTTTCTAACTATCGCGTTTTCTTAAATTTAGTTGCCCAATCTTTTCTTCTAAGTTTTGTTTTTCTTAAATTTAATTAGAGTCCAATATTTCCTAAGTATCGATTTTTCTTAGTACAATCGTTTGCTTTTTAATTTTCAAAGTTTCCAGTTATAAGTTTTTGAAATGGATTTAAAAATATTTTAAGTATCAATGTTTCACACAATTATAAAAGTTTTTTATTCTAACAGTACACAACATTTCCATAATGCACAAAATTCTTATTTTGTAAGTTTTTTTATGAATATTATTTACTTTCAATCAAATTGAGCTGCACTATCATTTACATTCAAAATTCCAGATCATAAAACTGTAGAATACATCACTTTGGTAGGAGGGTCATATTTTAAAATAAGGGCATATATGTCACTTGAGTGGAGAGGAGACAATTTCAAAACACAAAGAAACATGCACACTTGACAGAATTTTGTACTTAGAAAAAAGAGTGGGGGGGTCTATACTACCGATTTACCTGATTTTCCAACAATATGAGTAATCAAATGAGTGTTCAAATGACACTTTTGTTTAAATCCTTTTTGGCATACCTCACATGTAAATGGTTTTTCAACAGAATGAGTAAGTAGATGAGTATTCAAATAACTCTTCCGATTAAATCCTTTATGACATATCTCACAAGTAATTGTTTTTTCACCCGTATGAGTACGCAAATGGTTCTTGAAATGCTGTTTACGAATAAATCCTTTCTGACATACTTCACAAGTAAATGGCCTTTCACCAGTATGAGCACACAAATGAGCAATCAATTCACGCTTTTGAAAATATCCTTTCTGACATACCTCACAAGTAAATGGTTTTTTATCAGAATGCGTACGTAGATGAATATTCAAATCACCCTTTCGAATAAATCCTTTCTGACATATCTCACAAGTAAAAGGTATTTCGCCAGTATGAATAAGCAGATGACTGTTCAATTCAGCCTGTTTAATAAATCCTTTTTGCCATACCTCACAAGTAAACGGCGGTCTTTCATCGGAATGTATATGCAGATGAATATTCAAATCACCCTTTCGAATAAATTCTTTCTGACATACTTCACAAGTAAATGGCTCTTCACCAGTATGGTAGAGCAGGTGAGTGTTCAAATCAATTTTTTGATTAAATGTTTTTGACATACTTTGCAAGTAAATAGTTTCTCATCAGTATGAGCACGAAGATGAGTATTCAATATATACATTTGAGTATATCCTTTCTGTCACACTTCACAAGTAAATGTTTTTCTCCAGTATGAGTACATAGATGAATATTCAAATGATCTTTTCGAAAAAATCCTGCTTGATATCCTCACAAGTAATAGTCCAAATGACTCTTTCAAATAAATACTTTCTCACACAATCCACAAACAAATCTATTTTTTTATCAACTTGAGTATTCATATCATATTTATAATTAAATTATTTCTGTCACAGTTCACAAATTTTCACCAATAGGAAACTGTATCTATTTATCATCATTCACTAATAGGAAAATCACCAGTCATTTTATCACAAATCTTAGGAATGATGTTAAGCTTGTCACACATAAATAGATTTTCACTAATAAGGCAATTCTTACTAGATCTCAAAATCTGCCATAAACTTGCTGATCCATTTCTCTGAACAAATAAATCATAAAAATAGCCCTGAAATTCAAACAACTTTGGCAGCGCCATTCAAATAAGTCGACTAAGTTATGTAAAGTATTTTTAATAGTATTTAGATGTGTTAAAGATATATATACTGATTGCAACATGACGAAAAAATAGCCATGCCAGAGGACGAGCAATTATTCACTGCAACGCACTCCCGTCAGAATATCTCGTGATGCACACGTCAGGCGATAATTATCGCCACAGAATACTATATTTCATTTATATAGAGACAGATTTTCATTTATATAGATATAAAATTGAAAATCTGTCTGTCTGTCTGTTTATCCCGTCATCACGGGAGAACGGCTGAACTTGATGAAATTTTGTGGGTAGCCTGGAAATAGTCCCACTTAAAATTTAGTCCATGTTTGGAGTTTCTACGATCAGTGGTTCTCGAGATATTAGTAAAAAACGACGTTTTCGTTTGTCTCACCATCTCGGGAGACCGGCTGAACCGAATTTGATGAAATTTTGTGGATGGCCTTGAAATAGCCCCCTATAAATTTTGCCCAAGTTTCGAGTATCTAAGATCAGGGGTTGTCGAGATATTAATGAAAAACGAAACTTTTTCCTAGGAGTTCTACTCTCTAACTCCGTGGTTTATCCAAACGAAAAGCTTGAAAATCCTTTGAAAGTGAATTAAGATTTAATCTCTGAATTCGATGGGAGATTTTTTGCGCTAATTAGTCACTTTCTGAAAACATGAATTGTTTGAAACATGATTTAAAGGGGAAATCTATAGCCATGGTTTATTTAAAACAAGTTTTTACTGAACAATGAAAAGTATAAAGAAATCAAAATGGTTATTTAATTTCGCAGTTTATGAGGAAGATTCTATCTTATATCATGTTACTCAGAAACGCAATTAAATTAAATGTGTGTGTTAATTTTAATAATTATGTTTGCGATTTGAATAATAAATAAATGGATATAAAAATATAATTTAGAAAAGAACGATTTAATTTTTCTTATAGCATTTTTGACTGGATAGTATCAATTACGGTCTTCAGGTTTAAACATTATTATTATTGATATTTTCGGGGATTATTGATTCAGGGATTATTGATATTTTCAAGTTATTATGCCATTGTTTATTTATGACGAAAATTGTTGAAACTTATATATAGTACGTTGTACGAGTAATCTTCTACAAATACACGGGTATATCTTTAATCTACGAGAATATAAGTAGTACAGGTATATTGGCATATGTTTTGATATATATTGGGATCAATTACTACCTTCTGGTATAAAGAGTACAAGAATTATTGATATTTTCAATTTATTGCTTCATCTCTTTTATTTTGGCAAATATTGAGACTTATATTGTAATACGGGTAATCTTCTACTAACACACTGGCATATTTTCTAATCTGCGACAATATAAGTAGTACGGGGTTGTATATATTGATCCAATTCCTTCTTTTTTTTGTAAATTTGCTTACAAAAGGCTCCAGGATGTTTTATTCTTCAGATCTGCCCGTGAAGATAATTTTGCATAGTAAGAACATATATTCTTAAACTTCTCTTTAAGAGCAATAAATTTAATATTTTAACAGAATTTGCGACATGATTGCGAATTATAAGTTTCTTTATATTATATACTCCGTACGAAGAACGGGTATGCTGCTAGTGGGATATCTATATATCTATATAAACAAAAATGAAAATCTGTCTGTCTGTCTGTCTGTCTGTTTGTCCCATCATCACGGGAGAACAGCTGAACCGAATTTGATGAAATTTTGTGGGTAGCCTGGAAATAGTCCCACTTAAAATTTAGTCCATATATGGAGTTTCTACAATCCGTGGTTCTCGAGATATTAGTAAAAAACGATATTTTCGTTTGTCTCATCATCACGGGAGAACGGCTGAATCGAATTTGATGAAATTTTGTGGATAGCCTTTAAATAGCCCCCCATAAATTTAGCCCAAGTTTCGAGTATCTAAGACCAGGGGTTGTCGAGATATTAATAAAAAACGAAACTTTTTCTTAGGAGTTCTCCTCTCTAACTCCGTGGTTTATCCAAACGAAAAGCTTGAAAATCGTTTGAAAGTGAATTAAAACTGTATCTCAGAGTTTGGGGGGAGATTTTTTGCACTAATTAGTCACTTTCTGAAAACATCAATTGTTTGAAACATGATTTAAATGGGAAATCTATCTCCTTGGTTTATATTATACAAGCTTTTACTGAAAAATGAAAAGTTTAAAGAAATAAAAATGGCTATTAAATTTTGCATTTTATGAGGAAGATTCTATCTTATATCATGTTGCTCGGCAACGGAATGAAATTAAATGTGTTGTTAATATTTATTATTATTTTTTCTATTTGAATAATAAATAAATGGATGTAAAAATATATTTTTAAATGAACGGTTTGATTGTTCTTTTAATTATATAAATTGCCGACCGCGTACACGACTTTCATTTATTTTAGCAAAGTGGTTTCCAGCTCATATATTGTGTTTAGCTAATAAACTCATATATTGTGTTTACCCAATAAATTCATTTAGCCGATTGTTGAAGCAGAAAAAGATTAGAACGGGTGTATCTTATAATACAATTTTAGTGTCTTCATTTAGTATACAAACGGGATCAAGATATTTTATTCTTCAGATCTGCAAATTCAGAGCTACGAATTTAGTGGAATATCTCAAAATAACTTGGTAACTTCTCTTAAACTTTACCAAATTAGAGGAAATGTTTCCAAATTTATAAAATTGGCGCTAATCAATGATTTGCTTTTTAGAATAGAGTACTGAAATGATGTTTCGGTAGCATTTCTCGATCAATCCATCCATCCTACTTAGTAACACATTTAAAGAATTTTTTTAATATCACGAAATTGATAAAAGTATTTGCGAGTCTATAAAAATATCCTGCAATTGATAAAATCGCGCTTAATAAATGAAAATAATTGTATTTTGTTAGGGGATAGTATTGCGATGATGTTTCGTCAATTTGTTGCAAAATGGGTCTATCTGTTCTACAGTCCCACGATATGATTTCCATCAATTTATTTGAAGCAAATGATATCATGTCGCTTAGCGACGGATCCAATGTGTTATTCCGCATACAATTTTATATTAAATCTTTTCCGATTTGAATAATAAAGATATGTATATAAAATAAATTTCATTGGCATTGCATTTTTGACTGGATAATATCAATTACGGTCCCCAGGTTTAAACATTATTATTATTGATATTTTCGGGGACTGTTGATTTAGGGATTATTGATATTTTCAAGTTATTATGCCATTGTTTTATTATGCCGAAAATTGTTGAAACTCATATGTAGTACTTTGTACGAGCAATCTTCTACAAATGCATTATATCTTCTAATCTATGAGAATATAAGTAGTACAGGTATATTGGCATATATTTTGTTATATATTGGCATATATTGGAATCAATTACGCCTTCTGGTATAAAGATTACGGGGATTATTGATATTTCCAATTTATTACGTCATCTCTTTTATTTTGGCAAATATTTTTGAGACTCATATTGTAATACGGGGAATCTTCTACTAGCACACTGGCATATTTTCTAATCTGCGACAATATAAGTAGTACGGGGTTGCATATATTGATACAATTCCTTTTTTTTTTTGTAAATTTGCTTACAAAAGGGGCCAGGATGTTTTATTCTTCAGATCTGCTCATGAAGATAATTTTGCATAGTGAGAACAGATATTCTTAAACTTCTCTTTAGGAGCAATTAATTTAATATCTTAACAGAATTTGCACATGATTGCGAATTATAAGTTTCTTTATATTATATATTCCGTACGAAGAACGGGTATGCTGCTAGTATATCTATATAAATTAAATTGAAAATCTGTCAGTCTGTCTGTCCCATCATCACGGGAGAATGGCTGAACCGAATTTGATGAAATTTTGTGAGTAGTCTTGAAATAGCCCCACTTAAAATTTAGTCCATGTTTCGAGTTTCTACGACCAGTGATTCTCGAGATATTAGTAAAAAACTAATTTTCGTTTGTCTCATCATCACGGGAAAACGGCTGAACCGAATTTAATGAAATTTTGTGTGGGTGGGCTTGAAATAGGGCCTCTTAAATTTAGTCCAAGTTCCGAGTTTCTAAGACCAGGGGTTGTCGAGATATTAATGAAAAACGAAAATTTTTCCTAAGTGTTCTACTCTCTTAACTCCCTGGTTCCTCCAAATGAAAAGATTGGAAATCGTTTGTTGGACGTGAAAGTGAATTAAAATTTTATCTCTGAGTTTGGTGACAGATTTTTGCGCTAGTCACTTTTTGAAATCACGAAATGTTTGAAAATATGAATTTAAATGGGAAAATCTATCACCATGGTTTATTTTTCACAAGCTTTTACTCAACGATGAAAAGCATCAAGAAATCAAAATGGTTAGTTAATTCTTAGCATTCTGTATAAGGATATATCATGTTGCTCGGCAACGCAGTTAAATTAAATGTGTTAATGTTTATTATTTTTTCGATTTGAATAATAAATAAATGGATATAAAAATATATCTTATAAATGAACGGTTTGATTTTTCTTTTAATTATATTAATTGCGGACTGCGTACATCACTTTAATTTATTTTGGCAAAGAGTTTTCAAGCTTATATATTGTGTTTAGCTAATAAACTCATATATTGTGTTTAGCCAATAAATTCATTTAGCCTATGTTTGAAATAGAAAAAGAGTAGAACGGGTATATATCCTAATACAATTTTAGTGTTTTCATTTAGTATATACAAACAGGATCAGGATGTTTCATTCAGATCTGCAAATTAAGAGCTACGAATTTGGCGGGATATCGCTAATTTGGCAACTTTTCTTAATCGTTGCCAAAATTGACGGAAATGTCGCCAGATTGATAAAAAAGACGCAAATCAATGAAATTTATTTTGTTTTGTTAGAAGAGAGTACTGAAATGATGTTTCGTTAGCATTTGTCTGTCAGACCAAACGTTCTACTTCCTAACACATTTAGCGAATTTTTAAAATGTCACCAAATTGATAAAAATGTTTGTAAATCCATAAAAATATCTCGAAATTGATAAAATTGCACTACATTAATGAAATTAATTGTGTTTTGTTAGGGGATAGTATTGTGATGATGTTTCGTCAATTTGTTGCCGAGTGGGTCTGTCAAATCTACAGGCTTGGCGATAAACTTGGCAACTTTTTAATGTCGCTAAATTGACGAAAATGTCGCCAAACCTTCTATAGATATAGCATTATTAAGAAGATATTTTTTCCCACCAATTTATTTAAAGTAAATGATATCATGTCGCTTAGCAATGTATTTAATCAGTGTTTAATAATCAGTTAATAATCAGTGTTTATGCAGCAGACAATTTTTATCAAATCTTTTCTGATTTGAATAATGAAGATATGTACATAAAATAAATTTCATTGACATTGCACTTTTGACTGGATAATATGAATTACAGTTTTCAAGTTTAAAGATTATTATTATTGATTTTTTCGGGGATTATTGATTCAGAGATTATTGATATATTCAATTTATTATGCCATTGTATGGGGCAAAAATTGTTGAAACTTGCATATTGTATGTTGTACCAGTAATCCTCTAGGAATGCACGGGTATATCTTCTAATCTTCGAGAATATAAGTAGTACAGGTATATTGGCATATATTTTGACATATATTGGCATATATTGGAATCAAGTATGGCCTTCAGGTATGAAGATTAAGGAGATTATTGATATTTTCAATTTATACATATAATCTACTAATGCAGCTTATATCTTCTAATATTCGTTTTTATAAGTAGTACGGGTCCCATAGAATTTTAAAGCTTTTATTTTGCATATATTGATTCAATTCCATATTTTTGTAAACTTGCTTACAAAAGGTACCAGGATGTTTTATTCTCCAGATCTACCCGTGAAGATAATTTTACATAGCGAGAACAGAAATGCTTAAACTTCTTTTTAGGAGCATTAAATTAAATATTTTAACAGAATATTTTGATTAAAAATGTCATTTAGTATACTATAGAATTTGCACATGATTGTGAATTTTAAATTTCTTTATATTATATACTCGGTACGAAGAATGGGTATGCTGCTAGTATATATATATATATATATATATAAATAAAAATTGAAAGATTTTAATCGAAAACTATGCATAAACTACTGTATGTACAAAAAAATCCATCTCTAGCATATCTGTTACAAATGAGTAACTATAGACCAAGACTAAGGATAAAAATAGAAGGTAACATATCACTACAATGGAAAGGGGGATGAGAAGAATAAAGATACAAAAATCACAATTAAAAAGTATATATAAAAATATAAATAAAAATGAAAAAGAAAATACAGCAAACATGAGATAAGGCAATAATAATTAGCTGAAGATAAAAGATTAAGACATAGAGAACAATCAATTAAAACTACACAAAAAATGGCGGTTAGTTCAAAATTGCATTCTCATCAGGACAGCCATACAATTCGAATTAAAACCGATAGAACAGCCAGTTCCTAACAATGTCGATAGTATTTAACTATAGACACCATTGGAGCTGTCTACTGGCTAGCGAAAGGAGATAAAATAAATCAATAGAATTACAAATCAGAAAAATAAAAAAACCTCCTCAAACAGAAATATTAACTCACGAGCACTGCTACCACGTGTAGGTTGAACAAGCGACTGAGCATTTCACCTTACTTCATGAATGCGAGTGGGCACCGGAATGAATACATTTGAACGAAACATAATATGTATGGAGACTTTCAAAAACAGTAATCAGTACAAGTGGAAAATAGTCTTTCGAAAATAGCAAACAGTATTAGACTCAGGCCAAGTGGTAAGATAGGTGATAAGAATGGGCGAATTCTCAAAAATGAGATAAATAATGCATGTGTAAAATGATTACGTAGTATATTTGAAATTATTAATAATATTATTTACAAATACTTCCGGATACTGGTAATTTTGACAAATGCGTTTAAGATTATTGATGTGGAGAAAGTGAAACTGAGGATCAGAAAGTCGATGTATTCGAAATAGCTGGTTTAAAATGTTTATATATATATATATATGTATAAATTATCAACTCAGTGTATCAACTTCTACTCGATAACATCCATGACAAATTTCCCAACTATAGTGGCTAATAATATGGAGACAAAAAAATTATTATAAATACTTTTTAATTATATAATTAAATAAAAATGAATAATAATAAAATAAACTAAAATAAAATTGGAAAAATAAAATATCGGAAAGTAAGATACATTAATATTAATGTTTTGAATTTTATTTTCACTAAAAAATTGTAACTTTAGCCAGTTTGACACTACGATTTGACCGCCATTATAATAGTGTATAGTGGCATTCTCATTTATCCATTTCTTCTTTGAATCAATTGTTTAGTAAGAATTTTCATCTATGTTTCATGTTCATATTCTGTTTTACTTATATGGGTAATTGTCCTGTCTCCGGCTCTGACTCACTGGACGGGTCGTTGTGAACATATGTTGTGCTCCTAGGTTGTATTTCGTCATGTTCAATCCGTTGCTTCTTGATATTTTTCATACTGTTGCGGTTGATCGCACTTGCACATGGTGATAGAAGAAGGGTTCCTGCCTTAGAGTAATAACAGATTTCTTAATTTTTCTTATCTTCATTTTTCATCTTTTGGTGCCTGTAGTCTGAGTTTGGGCATTTATAGTAATGTACTATTGCCCAATCTGAAACAGGCATTTATTTGGGTTAATTAGAATTAAACACTCACACCTGAAGATGAATTTAATTCTGGTTAATCTTCGAATTTGAGCCGGTGCTGTTCTTTTCTATTATCGGCATTATGGCCGGGGTTTTGCTTCTATGGTGATGTTAATATTTCCTGATTACTTGAATTGAATATTTTTATTATATATATATATATATATATATATAAATATATATACATATATATGGTTAGTTGGTGTCGTGTCCCTAACATTTATTAAGAAAGAAATGTGCATAGCTTCTGTTTAATCAAAGACCCGGGGCACCCAAAGGTAGAAGTCTGTCTTCTGCCCCAATAAGACATCACAACATCCATGCCAGCTGGCGGGACTCGAACCCGCAATCTGGTAGCCGAGCCATCAAGAGGAAAAGCCTGCCTCTTTGACAGCTTGACTACCACATCGGCATACATATATATACATATATATATATATATATATATATATACATATAAAAATAAATTATTAAATCCAAAGTTAGAATGTATGTAGTAACTCATAATACACTATTCCAAAATTTTTGCTTTATTATTTCCTCTTTTTGTCTTAATTTCTTTGTATTTGTAGAAAATTTTGGAATAGTGTATTATGAGTTACTACATACATTCTAACTTTGGATTTAATAATTTATTTTTATATTGAAAACATTTTATTTATTAGCTGCATTTGCGCAATAAATTAAATGTATATTGCATTGTCATTCACATTCTTATACTACGCTGTTTAGTTTATCTAACTTTTCATTTATGAACTATCCTTATTCCTAATTCCTTTTGTATGCTTCGTATTAAAGAAACATTCTATATATATACATATATATACTTGTATATATATATATATACATATATATACTTGTATATATATATATATATATATATATACTTGTATATATATATATATATATATATATACTTGTATATATATATATATATATATATATATATATATATATATATATATATATATATATATATATACATATATACATACATATATATATATACATATATATATACATATATATATATACATACATATATATATGTATATATATATACATATATATACTTGTATATATATATATCATATTCAAAATCTTGTACCCACAGTGCAAAATTACTTCCGATGCCTCTGATCTCATAAATATCAAACAAAATCAATTACCAGAAGATTTCTAAAAGATTTAAAAAATATAGATTTTTTGCGTTACTTCTGGAGATTTTGTGACATGATTTCACATATAGCGACATGTTCCAAGAAATTGGAAGTAAAAACTATGTAAATATTGCTAATGCAATAAGAAATGAGTTCAGCCTTTAAAAAAAAAAGGTTTCATGACATTCAAACTTCAACTATAGCCAAAATTATTCAAGCTTTGGATGTTGCACTATGGCCAGATAATTTTGAACTGCAGAGTTATTGCAATGACGTGATCAGTACTACGTGTGAAAACCCCAGGCCGTCCGACTCGTCCAGAGGACTTTAACTATTCAGTACTATGTGTTGAAAGCCCAGACCATTCGGCTCGTCCGAGGACTTAGAGCAGCAATTTGAATGGCCGGATCAGTACTATGTGTGAAATTCTTAAACTAAACATGGAAAGGAGCATTGAAGAGTAGATTAATAAAAATATTTTCAAAAACTCCAGAATATCTGGATCAAATATTTGTAACACATACCACAAACTCTACAGATCAGAAAACTTTAAAAATTTCACTGTTTTCCAAGATTTAATTACAATTTTGTTAATAATTTCTCCATCAAATGCCCATGTTAAGGGACTTCGGTCAGCCATGAAAAACACTCTTGGTGAAAATAGTTTATCCATGTAAAGAGACACTCTGAAAAATTGCCTAAGAGTCAAAACATCAGACTTAACCATGGCAAATTTCAATTCAGAAAATGCCATAAAACTTTGGTGGGAAGATGGCATCAGAAAAAAAAGGCCAAATTTCTGTGAATGATTCAATATGGGAATGTAATAAATGTTAATTTTCATTCAGATATAGATTGTCAGTTTGTTTTACTTGCATTGCATGTTTAGTACTTTTTATTTGTAGATCATGTTGAAAAAATGAGTGATTTCATTCAACAGAAAAAAGGTTGTTGTTGAGACCCAGACCATCCGACCTACCTGAAAGGTGTGAGGTAACTGTTTGGACGGCCAGGAAGTGCCACCCAATTTAGACTGGAACCCAGTGGGGGAGGCATTCACAGGGACCGTACCCTCCTTCCCCTACCACCAATCTCTCGGAAGGACTTACGGACCCACATGTTTAACGTGATCGTACTCCGTATGAACACGGCGGCAGTTGTGGCAGCATGCAAATCCAGCGCGCAAACCACCAGGCTACCGCACCCGAAATGTGCCAATAGCATGCGGTATTCCCAGGTGGTCACCTACCCAAGTATTAACTGCGCTCGATGCTGCTGGACACCGATGATCTAACGAAAACCGGTGTTTTCAGCACGGTAGGACAGTTGGCATTAGCAGAAAAGAGGTTTGTAATTTTTAATTTCTTTTAAATAATATCAATGAGTACAGATATATCATATAGACAGTGGCATGGCATTCCTAGTAAGGAGCTAAGGGAGCTTTCACTGAAAAATAAATTAATAAATTTTTGATGCATAAATATTATTAGTGTTTCCTGAAATGCAACTTTTTATTTCATACTGCAATATATAGATCATATCATACATTATTATTTGCAAAAATACTAAATATTAAAATATAAAAAATGCTGATATATTTTAGTTCCCTGTTTAAATGCTTTGTGGGATGGCCACTGTATGTGTATATATATATATATACATGCATGAACTATATAAGTTTTAAATTAGCCTTATTATATTTATTTTTATTATTATATATATATATATATATATTTATTTACTTGGAGCAAATAGAATGTGTTTGTGGGAAAAAAAAGTTTTGTTAGAAGATGGGAGGAGGGGAGGTCAAAATTGAGTACAAAGTATGGCCACTAACATCATCAAAGTGACCACTGAGCTTTGTGAGGTCAGTGGCCACTGTTGATTTTTTTTTAACCTAAAGCCTTATCATTTGGAGTTTGAGCAAATGGAAGGTGAATATAGTGTTATGTGATTAATTAATGTGTTTTGAAAGGGATTTTGAGTGATAAGTATGTCTGTCCTAAGTATGTAGAAGAAATGAAGTTGTGTGTGAGAGCGAACGATTGATGGGAGTGAACGATTGTTCACTAGGTTAGTTGTTGTTCTGAACGATTGTTCTGAAGGTTAGTATTTGTTTAAATTATCCCGAGTTTTGAAATGTTGGTTTGTATTTTTGTGTTTCAAAAATTGTTTCCCCCTCTTTAGTTTCTTAATTTTAATGCTGTCTTTTCTAAGTATCGCTTTTTTGAAATTTTGTTAAAGTACAAACTTTTCACTAAGTATAATATTTTTGAAATATTGTTAGAGTACAATTTTTTTTCTAAGGGTACAGTTTCGATATAAAGAATTTGGTTTTTGATGCTTTTTTTCTGGAGCAATAAATAGCCAAATGTGGTACAAAAATAAATTTCACTTGGTGCAAAATGTCCTGGGATGTGTTTTTCTGGCAACCCCTCCTTCTAGCTTTGCTCGGTTCATTCTACTTGTTTTTACACCGTGTTGTCTATGAGTGATTCAAATTTTAATTTCTTGATACACGTGTTAGTGCAAGAGAATTTACATATGCTGTATATTTTTGATTTTTTATAGTGATTTTTGAATGTTCTGTAGTGATGGATTTTTTCTATGGTTTCTGTTAGCAGTGCTGTAGCTAAATTTCAGGGAATTTTATTGTGTAATTTGAGATTTAATTCTCAAGTGGAAGGCCAATTTGGGAACGAGAGGGAATTTCTAATAGGATGTTTTGTGTACATCTATTTCAAGAGAAGCAGCTATTTATGGATTTTCTTAGGGAATTGGGGTTGACTCAATCTGAGATGATGTGTTCAAGATGTAATTCTAATATGACTTTCGCTTCTAAAACTTCTCTTTCGGATCAGTTTCATTGGATATGTAGGAATGTTAGTGATTTTAAGGTGTATGGCAGTACGAAAATGATTAGGCATAAGGTGTAGTTTTGTTTTAGAAAGTTGAAGCTAGACGAGATTTTTTCATTAACTTATGAACTATTAATGGGCACTAAGACTTCATTTATTAGCAGAGAGTATCTTTTTGCCATTTCAACCTTAAACAATTTTGGATTCAATTGAAGAGAGTTTGGTGAAAATTGGTGAGGTTGGGAAAGTTGTAGAGGTAGATGAATCTAAATTTGGGAAGCGAAAATATAACAGAGGGTACGCAGTGGATTCTTGGAGGAATCAAGAGAGGATCGGGTAAGCTTATTTTAGTTGCTGTTCACAATAGGTCAGAGAAAACGCTTGTGAATGTTATTAAGGAGTAGATAGAACAAAGGACCACTGTACATTCTGACTGCTGGAAGGCTTATGATTCATTGGGAAGGGAGGGTTTTGATCATTTGACGGTTAATCACAACTTGACTTTTGTGGATTCGATGACTGGATGGATGCTATACAAACACAATAGGAAGCACATCAAGACACACTTTCTTCGCACAACAGACAAACAGATTTCAAATATTATTTGGCTGTATATATGTTCAAAAAATCATGTGCAGAGAAAGTAATTGATACTTTTAATCAACTTTTGGAACATGTTAGAGAGATTAATTGGGAAAAACGTAACCACGTGAAAAACTTTAGGATGGAAATTTTTATTTTTACGGTGTTCATATGTGCTTTTTCTCATTTTTGTATGACATTTGTATTTTATGAATTTTTGCACCGTTTCAATTTTGTATAATTTTGTAAAAGTACAATTCCTTTTCGAAGTATCGTTTTTCTGAAATTTCGTTAAAGTACTATCGTTTTTCTAAGTATCATCTTTTTTTAATACTTTAATATTATTTTATACTTATCTATGTATTAGCTTTTTACAATTTTCTTCTAAGTATCATTTTTCAGAAATTTCATTAAAATACAATAAGTATCATTTTTTTAAAAATTTATTTAGTACAATCACTTTTCTAAGTATCGGCATTTTTTAATAACTAACATTACTTTATACTTATTCATGTATTATCCATTTATACATTTTAAAATATATATTTTTATATTTGTTATGCAGAAAGCCCAAAATGGCATCCGTTAGGACTTTTCAAGTGTACGCATTTGCACTATTTTTGGTGCCAAAAAAATGATGGATTTTGCCAAATTCTTTATACTGAAGCTGTTCCTTTCTAAGTATTGTATGTTTTCTAAAATATATCGGTTTTAAATTCACAAAATATTTTAAGTATCGTATGTTTTCTAAAATTTTCAAAGTTTTTTAAAATTCACAAAAATCTTATTTTGTAAAGTTTAAGTACCTACTATCCATTTTATAAGTTTTTTACTCTGCAGTTAGGCAAAGTTAAGCAATTTTCTTAAAATTCACAAAAATCTTATAATATTTTTATGAGTATTATTCACTGTTATTCAATATGAATCACACTATCATTTACAAAAAACTCTTGTTCAGAACACAGTAGCAAATGCCATTTTGGTGGGAGTAGCCCATTTCTAAACAAGGGAAGAATAAGAATACATCACCTAGGATGGGTGGGGTCAATTTCAAAACACGAGATAATGTGCCAACCTGGCAACAATTTGTAATTAGAAAAAATACATGTGGTGGGCCATCATCCGGATTGTACCAAATGATTTTTGGATGATCGATAGAATAGAACCCTACTCTCTTTTCAAAGTACAAAAGTGAGCCAAGTTGGCATGATTCACTGGGTTACAATTTCATTCCGTTTTCTTCGCCAATCTGGTAGCCCACGACTTTTCGGACATCCAATCAGAGCACGACTTTTTGGGAATCTGCATTTTAATAGTACGTAAGTATTTCAACTGTATTGTCTTTTGTGTATTTCATCAAATATTTTTCTGTAGAATTCGTTGACCCTTGTATTTACAGATCTTTCTTGATCAATTTTGCGAAGATTTTGGAATAATAAACTTTTTTTAAATAAATAACTTTCCTCATAATTCATGTACATAAACATTTTATATACAGAATTTCAGTAGATATTTCTGTAGATTTAACAGGATTGCAGTGTGAAACGTGTTCCGGTGTAGAATGTACATGTATGTTCAAGAAATTGTGTTCCGGTGTGGATGTAATTAAATATTTGGATAAGTGCACTTACATTAAGATTAGTTCTTATATTTATTCATCCCGTGTTCTGAAATTGCCTTTTGTATTTTCCCGTGCTTTTAAAATGGTTCTCCTAAGTATTGATTTTTCTTAAATTTCATTAAAGTGCAATCATATTTTTCAGTTTCGTTTTGTCTTAAATTCCGTTCAAGTTCAATCATTTTCTTTAGTATCATGTTTTCTTAGATTTCGTAAAAGTACAATCTTTCGTCTAAGAATCGTTTTTTCCTGAATTTTTCTAAAGTACAATCTTTTTTTTAAGTATCGATTATTCTTACATTTTGTTAAAGTACAATCTTTAATCTTTTTCTAAGTATCATTTTTTCTTGAATTTTGTTAAAAGTTTAGGTAAAATCTAAATTTAGTTAAAGTCTAATCTTTTTTCTAAGTTTTGTTTTTCTTAAATTTAATTAGAGTCCAATCTTTTCCTAAGTATCGATTTTTCTTAGTATTTCATTAAAGTAGAATCGTTTTTTTTTTAAATTTCGTATTTTTCTAAGTATTGTTTTTTTCTAAATTTCGAAGTTTCAGGTTATAAGTTTTTGAAATTGATTTAAAAATATTTTAAGTATCTTGTGTTTTAAACAATTTTAAAAGTTTTTTGTGATTCTTCTGATATTATGCAACATTTTCATAATGCACAAAAATCTTATTTTGTAAGCTTTTTATGAGTATCATTTACTTTTAATCAAATTAAATTGCACTATAATTTACATTCAAAATTACATAAAACTGTAGAATACATCATTTTGGCAGGAGGAGACTATTTTAAAACAAGGGAATATATGTCACTTGAGTGTAGAGGAGTCAATTTCAAAACACGGAGAAAGAAGCCAACTTGGTGCAATTTTGAACTTAGAGGTCTATTCTACCGATTTTTCAACAATATGAGTAATCAAATGCGTGTTTAACTGATACTTTTGTTTAAATCCTTTCTGACATACCTCACAAGTAAATGGTTTTTCACTAGTATGAGTACGCACATGGTTCTTGAAATGCTGTTTTCGAATAAATCCTTTCTGACATACTTCACAAGTAAATGGCCTTTCACCAGTATGGGCACACAAATGAGCAATCAATTCACGCTTTTGAATATATCCTTTCTGACATACCTCACAAGAAAATGGTTTTTTGTCAGAATGCATAAGCAGATGATTATTCAAATAACTCTTTCGAATAAATCCTTTCTGACATATCTCACAAGTAAATGGTTTTTCACCAGTATGAGTATGTAGATGAGTGTTCAATTCAGAGTGTTTAATAAATCCTTTCTGACATACGTCACAAGTAAATGGTTTTTCATCAAGATGCATAAGCAGATGAATATTCAAATCACCCTTTCGACTAAATCCTTTCTGACATACCTCACAATTAAACGGTTCTACACCAGAATGCATAAGCAGATGAATATTCAAATCACCCTTTTGAATAAATCCTTTCTGACATACTTCACAAGTAAATAGTTTCTCATCAGAATGCGTGCGCACATGATTCTTCAAATATCGTTTTCGAATAAATCCTTTTTGACATATCTCACAAGTAAACAGTTTTCCCTCAGAATGCATATGCAGATGGATATTCAAATCCCTCTTTCGAATAAATCCTTTCTGACATATCTCACAAGTAAATGGTTTTTCACCAGTATGAGTAAGTAGATGAGTGTTCAATTCAGTCTGTTTAATAAATCCTTTCTGACATACCTCACAAGTAAATGGTTTTTCACCAGTATGAGTAAGAACATGGTTCTTGAAATGCTGTTTTCGAATGAATCCTTTCTGACATACTTCACAAGTAAATGGCCTTTCACCAGTATGGGCACACAAATGAGCAATTAATTCACGCTTTTGAATATATCCTTTCTGACATACCTCACAAGTAAATGGTTTTTTATCAGAATGCATAATCAGATGAATAATCAAATCCCTCTTTCGAATAAATCCTTTCTGACATACCTCACAAGTAAATGGTTTTTTATCAGAATGCATAAGCAGATGAATATTCAAATCCCTCTTTCGAATAAATCCTTTCTGACATACATCACAAGTAAATGGTTTTTTATCAGAATGCATAAGTAGATGAATATTCAAATCCTTTTTTCGAATAAATCCTTTCTGACATATCTCACAAGTAAATGGTTTTTCACCAGTATGAGTAAGTAGATGAGTTTTCAATTCAGACTGTTTAATATATCCTTTCTGGCATACCTCACAAGTAAACGGTTTTAAATCAGAATGGATAAGCACATGATTTTTGAAATACTGTTTTCGAGTAAATCCTTTATGACATATTTCACAAGTAAATGGCCTGTCACCAGTATGGGCACACAAATGAGCAATTAATTCACGCTTTTGAATATATCCTTTCTGACATACCTTACAAGTAAATGGTTTTTTATCAGAATGCATAAGCAAATGAATATTCAAATCACCCTTCCGAATAAATCCTTTCTGACATATCTCACAAGTAAATGGTTTTTCACCAGTATGAGTAAGTAGATGAGTGTTCAATTCAGACTGTTTAATAAATCCTTTTTGACATACCTCACAAGTAAACGGTATTACACTAGAATGCATAAGCAGATGAATATTCAAATCAACCTTTCGAATAAATCCTTTCTGACATACGTCACAAGTAAATGGTTTCTCATCAGAATGCATATGCATATGATTCTTGAAATATCGTTTTTGAATAAATCCTTTCTGACATACCTCACAAGTAAACGGTTTTTCCTCAGAATGCGTAAGCAAATGAATATTCAAATCACCCTTTTGAATAAATTCTTTCTGACATATCTCACAAGTAAATGGATTTTCACCAGTATGAGTAAGCAGATGAGTGTTCAATTGAGACTGTTTAATATATCCTTTCTGACATACCTCACAAGTAAATGGTCTTTCATCCGAATGCGTAAACAGATGAATATTCAAATCACCCTTTCAAATAAATTCTTTGACATACTTCACAAGTAAATGGCTTTTCACCAGCATGGTAGAGCAGGTGAGTGTTCAAATCAATATTTTGATTAAATGTTTTCTGACATACCTTGCAAGTAAATAGTTTTTCATATCAGTATGAGCACGAAGATTTATATTCAATATATACATTCGAGTATATCCTTTCTGTCCCGCTTCACAAGAAAATGGTTTTCACCAGTATGAGTACAGAGATGAATATTCAAATGATCTTTTCAAAAAAATCCTCTTTGATAAAGTAATAGAAATGATCAACCAAATGATTCTTTCGAATAAATCCTTTCTCACACACTCCACAAACAAATTTTTTATTAATTTGAGTATTCATATCATTTTTATAATTACATTATTTCTATCACAGTTCAAAAATTTTCACTAATAGGAAAGTGTATCTATTCATCATCATTCACTAATAGGAGAATCACTAGTCATTTTATCATTAAATCTTAGGAATGACGTTAAGCTTGTCCCACATAAATAGATTTTCACTAATAAGGCAATTCTTACTAGATCTTAAAAACTGCCATAAACTTGCTCATCCTTTTCTCTGAGTAAATAAATCATAAAAATAGTCCTGAAATTTAAACAACTTTGGCAGTGCCATTCAAATAAGTATACTAAGTTATGTAAAGTATTTTAAATAGCATTTATATGTGTTAAAGATATATATACTGATTGCAAGACATCGGAAAAATAGCCATGCCAGAGACCAGCCGCCACCCACCATAGTGGTGGTGGTCGCCCGCTTTGGGCTCCTGGAGCATATAACAACGTTCGCAAGAACGGTTTTGCGCTCCGCAATTAAATACGCAACATGCCGCCCTGGCAGCAAGAAACTAAACACACAAAATTAGCATCTTCGAAGCACCAAACAGAGCGCGTCACAGCCCGAATATGCAAAAATAACACGACAGAGAAGAATAAAACCATAGCACATCCGACACAAAACCAGAAAGCAGGGGGGGGGGGGGGGGGGACCGTTGCCAACGGAAAGCCAAAAGAAAAACATTACACCCCTATTCGCCGCAAGCAACCAAGGAGGAACGAGGCAAGACAGGACGCCCGGTAGAAACCGTTGGACAAAAAATCACACAGGGAAGCGAAGGAAAAGGGGGTGGAGGGGCCGATCCCCAGGGCATGGAACAAACTTTCCCGTTGGAGTTTGAACTTTCTGCACTCCAACAGAAGGTGGTCGACAGTATCAGCAACTTGACAGGTGGTGCAGAGGGGGGAGGAGACCAGGTTCACCCGATAAAGCACCGCGTTGGTCAGAAGGGTCCTTGTCCGCAGCCGAGCCAGCAGGGTTTCTCCGCAACGAGATATAGGGTAGTTCTTGAAGTACCAACAGCGGGCCTCGATGTGGCCAAAGTTAGAAAAATACTTGCTAGTGGTCCAGGCGCGATCTTCCGCAATGGCTCCCTTCCGCTTGAACGCGGCAGCCAAGTCCTCCGGGGAAATCCACAATATGGAGTTTAAGTTGTCCGAGTGAGCTTTGGCGAGCCGATCAGCTTCTTCGTTTGGGCCAATGCCTTTATGTCCAGGCACCCATACCAATTTGATGGTTCGGACCTTCTGGAAGGTTTCTTCCAGTCTCTTTCTGAGAAAAAGAATCACGTTCGGAGACTTTTTGTCCACTTTTCTGAGAGCCTTAAGAACAGACAGGCTATCTGATAAGATTACAAGTTGCTGCTCTTTTGTCATAGGTTCAGAGATGGCGAGACAAATAGCCAGGGCTTCCGCAGTAAAGATAGAGTTCAGATGAGGGACAGACATTGAGCACCCGCGGTTAGCTGAGGCGTTCCAGACTGCAATGCTAGTAGATGTTAGCGATTTAGACGCGTCCGACGCTAGGCAGGTATGGTTTCTCCATGTCTCCCAATGCTCCATGAATTGCGCGCAGATTATAGAGTCCGGTAGCTTAGTGTCTTGAAACCCAAGATCATTGGTGTGGATGGTAAGTCCCGGGCAGGGCCACCTATTCGGAGGGGGTGTCCATTGAATCAGGTCTGCTTCACGAAAGTCAAAGTCCAGACGAATTTCCTCCCACGTCTGAGCAGGTAGATTCAGGGTGCTCAGCGAGGAGCCATCCAGGGTCCGGTTGAGCGGAGAGAAACGTCCTAGCGCTTTGTGCCTAATGATAAACCTGTGCTTGAGGCACTCGTGCCAGCGAGACAACTCCCATGTCCCAGTTTCTCTGCGGAGAACAGGAAGCGGTGTCCACTTGGGGAGCCCGGTGGCTACTCTTAAGGCCGCGTTGTAGAGCACCTCAATTCTCTTTTTGTCCGTGACACAGGCGTTGGAATGGATGATACTCCCGTAGTCCAACATGGATCTCACGACCCCATTAACTATACGAAGAAGGTGCCCCGTGGTAGTCCCCCTTTGCGAGTGGGCGATGTACTTTATAACGTTAAGCTTTCGAAAGCCACGCATGCGAAGTTCTTCGAAATGCTTCTTCCAGGTCAAATTCTGGGAAAAGTGGAGGCCCAAGATCCGGACCGTGGTGACCCAAGGTATCGTTCGGCCACACATACCGACGTTAAACTGGGGCAAGCTTTTTTCTTTGAGAAATTAATCGCTGAGCACTTCGCAGGGTCGATGGTTAACTTCCAGTAGCTGCACCATTGTCCTATATTGGTCAACGTCGACTGGATATTCTTTTTGACCTCTGCCTATTCGTTCCCTTGGGCCAGAACAAAGATGTCATCCGCATAAACGACAATTTCGGTATTGGATACCGCAGTCTCGAATATGTCTCGCATGTAGATTGTATAGAGAAACGGAGAAAGGACAGAGCCCTGAGGAATTACGCAATGGCTAGGTGTCTTTCGAGAGAGGCATCCTCTCCACCGGACCTGAAAGTATCGGTGGGAAACAAATTCGAAAATCCATTTTGCTATCCTTCCCGTGAAACCTGCGTCTAGCAGCTTGGCCAAGAGCCCGTCCCTCCAAACAGAGTCATAGGCGGCTTTAATGTCAAGAGAGGCAAGGATTATATGTTTTTTCGCTGTTCTTGCAGCCATAATGTCTTCGTGGATCTTTGTCAGGGAAGTTGAGCAATCGCGAAAGGGGAGAAACCCATGGTGATTTTCGTGGAAGATGTCCTTCGTGAAAATCCTGTGGGTCATACGGGAAAGGATCATTCTCTCCATGACTTTCGCTACCACAGATGTTAAAGCGATCGGACGATACGATTCAACAGCTTGCCTGTCTTTCCCTCTCTTCCAGATGGGGACGAGGACAGAGTTTTTCCAGGATTCAGGAATGTCACCTGTGGTCCAGCTTTTGTTTAGGAGGTTAAGCAGAATCAGCTGGTTTTCCGTGGTTAATCCCCGAAGGGTCTTGATGTGAATCCCATCAAGCCCGACAGACCCCTGGGACGTGTTGGAAAAAGATCTTCTAAGTTCTTTGAGGTCAAAAGGCGCGTTGAAGACCTGGTTCTCGTCGTCGCTGAAGTCTAAGGGGATCCCTTCCAACGGTTCGGTGCGGCCATACCATTCAGCAAAAGCATTGGCCTGGGACTGAGGTGACGAGGTGACTTGTCCATCGATCTTGAGGATCCAGTGAGAGGTAGAAGGAGGATCACTCCTTTTATTGAGCGCTTTCAAGATTTTATAGATGAAACCGGACTGGGAAGCCTCTTGGCACACCTTCTGCCAATAGATCCGCGAGGCTGTTCGAGTGGCTTTTCGAAGCTTGCCAGAAACGTGACGGTAAGACATCCAGAAATCTCGCCGGAGGGTGGTCCTAGCCAACCGCAAGAACCGTCTCTTTTGCCCCAAAAGAAAGCTGCATTCGCTATTCCACCAGGGGGCCCCAGAGCGTACGTTAAGGGTCTGCCACTGGGCGCTGTCCGCCATAGCCGAGCCACAAACACTCAGGAAATGTTCGTACGAGATACTCCCTTCTCCGGACATTCTGAGCGACTTATTCAGCAGCAGATGAACTTTACCCCAGTTATACCTTTTTCGAATTTCTTGCCGGATGTTAAAAGGGATCCGCAGATTAATCTGTACTTTGATAGGAAAGTGGTCCGAGGAGAAGCAGTCGGCGTGTACATTAGCGCTAGACTGCAATGCAATATCGGACGAGCAGATGGAGAGATCGATAAGGGACGTATTCCCATTCCAGGAGATATGAGTAGGGACATTGTCGTTGAGGAGGTTGATGCTTTGTCCCATGATCCAATTGGCCACTATCTCAGCGCCGGGAGAAGTCCGGTCGGAGCCCCAGCATCTGTGCTGGGAGTTAAAATCACCCAGGACAAGGAAAGGTTTGCTGATAGAAGCCAGGAGATTTTCCAACCAGGCTCCCTCGAAACAGCCCCTAGGGGAGTAAATATTAATGATCGACAGGGTTGAAGTCTGCCCCAACCGAAACTTGATCCCAATCACCTCAGTACCGTGGGAGGAGTCTTCTGGAAAAGCAATGAGCGAGGACGGGATCTGATCATTCACACAAATCGCAACCCCGCCGCCCCTCCCAGAAGGGCGGTCAGCACGGTAGACGACCCGGTGGGGAAGGGAGAAAGGAACCGCCCTCGAAAGAAAAGTTTCCTGAAAGACCAACACATCAGCCGAACTGAAAAACCGATCAACAAGCCAGGGGCGCTTATCACGAAGACCTCGACAATTCCACTGAACAACCGATAAACTCATAACAAAAACAAAAAAACGACAGCAGCACACGAAAAACGAAAAACAAACCCCAACAGCACTCAAAACCCGAAACCCCCCCGCAGCGAGGCTCAAGCCCCGCTACGGAACATCCGCTTGTCTCTCTCTACCCCTGGACTTCACCGCGTCCGCAGGGCTTAAGGCAAATTGCATGTTGTCAACAGTAGGCTCACTTTCTAATTCCATCATCGCATTCTCGTCATCGTCCTTTGATTTCTCCCGATTTAATTTTTTCTTTCCCGTTTTGTCTTTCCGCTTTGGAGACGGAGATTGTACCCGTTTCGAACTCATTTGGTTCATTTTGCTATAGAGAGTTTTTATAACATTGGATATCCTCTTGTCCATTTTGTCCTCAGTTTCTTTAACGACTTTCTCTAATATATTCTTGCTTTCTTGCCTAATAATATTCATTTGGGCCCGTATTTCTGTTTCGATTTTGGCGCTGACTTCTTCCTTTAGAATGTTGTGCATTTCTACTTTAAGTGCTTGAAGAAAAGGTTTGAGGTCTTGTTGAGAAATAAGGTTGGTCGGGCCAACATGCCCAGCCGGGGTCTCTTTAACTGCACCTGCATACGTTCCTGATCCGGATCTCGTTTCCTTGTCTTTATATCGGTTTCGAGCTTCTTGTAGAGAAAGCCGATTTCTACATTTGAACCGCAGAAACGCGTCCTCTGCCAAATAGGATGGACAGTTCTTATCATTGCCTTTATGGACCCCTTTGCAGTTTGGGCATTGTATAGCTTCTGCATTGCATGTCCCCGGTTCATGTTCGCCTCCGCAATTGAGGCATAACTGAGGGCCGCGACACATTTTAGTGTTGTGGTTAAACTTATAGCACCTGGTGCATTGGCGGGGTCGGTCTATGAAGAGCGAGACTCTATGAATTTCGAACCATAGGGTGACCGCATCTGGTAACTGGGTTCCTAGGATGGTTACCAAAACTGTCGAAGTGGGCTGGCGGACTCCCCCTGAAATTTTTGAGAACCGACGGACTTCTTTCACTTCGAATCCACCTTCCGCGAGTTCTTCTGCTATGTCCGAACACGTGACCTCCATGCTTATGTTAAACAATAAAAAACGGGATGTGATGCAGTCAAATTGTAACGATGTTTTTGTTGGGACAGATAGAAGGGATTTCATTTCCAACAGTTTGTTAGCTGCTTCCAACTGAGTGGTTTGCACAAGAAGTTTGTTGGTTCGAGTGAGTTGCATTTGGGACAATACATCAGTGGCTCCGAGTACGGCCATGAGATTAGTTTTTTGTTGTTTAGGATGAGATCTGGGTATCGCTCCGTCGATAGCTTCTATGACTAGAGATATGGCCTGAACACCATGCTTGACAGCTGACGACAGCTGTTCAGTTTGAGAGGCTTGGTTTGTGTATAGGAGAGGACCATACATGTTCATTTTTTCATTCGAATTCGTTGAATTCTTACTAAAAGAAGAGCTTACCCCAGGAAAAGAAGCGCTACCCGTATGGGTAGCCTCCACTGCCTTCGCCACTCTTGAAAATAGTCTGAAGACGTAGTCGAAGCAGTCCTCCGAGCCACGTAGGCACCCGAGACGCCGCCCTTGCGTACGCTCGACGCAAGGAAAACCGAAAAAGCAAAAAGAAAGAAACCAGGCACACAAGCCAACAACCCCTTCACCTTAGGGGGAAAACTACACTTGAGTTTCACAAACACAAACCACAAACACCTACAAAAGGACACCAACACGCACTACGAAAACCAAAAAGAGCAGACGCCGCAGCGAGCAACCACCTTCCACATCGAAAAATCCTTCCCCCACCATAGTGGTCGAAAATCGAGCCAGTCATAATCAAAGAATATACATATAATCCCCCTTACAAGTCAAAATCCCCCTTACAAGTTAGTCAACTTAGCGTCTGGGAAGAGAAATCTATCTACAGGTTATGGGACTAGGAAAATTTTCCTCTCATGCGTATACGGAAAATTATTGCGAAAAATCAGTGTTGGGGAATGACGCAGGGAAAAATTAATGAAGGATCAGGGTGGCATATATTGAAAGGGAGTATAGAAATGACTACTTTCTACGACTCCTCCTCAGTCCCAGTGGTCCAGAATATATTTAGGGCCGATCCGTCACCTTCGTGAACTTTAGATCTCGAAGGTATAGCAATTGATAAGCAATTATTCCACTAGTGATTAAAAATTCCCCACCAATAGTGAAAAATTGCTCACCCACCAAAAACACAAAAATTAAAATTTTTAATTTTGTGTGATAATAAATACGATTGAGATAAGTATCGCCCTTGACTATCAATTTGTTAAACCTACCTGTTGCAGAGTCAGTTCACCTTCAGGCAGTGGCGTAGCACAAAATCTGGGGGCCCCCTATTTTAAAATCTCTTTTTTTAAACATATATATTTATGAGGCGAATGGGAGCCCCTGCACCGCGGGGGGGGGGGGGGGTCGTAGTAAATTCGACTTCGTAACCAAAGTTTGCATGATGGTAGCTGGAGATGTCAGATGACAGGTCGTTTGTTAAGAAGTCGAATTTACTATGATAATAGTTGCATTGTAAGTTCGAGTTAGTTTGGCTATTTCTAGCTGTTGTCTAAAAAACCAGGAGTGTGAGTCAGTAGGTAATAAATTGCTTTTTTAAAATTAATTTGATCCTCCCCCTCCCCCCCTTTAGATTTATCTTGCTAATGATTATGTCATCTATGTTAATGATTATAGCTTCTATGTTATTGTAAAATGAGTTCAATTTGGATTTACAAATAACTTTGATCTTCTCGTAACTAAGGTGACCAACCATACTCCTTTTGGGAGTTTTGTACTCCTTTCTTAGTTACTGTACTACTCACGATATTAAAATAACTAAATTTTAATTTCGTGGTACTACTGTTCTGCTTTGTACTGTACTATTTTTTAAAACTGTACTCCTTTATACTCGTTTGTACTTCCTTGTGCTCCTTTTTAGTGATGTTCATTATTAAACTAAATTATGAATTTTGAATTGATAACCAAGGAAAACTATATTATATTTCCATCACAACTTTCAGGGAAAAACCTAAATCTATCGAAGAATCGCTAGTATTAGCAGTACTGATGTAGTTCATAATATTACGGAGGCAAAAATACCACAAAGTGATATGTTTACCTTTGAAAGTCATTGATGAAAAGTGGATGGAAATATTTACCCACATCTCTGATCAAAATCTTATGGTACTGATTGAATTATCATTGTTTCCCAGGCACCAGCGCTTCTATTGAGAGACTATTTTATATTGCAAATGACTACTGGAGCAGCGAAAAATCTCGATTGTCGGTAAAGACAATGATATTTTCCTTTATATAATAGTATGTCATTTAATGCGGTTTTCGACTATTTTCCACCTATGTTAAAGTATAGGACATTCTCTTGAACATAACCACGCAATAATGCGGGCTCAAATATTTTTGCAGTTTGCAGGGGGTGATAGAATGGAATATGAAACATCTTTTGGCAGAGGAAAATACGAGGAAGATTAATGAAATAATAAACTATCAATTAAAAACTGTAACAAACTAAGTAATTTAAACAACTTTGGCAGTGCCATTCAAATAAGTATACTAAGTTATGTAAAGTATTTTAAATAGCATTTATATGTGTTAAAGATATATATACTGATTGCAAGACATCGGAAAAATAGCCATGCCAGAGACCAGCCGCCACCCACCATAGTGGTGGTGGTCGCCCGCTTTGGGCTCCTGGAGCATATAACAACGTTCGCAAGAACGGTTTTGCGCTCCGCAATTAAATACGCAACATGCCGCCCTGGCAGCAAGAAACTAAACACACAAAATTAGCATCTTCGAAGCACCAAACAGAGCGCGTCACAGCCCGAATATGCAAAAATAACACGACAGAGAAGAATAAAACCATAGCACATCCGACACAAAACCAGAAAGCAGGGGGGGGGGGGGGACCGTTGCCAACGGAAAGCCAAAAGAAAAACATTACACCCCTATTCGCCGCAAGCAACCAAGGAGGAACGAGGCAAGACAGGACGCCCGGTAGAAACCGTTGGACAAAAAATCACACAGGGAAGCGAAGGAAAAGGGGGTGGAGGGGCCGATCCCCAGGGCATGGAACAAACTTTCCCGTTGGAGTTTGAACTTTCTGCACTCCAACAGAAGGTGGTCGACAGTATCAGCAACTTGACAGGTGGTGCAGAGGGGGGAGGAGACCAGGTTCACCCGATAAAGCACCGCGTTGGTCAGAAGGGTCCTTGTCCGCAGCCGAGCCAGCAGGGTTTCTCCGCAACGAGATATAGGGTAGTTCTTGAAGTACCAACAGCGGGCCTCGATGTGGCCAAAGTTAGAAAAATACTTGCTAGTGGTCCAGGCGCGATCTTCCGCAATGGCTCCCTTCCGCTTGAACGCGGCAGCCAAGTCCTCCGGGGAAATCCACAATATGGAGTTTAAGTTGTCCGAGTGAGCTTTGGCGAGCCGATCAGCTTCTTCGTTTGGGCCAATGCCTTTATGTCCAGGCACCCATACCAATTTGATGGTTCGGACCTTCTGGAAGGTTTCTTCCAGTCTCTTTCTGAGAAAAAGAATCACGTTCGGAGACTTTTTGTCCACTTTTCTGAGAGCCTTAAGAACAGACAGGCTATCTGATAAGATTACAAGTTGCTGCTCTTTTGTCATAGGTTCAGAGATGGCGAGACAAATAGCCAGGGCTTCCGCAGTAAAGATAGAGTTCAGATGAGGGACAGACATTGAGCACCCGCGGTTAGCTGAGGCGTTCCAGACTGCAATGCTAGTAGATGTTAGCGATTTAGACGCGTCCGACGCTAGGCAGGTATGGTTTCTCCATGTCTCCCAATGCTCCATGAATTGCGCGCAGATTATAGAGTCCGGTAGCTTAGTGTCTTGAAACCCAAGATCATTGGTGTGGATGGTAAGTCCCGGGCAGGGCCACCTATTCGGAGGGGGTGTCCATTGAATCAGGTCTGCTTTACGAAAGTCAAAGTCCAGACGAATTTCCTCCCACGTCTGAGCAGGTAGATTCAGGGTGCTCAGCGAGGAGCCATCCAGGGTCCGGTTGAGCGGAGAGAAACGTCCTAGCGCTTTGTGCCTAATGATAAACCTGTGCTTGAGGCACTCGTGCCAGCGAGACAACTCCCATGTCCCAGTTTCTCTGCGGAGAACAGGAAGCGGTGTCCACTTGGGGAGCCCGGTGGCTACTCTTAAGGCCGCGTTGTAGAGCACCTCAATTCTCTTTTTGTCCGTGACACAGGCGTTGGAATGGATGATACTCCCGTAGTCCAACATGGATCTCACGACCCCATTAACTATACGAAGAAGGTGCCCCGTGGTAGTCCCCCTTTGCGAGTGGGCGATGTACTTTATAACGTTAAGCTTTCGAAAGCCACGCATGCGAAGTTCTTCGAAATGCTTCTTCCAGGTCAAATTCTGGGAAAAGTGGAGGCCCAAGATCCGGACCGTGGTGACCCAAGGTATCGTTCGGCCACACATACCGACGTTAAACTGGGGCAAGCTTTTTTCTTTGAGAAATTAATCGCTGAGCACTTCGCAGGGTCGATGGTTAACTTCCAGTAGCTGCACCATTGTCCTATATTGGTCAACGTCGACTGGATATTCTTTTTGACCTCTGCCTATTCGTTCCCTTGGGCCAGAACAAAGATGTCATCCGCATAAACGACAATTTCGGTATTGGATACCGCAGTCTCGAATATGTCTCGCATGTAGATTGTATAGAGAAACGGAGAAAGGACAGAGCCCTGAGGAATTACGCAATGGCTAGGTGTCTTTCGAGAGAGGCATCCTCTCCACCGGACCTGAAAGTATCGGTGGGAAACAAATTCGAAAATCCATTTTGCTATCCTTCCCGTGAAACCTGCGTCTAGCAGCTTGGCCAAGAGCCCGTCCCTCCAAACAGAGTCATAGGCGGCTTTAATGTCAAGAGAGGCAAGGATTATATGTTTTTTCGCTGTTCTTGCAGCCATAATGTCTTCGTGGATCTTTGTCAGGGAAGTTGAGCAATCGCGAAAGGGGAGAAACCCATGGTGATTTTCGTGGAAGATGTCCTTCGTGAAAATCCTGTGGGTCATACGGGAAAGGATCATTCTCTCCATGACTTTCGCTACCACAGATGTTAAAGCGATCGGACGATACGATTCAACAGCTTGCCTGTCTTTCCCTCTCTTCCAGATGGGGACGAGGACAGAGTTTTTCCAGGATTCAGGAATGTCACCTGTGGTCCAGCTTTTGTTTAGGAGGTTAAGCAGAATCAGCTGGTTTTCCGTGGTTAATCCCCGAAGGGTCTTGATGTGAATCCCATCAAGCCCGACAGACCCCTGGGACGTGTTGGAAAAAGATCTTCTAAGTTCTTTGAGGTCAAAAGGCGCGTTGAAGACCTGGTTCTCGTCGTCGCTGAAGTCTAAGGGGATCCCTTCCAACGGTTCGGTGCGGCCATACCATTCAGCAAAAGCATTGGCCTGGGACTGAGGTGACGAGGTGACTTGTCCATCGATCTTGAGGATCCAGTGAGAGGTAGAAGGAGGATCACTCCTTTTATTGAGCGCTTTCAAGATTTTATAGATGAAACCGGACTGGGAAGCCTCTTGGCACACCTTCTGCCAATAGATCCGCGAGGCTGTTCGAGTGGCTTTTCGAAGCTTGCCAGAAACGTGACGGTAAGACATCCAGAAATCTCGCCGGAGGGTGGTCCTAGCCAACCGCAAGAACCGTCTCTTTTGCCCCAAAAGAAAGCTGCATTCGCTATTCCACCAGGGGGCCCCAGAGCGTACGTTAAGGGTCTGCCACTGGGCGCTGTCCGCCATAGCCGAGCCACAAACACTCAGGAAATGTTCGTACGAGATACTCCCTTCTCCGGACATTCTGAGCGACTTATTCAGCAGCAGATGAACTTTACCCCAGTTATACCTTTTTCGAATTTCTTGCCGGATGTTAAAAGGGATCCGCAGATTAATCTGTACTTTGATAGGAAAGTGGTCCGAGGAGAAGCAGTCGGCGTGTACATTAGCGCTAGACTGCAATGCAATATCGGACGAGCAGATGGAGAGATCGATAAGGGACGTATTCCCATTCCAGGAGATATGAGTAGGGACATTGTCGTTGAGGAGGTTGATGCTTTGTCCCATGATCCAATTGGCCACTATCTCAGCGCCGGGAGAAGTCCGGTCGGAGCCCCAGCATCTGTGCTGGGAGTTAAAATCACCCAGGACAAGGAAAGGTTTGCTGATAGAAGCCAGGAGATTTTCCAACCAGGCTCCCTCGAAACAGCCCCTAGGGGAGTAAATATTAATGATCGACAGGGTTGAAGTCTGCCCCAACCGAAACTTGATCCCAATCACCTCAGTACCGTGGGAGGAGTCTTCTGGAAAAGCAATGAGCGAGGACGGGATCTGATCATTCACACAAATCGCAACCCCGCCGCCCCTCCCAGAAGGGCGGTCAGCACGGTAGACGACCCGGTGGGGAAGGGAGAAAGGAACCGCCCTCGAAAGAAAAGTTTCCTGAAAGACCAACACATCAGCCGAACTGAAAAACCGATCAACAAGCCAGGGGCGCTTATCACGAAGACCTCGACAATTCCACTGAACAACCGATAAACTCATAACAAAAACAAAAAAACGACAGCAGCACACGAAAAACGAAAAACAAACCCCAACAGCACTCAAAACCCGAAACCCCCCCGCAGCGAGGCTCAAGCCCCGCTACGGAACATCCGCTTGTCTCTCTCTACCCCTGGACTTCACCGCGTCCGCAGGGCTTAAGGCAAATTGCATGTTGTCAACAGTAGGCTCACTTTCTAATTCCATCATCGCATTCTCGTCATCGTCCTTTGATTTCTCCCGATTTAATTTTTTCTTTCCCGTTTTGTCTTTCCGCTTTGGAGACGGAGATTGTACCCGTTTCGAACTCATTTGGTTCATTTTGCTATAGAGAGTTTTTATAACATTGGATATCCTCTTGTCCATTTTGTCCTCAGTTTCTTTAACGACTTTCTCTAATATATTCTTGCTTTCTTGCCTAATAATATTCATTTGGGCCCGTATTTCTGTTTCGATTTTGGCGCTGACTTCTTCCTTTAGAATGTTGTGCATTTCTACTTTAAGTGCTTGAAGAAAAGGTTTGAGGTCTTGTTGAGAAATAAGGTTGGTCGGGCCAACATGCCCAGCCGGGGTCTCTTTAACTGCACCTGCATACGTTCCTGATCCGGATCTCGTTTCCTTGTCTTTATATCGGTTTCGAGCTTCTTGTAGAGAAAGCCGATTTCTACATTTGAACCGCAGAAACGCGTCCTCTGCCAAATAGGATGGACAGTTCTTATCATTGCCTTTATGGACCCCTTTGCAGTTTGGGCATTGTATAGCTTCTGCATTGCATGTCCCCGGTTCATGTTCGCCTCCGCAATTGAGGCATAACTGAGGGCCGCGACACATTTTAGTGTTGTGGTTAAACTTATAGCACCTGGTGCATTGGCGGGGTCGGTCTATGAAGAGCGAGACTCTATGAATTTCGAACCATAGGGTGACCGCATCTGGTAACTGGGTTCCTAGGATGGTTACCAAAACTGTCGAAGTGGGCTGGCGGACTCCCCCTGAAATTTTTGAGAACCGACGGACTTCTTTCACTTCGAATCCACCTTCCGCGAGTTCTTCTGCTATGTCCGAACACGTGACCTCCATGCTTATGTTAAACAATAAAAAACGGGATGTGATGCAGTCAAATTGTAACGATGTTTTTGTTGGGACAGATAGAAGGGATTTCATTTCCAACAGTTTGTTAGCTGCTTCCAACTGAGTGGTTTGCACAAGAAGTTTGTTGGTTCGAGTGAGTTGCATTTGGGACAATACATCAGTGGCTCCGAGTACGGCCATGAGATTAGTTTTTTGTTGTTTAGGATGAGATCTGGGTATCGCTCCGTCGATAGCTTCTATGACTAGAGATATGGCCTGAACACCATGCTTGACAGCTGACGACAGCTGTTCAGTTTGAGAGGCTTGGTTTGTGTATAGGAGAGGACCATACATGTTCATTTTTTCATTCGAATTCGTTGAATTCTTACTAAAAGAAGAGCTTACCCCAGGAAAAGAAGCGCTACCCGTATGGGTAGCCTCCACTGCCTTCGCCACTCTTGAAAATAGTCTGAAGACGTAGTCGAAGCAGTCCTCCGAGCCACGTAGGCACCCGAGACGCCGCCCTTGCGTACGCTCGACGCAAGGAAAACCGAAAAAGCAAAAAGAAAGAAACCAGGCACACAAGCCAACAACCCCTTCACCTTAGGGGGAAAACTACACTTGAGTTTCACAAACACAAACCACAAACACCTACAAAAGGACACCAACACGCACTACGAAAACCAAAAAGAGCAGACGCCGCAGCGAGCAACCACCTTCCACATCGAAAAATCCTTCCCCCACCATAGTGGTCGAAAATCGAGCCAGTCATAATCAAAGAATATACATATAATCCCCCTTACAAGTCAAAATCCCCCTTACAAGTTAGTCAACTTAGCGTCTGGGAAGAGAAATCTATCTACAGGTTATGGGACTAGGAAAATTTTCCTCTCATGCGTATACGGAAAATTATTGCGAAAAATCAGTGTTGGGGAATGACGCAGGGAAAAATTAATGAAGGATCAGGGTGGCATATATTGAAAGGGAGTATAGAAATGACTACTTTCTACGACTCCTCCTCAGTCCCAGTGGTCCAGAATATATTTAGGGCCGATCCGTCACCTTCGTGAACTTTAGATCTCGAAGGTATAGCAATTGATAAGCAATTATTCCACTAGTGATTAAAAATTCCCCACCAATAGTGAAAAATTGCTCACCCACCAAAAACACAAAAATTAAAATTTTTAATTTTGTGTGATAATAAATACGATTGAGATAAGTATCGCCCTTGACTATCAATTTGTTAAACCTACCTGTTGCAGAGTCAGTTCACCTTCAGGCAGTGGCGTAGCACAAAATCTGGGGGCCCCCTATTTTAAAATCTCTTTTTTTAAACATATATATTTATGAGGCGAATGGGAGCCCCTGCACCGCGGGGGGGGGGGGGGTCGTAGTAAATTCGACTTCGTAACCAAAGTTTGCATGATGGTAGCTGGAGATGTCAGATGACAGGTCGTTTGTTAAGAAGTCGAATTTACTATGATAATAGTTGCATTGTAAGTTCGAGTTAGTTTGGCTATTTCTAGCTGTTGTCTAAAAAACCAGGAGTGTGAGTCAGTAGGTAATAAATTGCTTTTTTAAAATTAATTTGATCCTCCCCCTCCCCCCCTTTAGATTTATCTTGCTAATGATTATGTCATCTATGTTAATGATTATAGCTTCTATGTTATTGTAAAATGAGTTCAATTTGGATTTACAAATAACTTTGATCTTCTCGTAACTAAGGTGACCAACCATACTCCTTTTGGGAGTTTTGTACTCCTTTCTTAGTTACTGTACTACTCACGATATTAAAATAACTAAATTTTAATTTCGTGGTACTACTGTTCTGCTTTGTACTGTACTATTTTTTAAAACTGTACTCCTTTATACTCGTTTGTACTTCCTTGTGCTCCTTTTTAGTGATGTTCATTATTAAACTAAATTATGAATTTTGAATTGATAACCAAGGAAAACTATATTATATTTCCATCACAACTTTCAGGGAAAAACCTAAATCTATCGAAGAATCGCTAGTATTAGCAGTACTGATGTAGTTCATAATATTACGGAGGCAAAAATACCACAAAGTGATATGTTTACCTTTGAAAGTCATTGATGAAAAGTGGATAGAAATATTTACCCACATCTCTGATCAAAATCTTATGGTACTGATTGAATTATCATTGTTTCCCAGGCACCAGCGCTTCTATTGAGAGACTATTTTATATTGCAAATGACTACTGGAGCAGCGAAAAATCTCGATTGTCGGTAAAGACAATGATATTTTCCTTTATATAATAGTATGTCATTTAATGCGGTTTTCGACTATTTTCCACCTATGTTAAAGTATAGGACATTCTCTTGAACATAACCACGCAATAATGCGGGCTCAAATATTTTTGCAGTTTGCAGGGGGTGATAGAATGGAATATGAAACATCTTTTGGCAGAGGAAAATACGAGGAAGATTAATGAAATAATAAACTATCAATTAAAAACTGTAACAAACTAAGTAATTTGAAGTTTTTCAATTCTTTAATAGATGGCGCATTAGTGCCGTTTCATAGCTATCAGGATGCTTTGATAACTGTTTACTGGTTTCCTAATCTAGTTATTTCAAATTTTCCTCTGCCAAAAGATTAAAATACCAAAGTTTTATCATTCACACTAAACTTTTTGACATTTTATACCTTAATTAACTCTCACATATGTTCATCAGGTTTCCAATAGCCGGCTATTATTGCAGCCAATGCTTGTCAAAATTGGCTTAAAACCAGTAGAACGGCAACCCTAGCTCAGAAAGTAAACACGAACGTTTTAGTTTGACAAAGCTTTTCTACATAAGGGTAAGTATTATATTTGATACATTTTCTGGCACAACTCCATTTCTCAATTTATGTTTTATAAAGAACGAAAATTGTTAAATCTTACAAATAGTAATTTTCATAGAAATGAAACCGTGTATAATTATTTCAAATTTATGTTCTGCTACATGAAATTGAAGATCGATGTCAGACAGATCTTTCGGAATCAATGAAATGCCATAAAACTAATGATCACACGATAACTAGATCTTGTATTAAGATTTATCTAAAACGGTAATTTACATGAACAAGTTCATCGTACTAATAGTGATCTCAATTTTCTTTTCTCTTTCACGTGCTCTCAATCGATGGTCTGCAAACTCTATAAATATGGTAGCTACTAATATTTAAATTACATATATGTTGTACACCTCCTACTTAAAATAGTTTTATCATTTAAGATATTGATTTGTTTTAATATATTGATTTATTTTTAGTTTATAAACTGAAAATAAATTATTAGAGAATTTTAATTTAAAATAATAACACAATCTACTTAATAACAATAATACATAGAGTAATAAATCATTCACAATATATTCACATAATATTCACAATCAATTTTGTAATTATAGAAAATTATATTGATTTTTTTTAGTTTATAAACTGAAAATAAATTATTACAGCATTTTAATTTAAAATAATAACACAATCTACTTAATAATACATAGAGTAATAAATCATTCACAATATATTCACATAATATTCACAATCAATTTTGTAATTATAGAAAATTATTCATGTTTTAAATAAATTACAGAAATAAAGTAACTTGTAATAAATTTAGTGAGAAGAATTACATTCCTTTTATTTGGGAAATGTGACAGATCCTATTTTTTCTGTACTTTTTACAGAATTTAACTAGTTAAATATTTTAATACTGATGTTTCAAACAAAGCATGTTAAGTTAATTTTGTGCAAGTTTTGCTATATCTGCCTGTTATCATGGGTATGCAAAATGTTAGTACCTGCAGAAATAACGTACACTGCTGTTTAGCTTTCTCAACCATTATCTGGCCTTCTCTTTCTTTATGGCTGTATTTGAAGTACAGCTTTGTCAATTATTCTGTTATTAATTTGTCCAGGAAAAGAAATTTCAGCTCAAAGTTTACTCGCCAAAAACCTTTTCACTCGCAAGTGTAATATTAATAACACCATTGCATAACATATTTGCCATTTTTATCATAAAAAAGTACTTTAAAATTTATGTGCAACTAGCTGTATACCCATTCTTCATACAGAGTATATAATATAAAGAAACTTAAAATTCTCAATCATGTGCAAATTCCTATAGTATACTAAATGACTTTGTTAATCAAAATATTTCATTAAAATATTTAATTTAATGCTCCTAAAAAAAATTTAAGAATCTTTGTTCTCGCTATACAAAATTTTCTTCACGACAGACTGGAAGAATAAAACATCCTGGCCCCGCTTGTAAACAAATTTACAATAAACATAAAATTGAATCAATAGGTGCAAAATAAAAGTACTCAAATGGTATAGGACCCGTACTACTTATAATATTCGTGAATATTAAAATATATACCTGTATTTAGTAGAAGATTACACATACTACAGCATATGAATTTCTAACATCTTCGTCAAAATAAAACAAATGACGTAATAAATTAAAGATATCATTAATCCCTTAATCTTTAAACCTAAAGGCCATAATTGATTCCAATATATGCCTCAAAGAAAGCACTAAAATTGTATAGGGAGATATACCCGTACTATTTATATTGTCGTAGATTAAAAGAAGTGCCTGTCTGTCAGTAAAAAATTACCCATATTGCAATATGAGTTTCAATAATCTTTGTCAAAATTAAACACATGACGTAATAAATGGAAAATATCAATAATCCCCGTAATCTTTAAATCAGAAGACCGTAATTGATTATAATATATGTCAAAATATATGCCACTATACCTGTACTACTTATATTCTCATAGATTAGAAGATATACCCATGCATTTGTGGAAGATTTTCCTTACTATTTACTTACTATTAGACATGTCCTTACTAATAGACATGTTTCTAATTTACGCATACAATTTCACAGATTGGATTATTATAAAAAATAATGAAATAAAGGTCTCTTTATGCAGCTGTTTTGCGCAGTGGTTAAGGAAGAAATTCTTTTTTTTTTGCACCGAACAACATGGCTACCGGAAGTGACGTTTGAGTGGGAGAGTGTCAAAAACCGGCTTCATCCTCCTGTACGGGAATTTCTCCGTAGGGCGGTTCCTTCATAGAGTTTCGTCCAGAACAGAGCACCAGGCGCGAAGCGCCTTTAATCTCCAATCTCTAGGTGTGGTTCTTATCTTCATACTGTGACATTATTTCATTGGTCCATAGTTGGAGGTTCGAGGTTTTTGATTTACGGTTTCTATTATTTGTCCTAGCTCCTAGTGTGGCAGTTTGTTGCACATTAAGAGTTTAGGGCGGTTCCTGTTATTTCATAGAGTTTCGTCCAGAACAGAGCACCAGGCGCGAAGCGCCTTTAATCTCCAATCTCTAGGTGTGGTTCTTATCTTCATACTGTGACATTATTTCATTGGTCCATAGTTGGAGGTTCGAGGTTTTTGATTTACGGTTTCTATTATTTGTCCTAGCTCCTAGTGTGGCAGTTTGTTGCACATTAAGAGTTTAGGGCGGTTCCTGTTATTTCATAGAGTTTCGTCCAGAACAGAGCACCAGGCGCGAAGCGCCTTTAATCTCCAATCTCTAGGTGTGGTTCTTATCTTCATACTGTGACATTATTTCATTGGTCCATAGTTGGAGGTTCGAGGTTTTTGATTTACGGTTTCTATTATTTGTCCTAGCTCCTAGTGTGGCAGTTTGTTGCACATTAAGAGTTTAGGGCGGTTCCTGTTATTTCATAGAGTTTCGTCCAGAACAGAGCACCAGGCGCGAAGCGCCTTTAATCTCCAATCTCTAGGTGTGGTTCTTATCTTCATACTGTGACATTATTTCATTGGTCCATAGTTGGAGGTTCGAGGTTTTTGATTTACGGTTTCTATTATTTGTCCTAGCTCCTAGTGTGGCAGTTTGTTGCACATTAAGAGTTTAGGGTGGTTCCTGTTATTTCATAGAGTTTCGTCCAGAACAGAGCACGAGGCGCCTTTAATCTCCAATCTCTAGGTGTGGTTCTTATCTTCATACTGTGACATTATTTCATTGGTCCATAGTTGGAGGTTCGAGGTTTTTGATTTACGGTTTCTATTATTTGTCCTAGCTCCTAGTGTGGCAGTTTGTTGCACATTAAGAGTTTAGGGCGGTTCCTGTTATTTCATAGAGTTTCGTCCAGAACAGAGCACCAGGCGCGAAGCGCCTTTAATCTCCAATCTCTAGGTGTGGTTCTTATCTTCATACTGTGACATTATTTCATTGGTCCATAGTTGGAGGTTCGAGGTTTTTGATTTACTGTTTTTATTATTTGTCCTAGCTCCTAGTGTGGCAGTTTGTTGCACATTAAGAGTTTAAGCAGTTTGGGGGGGTTGATGCAGATCTGAGGGTAACCTAGCATTTTAGCAGTTTAGGATTTTAAACATTTTGTAGAAAACCAAAGATCGCGAGTTTTCTTTAATATCAACTGATTAAGGTGGGACGTTCCTAGTACCGAATATCAAAGTTAAGTACCGAGCGGGGTCTCTTACGAGATTTAGCCTTGCGATGATCATAGTCATGCAGATTAAATAATAGTTCATTTGGGACAGATGGCAGATTTTTGTAGAATTTAAGCGCCAGCTTTTTGATTTGGGCTCTAACAGTTTTTATTTTGAAGTCCTTCCTAATTACCGAGTTTCTTAAGTATCTAGGGGCTTTTCTTATAATCCTTAGGGTTTTGTTTTGTCTTGTCTCTAATAAGTCTATGGTAGTTTTACAGGCATATCCCCATACGGGTGCTGCATACAGCATCCCCGGCCAGATGACCGATTTATAAATTAGGAGTTTATTTTGATAACTTAGATTTCCGTTTCCTATCATTGGGTATAAGGCTCCTATGGTTATATACGCTTTTTTGATTATGTTCGTTACGTGCAGTTTCCAAGTTAGGTGGGAGTCTATCGTTACACCTAGGTATTTAGTAGATTTTTCCGCTTTTAGGGCATGGTTGTTTATGTACAGAGGAGGCGGAGGTTTACGTTTTCTTGAGAAATAAATCCAATGACATTTATTGGGATTTAATTTTATTCGCCATTTTTCCAGCCATGTTTGGAGTATGTCTAAGTGTTGTTGTAGCTGTCTGTGCATTACTGAGACGTAAGGGTGTTTTGCAAGTATCGCGCTGTCGTCTGCATAGAGTGCCAGCTCCGTGTCTGGGGTCCTGGGAATGTCATTTAGATATATGTTAAAGAGTGTCGGGCCCAGGATGGATCCTTGCGGTACACTACTTTTAATGAGCTTGGGTGTAGATAAGTTATTTTTTACTCTGACTTGAAAGTGTCTGTTATTTAGGTATGAAATTAAAAGTTTGACAAGTGCGTCAGGGACTTTTAGAGTGATCAATTTGTAAGCTAATCCACAGTGCCACACTTTATCAAAGGCTTTTTGGATGTCAAGAAAAATCGCAGCTGTGGGTGTCTTATTATTAAAACCAGAAGAAATGTACTCTACCACTCTCAGCAATTGATGAGTGTTCAGTCTCTTAAGAATTATTTTCTCAGTAATTTTACTAAGTGTCGGTAACAAACTGATTGGTCTGTAGTTGGCTGGAATTGAGGCATCCTCACCAGGTTTATGGATCGCTATAATTATCGCTTCCTTCCATTCTTTGGGGAAATAATTTAGTTCTAGTATTTTATTTATTAAGATGGTCAAGTAAAATATTATATTTAAGGGTAGGTTTTTTACCGCGATATTCCTGATTTTGTCGTGCCCTGGGCTTTTACGGTTTTTAAGGTTTTTGATAATCTCTACTATTTCTTGCGGGGTGGCTGGGTTAATCTCAGCCGTGACCGGGGAGTTCCTGAAATTGTTTAGAGTTTGTCTAACCATTCTTAGGGTGTCCTGACACATTAGATCGTGGTTTGGTTCAAATTGCTTTTCGTAATGCCTAGCAAGCGCCTCTGCCTTTTCTTCGTCTGAGTACGCAATATTAGCGCCATCTATTAGTGGCGGGAGTTTAATTTGAGGTTTTCTGAGTCTTTTAGCGAATTGCCAGAGCGATACGTCTTCCTGGCTAAGGGATTCGATTAATTCTTTATACTGTTGCTGCTTTTCTGCGACAATTTTTTCACTGACTTTACACGTGAGTCTATTAAGCTCCCTTTTAAGGGTAGGGTCTCTGTTAGCCTGCCATGTCTTACGCATTCTATTTCTCTGTTTAACTAACTGTTTGACATGGTGGGAAAGTGTTGGCATTTTTGATGACTCACGATGTGTTGTGGCAGATGCAATAGCTCTCCTGATTTCTGTTGTGAGTGTGTGCGTGGCAGAGTCAATATCCGCCGTGCTCATAATGTTGGGTACTGCTAAATGCGGCTCGAAAAGTGCTCTTTTGAAAACGTTCCAGTTCACCCTCTCTTGTCCCAGAGAGGCTGGAAGGGGAGTGTTCAAATCGAATGTCACCAGTACCGGTAGATGATCCGAGTCGAATTCATCCAGGGTATCAATTGTGTGAGCGTATTCTATGTTTCTCGTTAGGACAAAGTCTATGAATGAGCCATTGGCACCTGAGAAGCAGGTTGGTCTCGACGGTGCAATGATGTCAGTGTTTGTTGTGTTTAGCAATCTATGTATCTGTGTACCGCGTGTGTTGGCTCTCCTGCTGCCCCACGCTCGGTGGTGTGCATTGAAGTCGCCCGCGAGTATTGTGTTTGGATATCGCGAGAAAAGCAGTTCCAGCTGCGCAGCTACATTTATACCAATCATGTTTTTGACATATATTGAAGTTAGGATAAATGGGTTTACATTATTTATTTTAATTTTTATACTAGTATTTTCTATACCTTGAAGATTTATGTTGTTTATTTCCTCGTGGGGAATATTACTTTTAATATATATTGCTGTTCCTCCATGGGGATTTCTAGCAGTTATATTTGAGCTAAGGGTATGATAGCTATTATAGTTTGCTATATTTAGTTTTTTGTTTTCTCTAACTTTAGTTTCCTGGATTAGCAGGGCATCTACATCATTTTCATTTACGTAGCTCCTAAGTTCATTTATTCTTGGAGATATGCCGTTCGCATTCCAATATATTATTTTAAAACTTTCTTTTTGGGACCTATTCATGGCGGGTTTGTTTCTCACTGTTTTTATTAAATTCCGCGATTAATTTAAAAGCCTCAAAGACCATTTGCATTGGATCGCTCTTTTTTTGAATTAACTCAGCGAGCTGCATCAACAGATGTTTTATATCGTCTAGGTTGAACATACTAATAAATCCTCTGACGAGGTTGAGGATTTCATCCATCTTTTCATCATTGGATTTATCAGCAAGTTCAGTCTCAGCTTCCATTTCCTCAGTCTCAGCTACAATTTCCTCAGCCTCAACCGCGGTTTGATCTGTTTTGTGAGTATCCTTTTGGACCTCGGTAGTCTTTTGTTTTTTTTCAGCCGATTTGTCTAACTGCTGTGTTTGCGCGAGCTCTTCTCGGGCGCGTTTAGTTTTCTGCCATTCCTGAACCTTTTTTTCTAATCTTTGTTTTGCTTCTCTTGCCTCTTTGGCTGCTTTATCAATTGCTATCCTCTGATTTATGTCTTCATGAGCTATTCTCACTTCCTCCACAGTCATTTCTCTGGAGGTCGACGGTTTAGGGGCCTGCTCTTGCACCGATCTGGTAGGTGCTGAAGTTTGAGTTCTTTTAACCTGTGGCACAGAGTGCGAGGAGTCCTGATGGGGTGTCTGAGGGTTTAGACCGAGGGCCTTTTGCCTCCAAGAGGGTATCTGATTTTTGGGGGGAGGGGGGGGCATACCCCGGTGCCTTTCCTCTGTTCCAGGGGTTCTTCGGGCATTGCCTGAAGTTCGCCGGGTCATCTCCATTGCAGTTAGCACACGTCGCCTTCTCTGTCCTGGGTCTCTGGCAGTCACGTGTGAAGTGTTCTTCAGCACACTTAAGGCACTTTGGTGGCATGCTGCAATTCTCAGAGGAATGATTGAATTGCTGGCACCGGTAGCAGATTTTGAAGCCCCGTGCTCTGAAGGCCTCTACCTTCACAGCCAAGTATCCTAATCTTGTCAGTCGGTATACCCTCTGCCAGTCTTCCGTAGGCCTAATGCTGACTAAGAAGATCGGCAGGGGCAATCTAGTTTTGGTGTTTCTCAGTTGAGAAACCCGGACTACATCTAATCCTTCGGATGTTAGAGTGATTTTTATTTCCTCAATGTTATAGTTTGTTGGTAGCCCCTTCAAAACTACCTTTTTGGGCCTTTCCGTCTTTAAGTTTAAACTGTGGAAGGGGATTTTCTCACTAGATAAATGGCGTTGTACAACCCTATAGGCGTCAGCGTCATTTGGAATCAATTTTAGCATGTCTCCTGTGAGCTTTCCAGATACTTTATTACCTGAGATTTCATTTAATTTTTTAAGGAGAGCCTGGTAATTGTCATTGAACTTGATGAAAAAACATTCCGCTTTTGGGTCTTTTTTCTCAACCACTACACTATTTTGCCTGTCACTATTTTGAACCGTTTTTGGTTTTGGTGCACTTTTGAACACTATAGGTTGTGCGACAATTTCAGAATAACTCTTAGTTTTAACATTATCATTTACATCTTTATCAATTTTTTCGCTACAATCCATGTTATCCTTGTCATTAGATTTTAAGTTTAATTCTCCATTCTGGTTTTTAGTAGGAGCATCCATAGTAGATTGCCCCTCTATCCTCCTCTTTTTATTTGGATTTTCAACAGGTTTAAGTTTATCTTCATCTTTAATTTCTTTAATTAAGCCTAGTTCTATCATTTTACATTTAATTACATCACTAGAATTACTTCCTTCACAGTTATAAATCTCATTTAAATTACTAGCATAAAACCTATCCAAATTCTGGACCAACAAAAAAGAATTTACAGAAAGAAACGAACCCAGAATCTTGGAGACTTGGTCCTCGTCCCGTCCGAGTAGTCCATTCGTCAGTAGCTCCCTGATGTGTAGCGTCAGAGTGTAGATTGCCAGTGCACAAAAGTTCACAGCGTTTTTCACTTCTTCCTTCCAAGCGGGCATCAATCCATCCTTGGGCAGAGTATCACAATATTCAATCATGGCATCCCTGAGAGGCCGCAGTCCATCTTCGTCTAGCTCACCAGCAAGTCCGCGAGTAGCTTCCGTATCGAATGCATCCAAATCCATGTCGTCAGCGTAGAAACGATCAAAGCAATAGCACTACCACGTGGGAAAAACACACGTGGCACTCCAAAGTTGAAAAAGCACGAATCCAAAATGGCGAGAAATCCGTACACAACAAAGCTGTAATTGCTTAGCCCGACGTGTTCTATCGTAACTAGATATAACACGCCAAACTTAAGCAAAGAAAGTCACCACAATCAAAAAGCAGCAGCTTCACAAAATCACAACCTCGTAGCTCGGAGTCTGAGCTCCGAATGACCTGTTATTTCAATTCCGTGAAGGCTCCTATATAGTATAGGAAGGTTTCAACTACGTCACGTTCCCGTAGCAACCATTTGAGCAGACGACTGTTTTGTACAAGCAACAGCTAGAACGCCATGAATCAACATTTCAAATCTTATTTTTCGCAGCTAGATCCTGGATATAAAAGCTTATATTAAGATAAAATCAACGAAATTTGAAGTGAAGACCCTTATGATGGATGCAGATTACTCTCAGAAAAGTTATATTTTAATGTTTTTGAAAATCAACATGGTAATAGTTGAAAACTTTATTATATGGAAAAAAATGTTTCCACAAATCAATATCTTGTCAATTCAGAGAGTTTTTATGTAACTTCATGGTCACTGAAATCTCATGTCGGTTTTATGTCATGTCTGTCACGATGGATTTTTAATTTTATATTAAATAAGTAGACAAATTGAGATTTTGAAACTTCCCTAGGAAATAGCTGTGATATAGATATACATATTGTGAATAAAATTTATTTTCCTAGAAATATTATCTCCTATGTCAAATGTACTACATTACACATCTGATGTCATGTCTGTCACAAACGAAATTAACCTACAGGTATCTACTACTGAATTTAGTGATTTTAATTTGATGTTGATTTTTTTTAATTTTAGATTTATGAAACAAAATAAAAATTACGGAGTTGATTGCTAATAAATCAATGATTGTATAATCAAATTATAAAACTGGAAAAGTTTACGCTTTTTTTTTTAAGATTTATTAAACTTAAAAGCATACTGTGCCATATAATGAACTCACCTTGAATGAAATCCTCACCAGTGGCTTATCCTGACTCTAAAAAGTGTGTGTGGGGGGGAGACCCCCAACTGTTTAACATTTGCTTATGTCAGGGTCATTTTAAATGAAAAATAGGCATAACATTAAAAAGTCTTGAAAAGTGTGTGGTGGTGGTGGTGTGTGTGTGTGTGTGTGGGGGGGGGGGGGGGTCACTGCAAACTTTCCTGTGCTTCAAATTTTCAGTATTCCAATCTTCTCTGTTGAAACTTAAAAGCCATTCTTTGCATCTTTTAACAGACAAGTTCTTGATTTTATTCTATTTATTTTCAATTATTCGAGGGAATGAAAAAAATGATACAATTAATTACGGCACAAATCGCCATTATCAAATTCAATTACTTTAAGAAATTATGATTATATATGATATCGGCTGGATATAGTTTTAATAAAACGACTTTTTTAAAAAAATTTCACACCAAAACCTTATGCCTCCCCCACTGGGTTCCGGTCTAAATTGGGTGGCACTTCCCGGCCGTCCATACAGTTACCTTACACCTTTCTGGTAGGTCGGACGGTCTGGGTCTCAACAACAATCAACAACAACACCAAAACCTATTTTTTACATATAAACCTAATGCAAGTTCAACGTTTTTTTGTACAAAGAGAACTTAGGATTTTCTCCGCTAGTTGGACGTGACGTCACGTGAAACCTCCCTATAGAGCATGGGCACGAGTGTAAATAAACAACCTGCGTGATAGAATACGTAGAAACGTAAGGGCAAAAGGGCATTATTTTTACCATAGCGTGTAATGGTAAACGGAAGATGATGGCCATTAAAAATTTAAACTAAACCCATTAAACATCGAAATTTATCTTTATGATGAAAATAAGTTATTTAGAACACTTGAATAACAACATATATTTTAAGATTTCATTTGCTAAAGTGCACTTTAAGTGATTTTAAGTGGATGTACACTACTACTCATTTTTACTGTGGTCACTAACTAGCATTCTAAAGATGTATACATTGACTAACAAATTCTGCAATGTATATAAGAGCGTTAAGGAAAATATATGTAACGATTTTTCTTTAAAAAAAACTCGTATATTTATTTTAATTAAAGTGATTATTTTATTTTCCGGTTAATTAAAAATATCCATCAAACAAGATAAATTTAGTAAAATTAGAGGTTAAACGATTGTAAGTTTCTAAAGTAACCGTGTTTAATACAGAAATAACAAAAATTTCCATGCTACTAAGCAAACGAGTATTTTGTTTTGGAAACGTAAGGGCAAAATTGGCCGTGTGAAGTCACGTGCCCATGCTCTATATATAGGAGCCTTACCATACTGGGGACGAGCCAGCATATATTGATTTGGATGAAATATGCATTCTGCTTATGAAATAAGGCTCGTTTTGGTTCTCTGTGAGGCTAAGTTCACGGGTTTCTTTTTCTTTCTCCTCAAGTTTTCTTTTCCTATACCTTTCATGTATGACCGAAAAGGGTTCTAGCTAAAGGCAGGCCTTGCTAGTGGAGGGCTCTGAAGGACGGGGGGTGCAGAAAGATTTCTGCACTGAAGTAGTTGGTGGGATGGGAGCAATTGGATTTGATTGTTTATAGGCATGGGTGATACTAGAGTTAGCGTTTTGATGGGAAGAGGGTCCAGGTTGATTGTTTTGATTTTTATTACAGAGGGTACTTGCAGTTTGGATTTTGGGGGAGGGTCCCTTGTTGGTTGGGGCTTTTGGGCATCCTAAATAATTGGCCGGGTGGGGTCCTTTACAGTTTATGCATTTTGCTGGGAGGTCTTTTGATTTGGTACATTGTTTGGTTTGGTGGGGCTCTGCACATTTTAGACAGGCGGGGGGGAGGTTGCAATTGCCAGAACTATGTCCCGTGATTGACAGTTGTAACACTGAAACCAGGGAAAGGGATCGTAATCTGTTATTTTGACAATGAAGCCAACCACTTCCTCTAGTTCATAAATTTCCTCAAAGTTATCGGAGTTGTAGATATTCACAAGAAAGATTGGAAGTCGCTCTTTCGTTTTGAATTTCCTTAGTTGCGACACACGTTGGATGTCCCGGCCGTCCAAATGGATGCTCAAGTCCTTGTTGACGAGTCGGACGGTCTGGGCCTTCAACACGTTGGATGTCAAATCACTTAGATACTAGGTCCTCTTTAATTTCTTGGCCATTAGTGTCAATGGGAATTCCTTTTAAGAGGATCTTCTTGGGCCTTTCTAATTTTATGCTCATACTATGGAATTGGATTTTATTTGCTAACAAGCATTTTTGTAGTGCTCTATACTGTTCGACATTTTTTGGTTTTGGTCTAACGTACTCGCCTGCCATTTGGAGGGGTTTACGAAAACTAAGTCTTTAGTGGCATTGTTTATGAGTTCCTTCCAGTTTTCTACCATCTTTATGTAGAAAGGTTCCGATTTAGAGGGACGGAAGGGTGATTGGTCAGTACTAGAGTCATAATCAACAGGACGGTTAGTATTTTTGGTATTGTTTACATTAGATTTTTCAGCATCAATTGACTTGGATGTATCATTGATTGCATTAGAATTGTCAACATTCTTTACACTAGAGTTATCAGTTGCAATCAATTTGGAATTTTCAACATCATTAGACTTCTCATTAGTAAGTAAGTTAAATCTGTTACTGGTTTCAATAGTAATATTTTCAACTTTTTGAGTATCTCTAGTATTTGAATGTTCAACATATTTACGTTTGTTACTTTGGGTGGGGATGTCACTATCACCATGTTCACGTTTATCAGCATCTTTGAATTTTAAAAGGTCATCAGTTAAATATTTAAATTTGGGTCCAATATTAGCTATATTGTATTGTCAATACAATGAGTCAAGTTAGCAGGGGAAGGACTGGAAATCAGTAAGAGAATATGATCGCACATACCTTTGAATCCAGCTTTCAGCTCGTGGAGCTCACCAGGTTGTTAATCGCTGTTTTGGGCTAGGAAGTTCATTAGGGAAAGCTTGACGAGGTTCTCAATTACTGTCTTTTTTTCAATCAGTAATCCATTACGTCCTAAATCTCTTAGTTTATTCAGCAAGTCCATAAAATTAGGATCAGGAAGTTCCTTTGACGAATTTACTAAATGGTCGTGGTAATCCAGGAGATTTTCATTGTTAGCACAGACACTGGATACCAGTTTCTTGATATAAATTTATCAATACTGGTAACGCTTTGTCACAAAAATTCTGTGAGATATGAGTCCAAGTGCTGTTTCGCAGTACCTCTATGCTTTTTGTTACTCCATTTCGCGGATCCCCAGAGTCTATGGTCTGCGTATGAGTTCTGGTTTCAAGATCCACGAAGTTATATCCATGATTTACTTTCAAATATTGTAAGCCGGTGTAAGCCACGAAATATGAAAACAGCGCCACCTATTTATAATATCATCAACCGGTGTAAACCAGAATTTGGCGTGATCACTATGTGTTGCCTTGTTTGACTTTATGTTAGCTGAGTTTGGGCTGCCACAAATTTCTATGTAACACAATATTTTTCTGTTAAGTAAAGTTGATCAAACCCCATTATATACTAAAATTGTAATCATTGTGTTAATAGTGAATTTTTCATATCGGATTATATCGCCAACGTTCGTGTTGGCGATAACTCGGAAAAGCAGTCGGTAACCCACGGTCCCTATAACCGATAAGTACTCTTTTTTCCAACGAAAATTTTATTAATATTCAAATGAGACCATCCAATTTAGACCAGAACCCAGTGGGGGCAGTATACTCAGGGACTGTATCTTTCAGAAGAACTATAAGATCTATGGTACTGTGTTTTTAACTTTGAATTGTACATTTGGCGGATGACAACATGTAATAATATTTCAATGTACCTAATTAACTTATACTTCACACAACTCTAAATTAACAATTATCTATATTGATAGCATCCTCAGTAAATGATATAGTCCATGTATTAAAATATTTTAATAATTAATTCATCAATTAGGCGTCATTTTCACTAATTTAGTGTCATTTTTGCAATTTTGACGATATTTTCGTCAATCTGGGGCATATTTACTACGCGATACTTTACTACATTATCCACCAAGTTTACCAAATACATTGATAGCATCCTCAGTAAATGATATAGTCCATGTATTAAAATATTTTAATAATTAATTCATCAATTAGGCGTCATTTTCACTAATTTAGTGTCATTTTTGCAATTTTGACGAAATTTTCGTCAATCTGGGGCATATTTACTACGCGATACTTTACTACATTATCCACCAAGTTTACCAAATACATCACCAATTGTTACAGACAAACAGAGAGAAGAGCATTTCTTTTATATTAGAATGTATGGCATAATGTGGCGCAAATAAGAATTTACTAAACATTATTATCATTTGGCATCATTTTTATCAATTGGCGATATTTTCGTTAATTTAGCACTATAGTTGCCATGTTGGCGATGTTCCACTATATTTCTCGTCAAGCGTTACAGACGGACAGATGGAGAAATGTGTGTGTGGGTTATTCTTATAATGTATTCTTATGTTTTTTCCAAGATATTGAACTTTTATCAATTAGTTGTTATTTAATTGATTCAGCATCCGTTTCATCAACTTGACGAATAATTTATATCAATTGGGTGACATTTTCATCAATTTGGCAACATTTAAAAAGTCACCAAGTTAGAAATATTTCGAAAAATTCGTCACCAAAATCTTACCCAAAACGTTACGGACAAAATATAGTTTATTCTTATAGTACTCGTAATTTCTTATATTCTTTCCAAGATATTGAATATTCGTCAATGAGTCATCATTTTCATTGATTTAAAAAGTCGTCAAGTTGGTGACATTCCGCAGATTCATTGCCAAGATCTTGCCAAGCATTATGGACGAAGAAATAATTTATTATTATAGCAGATAAATGACTATTGGCGTTCAACTGCAAAAGTATTCCGCAAGGAATCTTTTCTCATGAATGGAACGAGCTAGATCCATGAGAATATCAACAAATTTATCGAATGATATTACAAGAAAAGTGAACATATTTTACAATAGTTAATATTTTTTTAATTTCATGTGATATTTTGATAAATTTATTTGAAAAATGTGCAATATCTCGAGAACGGTTCGTACTAGCATTCTAAAGTTTATATCAATCGTTTTCTAATGAAAAAGTCCATAAGATATAGCTATTTACGTAACTTTATTAAAGGGTTTGATTTTTTCAAAATTTCATTCGAAAGTTTAGGAGGGTTCTGAACATTCGATTGCGTTTAAGAACAATATGCTTCCAGTATTCATGGATTGTAATGTTTGTACTAAATTTTCTTCGAATCGCTCCATTGGTCCGTGAGATATCTTCTCCACACACACACACACACAAAGGGGGAGAGAGAGAGAGAGAGAGAGAGAGAGAGAGAGAGAGAGAGAGAGAGAGAGAGAGAGAGAGAGAGAGAGATACACCTCAAAAATGTCTGATTCGTGTTCAAGGATGCTTGAAACTTGCTTTCCCGTAGAAAACTCAAATTCGAATTTTTGACCCCGTCACAATACTTTTCTCATACCTTGTAGTATGTACTATATAAGGAAAGTAATAAATGAATCTATGGGAGAACACATTTTATATAACAGACAAAGATGTAATAATAAACAAGAAATTTATGAAGAAACCGTCATATGGTGACAAATGGTTTGTATATTTCATTTTTAACGTAACTCTGAAGCATTTTAATTCTCTTTTTCATGCATATTTCTTACAGTCATATGAATTTTCAGGAAAACTGGTAGCAACATCTCCAAAATTGGAAATTAAAACTCTTAGTGAATCCCCCTCCCCCCGACGCTGAATCTATATCAGTCATCACCTAAGCCCTATCTATAGACAATCCTTAGAAATAGATGTTTCAAGGAAATTTTTTTGAATCGAAAGTGAAAAAAAAAATAAAACTAAAAAGAAATGAAAACAAAAACAGAAATGGAAGTCTTTAGTATATCCCCAACCACCTCCAGAATTTAATGCTGAATTCATATCAGTCACCATCTCAGTTCTATCTATAACCAAGCTTAAGAAATAAAGTGCCAAAAAACATTTTTTTAACCGGAAGTGGAAAAAGAACTGGAGGTGGATATCCTTAGTAAACCCCCGTTCTGCTCCGGAATTTGATGCTGAATCCATATCAGTTGTTATCCCTATCTATAACCAATTCTGAAAACTAGATATTTTTTGGAAAATTTTTGAACCAGATGTGGGAATGAAATCGGAAGTGCAAATTCTTAGTAAGCCAACCTACACCCTCTAGAATTTAATGCAGAATCCATATCATCAGTTAACATTTGAGCTCTATTTATAGCCAATTTTGAGTTATAGACATTTCAAGCAAAATGATAATTTTTGAATCGAAAATGAAAAATTTGATGTGGGCAGCACATGACTTTCCCTGCAGACTTATATTAACGTTCTCTTTATTTTAATTAAATTTATTTCACTTTATTTTCAATTTTCGTTCTCATTTGGTAACCGAGCTTATTTTCAAAGGTGGCGTAGGGAAAGTAAGAAAAACTAAAATATCTCGTGAACGGCTAGTCCTAGTGTAATGGGATTAGTCTTATTCTTTTCGTCGTTAAACATTACGTATTAAATCAGCATTTAATAGATATATTTGAGTATACCCAGTTCTTTAGATTTGGACGATTTTTGCGGGCCATTTTGCAAAAAAAAGCAGGTCATTTTTTTCCGAATCACACCAAAATCTAATCAGCACCAGGGTAACCCACAAGTGACTTATCTACCAAATTTTGTGAAATTCGGTCCATTAGTTTTTCAGTTAAAGTGGATACTAGCTTTTGCGGGCCATTTCGCAAAAAAAGACGGGTTCTTTTATCCCGAATCGTACCCAAAACTAATCAGCACCAGACTCGCTCACAAGTAACTTACCTACCAAATTTTGTGAAATTCGGTACATTAGTTTTTTAGTTAGAGTGGATACAAAATCTTCACAGACAGACAGACACACAGACAGACACACAGACACACACACAGACGTCACGCTAAAAATAGTTTTTTCGTATTCTAGAGGTCTCGAAACGTGTAGATCCGTCGAAAACTCGAGTTGCGATTTTCGGCATGATTTCAATACTTTCCCTATTCATTACCATGTATTGCAGGGAAAGTAAAAAAGAACTGGAAGGGGAGGAGGAGAGAAATGCATAGTGAACATCCAACCCCTTCGAAATATGATTCTAACTTCAAATCAGTCATCATCTGAGCTTCCTATAGCAAGCAGATCCCAAGAAAGAGATATTTCAAGGAAGCATTTTTCTGAAAAATTAGAGTATAGCAAATATTTGCCAGCAATAAAACTCATTACATAATATAGCACTATCTTATTTAAGCAAATGCCATTTAAACAAATGCTCGTTAAATCGAAGGACTCCTACATAAAGCTATAATCTTACCTTTAGTTTAAAATTTGTTGTGGCTTCGAAAGTCCTATTTATAACCGCACATTTTGGTTTGCATAATTGGCATTCCGCCTTACTACTCCATTATCATGATATAACTTTAAAAGATTTTTCATCTAATACTTCCCAAAATACATTTGCATTACGTGCGGCAGTACTTTCCATCTTTTCTCACATTTTTGCAATAACTAGCTGCATTACATCTCTTTAATTTACTTAAAAAATATATACAATGCATAGCAGAGCTAGGATTGCCTGTGTTTCTATTTTCACAAAGAATGCCCCCTTTCCCCCTTTATAGACAGGAAAGAGACATCTACCAAACAACATCATTATATGATTCCTATAAGAACGTAAAATTTATTGCAGAAACTATACTTTTCAAAGTCCACAACAGATACTAAACATTTCATTAATTCGGCAACAGATTGCAAAAGGCTGTTTAGATTGACTCCTAGAAATACATTCGACTAGACAAAATACAGAATACACATTAGCCGTTTTCTCTTTTGATTTGAAACCTGCAGAAATGTATTTTAAGTATTTTGAAAATACAAAGTACGCTGAAAATGTATTTTCGATACATTACCAAAATACTTAAAGTTTTTCAGTTTAAAATACAAAATACAATTGTATTCTAAAAATTTATTTCAAATACATGTATTTTCGATACTGTCCAACTCTGGTGAAATATTAGGCAGTTGTGAAATATTGTAACTACATATATGAATCATGCAGTAGTATTTACTAATTGTCATTTGTAATTGTTTGCCAGCAAATGTTTGCCAGCAATAAAACTTATTACATAATAAAGCACTACCTCATTTAAACAAATGCCAAGGCAAGGGCCTAGCATACATACTCGTTAAATCGATGGACTCATATAAAACTAAAATCTTACCTCTAGTTTAAAATTTGTTGTGGCTTCGAAAGTCCGATTTATAACCGCACATTTTGGTTTGCATAATTGGCATTCCGCCTTACTACTCCATTATTATGATATAACTTTGAAAGATTGTCATCTAATACTTTCCAAAATACATTTGCATCATGTGCGGCAGTATTTTCCATCTTTTCTCACATTTTTGCAATAACTAACTACATTACACCTCTTTAATTTACTTAAAAAATATATACAATGCATAGCAGAGCTGGGATTGCCAGTGTTTCTGTTTTCACAAAGAATACCCCCTTTTTTTATATAGACAGGAAAAAGACATCAACCGAACAACAACATTATATGATTCCTATATGAACGTAAAGTTTATTGCAGAAACTATACTTTTCAGAGTCCACAACAGATACTAAACATTTCATTAATTCGGCAACAGATTGCAAAAGGCTGTTTAGATTGGCTCCTAGAAAGGCATTCAAAGACTAGAGAAAATACAAAATACACATTAACCGTTTTCCTCTTTTGCGAACCATTCATCTGCGGTTTGAAACCTGCAGAAATGTATTTTGAGTATTTTGAAAATACAAAGTGCTCTGAAAATGTATTTTCGATACATTACCAAAATACTTTTAGGTTTTTCAGTTTAAAATACAAATGTATTTTGAAAATGTATTTCATATATATGTATTTTCGATACTACTGCCCAACTCTGGTGAAATATTAGGCAGTTGTGAAATATTGTAACTAAATGCATGAATCATGCAGTAGTATTTACTAATTGTCATTTGTAATTGCAGCATAAAAGCATTAAAAACAGAATAAAAACATTTGACATTCATGTTTGCAAGCTTTAAATATATTGTAGAAAACTTGAAAGTAATGGGAACTCGAATTTAACACAAAATACTACTGATGATTAAAACAATTTTTAAAATGCGAACAAGATAAATTTACAATGAATCAGATGTTTTAAAATCCACCTAATCCAATGAAAAATACCCAGCTAGCTGAAATATTTCAAAAATTACATTATGTGCTCAAATTAATGCAAATCGTAGTTTAAATGAGTTTCAATAATTATACATACGTAAATAGAAAAAGAGATATCCATCCATAATACGACGAAGACCAAAAAAAAAAAAATTAAATATCCCTGTTTTAGAACACATAAATGGGAATTTATGAAAATCCTCTTTCTGAAATACATAGGATAAGTTTAAATTGTTTAAAAAATTATATCTTGCTAAATAATGGCGTAAAGAATATAGGATGTACAAGTACCGGAAGAGATAAGGCTCCTCTATATACGAGCTGACTCATCAAACATATTGAAGCCCACCGTAGCTGAAAGCGCAATACATTAGCATTAGCTCCATTCGTATTTTCACTTTAGGACGTATTAGTTTCATAGAGTTTCGTCCAGAACAGAGCACCAGGCGCCTTTAATCTCCAATCTCTAGGTGTGGTTCTTATCTTCATACTGTGACATTATTTCATTGGTCCATAGTTGGAGGTTCGAGGTTTTTGATTTAATGTTTTTATTATTTGACCTAGCTCCTAGTGTGGCAGTTTGTTGCACATTTAGAGTTTAAGCAGTTTGGGGGGTTGATGCAGATCTGAGGGTTACCTAGCATTTTAGCAGTTTAGGACTTAAGACATTTTGTAGAAAAGCAAAGATCGCGAGTTTTATTTAATATCAACTGATTAAGGTGGGACGTTCCTAGTACCGAATATCAAAGTTAAGTACCGAACGGGGTCTCTTACGAGATTTAGCCTTGCGATGATCATAGTCGTGCAGATTAAATAATAGTTTATTTGGGACAGATGGCAGATTTTTGTAGAATTTAAGCGCTAGCTTTTTAATTTGGGCTCTAACAGTTTTTATTTTGAAGTCTTTCCTAATTACCGAGTTTCTTAAGTATCTAGGCGCTTTCCTTATAATCCTTAGGGTTTTGTTTTGTCTTGTCTCTAATAAGTCTATGGTAGTTTTACAGGCATATCCCCATACGGGTGCTGCATACAGCATTCCTGGGCGGATGACCGATTAATAAATTAGGAGTTTATTTTGATAACTTAGATTTCCGTTTCCTATCATTGGGTATAAGGCTCCTATGGTTATATACGCTTTTTTGATTATGTTCGTTACGTGCAGTTTCCAAGTTAGGTGGGAGTCTATCGTTACACCTAGGTATTTAGTAGATTTTTCCGCTTTTAGGGCATGGTTGTTTATGTACAGAGGAGGCGGAGGTTTACGTTTTCTAGAGAAATAAATCCAATGACATTTATTGGGGTTTAATTTTATTCGCCATTTTTCCAGCCATGTTTGGAGTATGTCTAAGTGTTGTTGTAGCTGTCTGTGCATTACTGAGACGTAAGGGTGTTTTGCAAGTATCGCGCCGTCGTCTGCATAGAGTGCCAGCTCCGTGTCTGGGGTCCTGGGAATGTCATTTAGATATATGTTAAAGAGTGTCGGGCCCAGGATGGATCCTTGCGGTACACTACTTTTAATGAGCTTGGGTGTAGATAAGTTATTTTTTACTCTGACTTGAAAGTGTCTGTTATTTAGGTATGAAATTAAAAGTTTGACAAGTGCGTCAGGCACTTTTAGTGTGATCAATTTGTAAGCTAATCCACAGTGCCACACTTTATCAAAGGCTTTTTGGATGTCAAGAAAAATTGCAGCTGTGGGTGTCTTATTATTAAAACCAGAAGAAATGTACTCTACCACTCTCAGCAATTGATGAGTGGTGGAGTGTTTTGGCCGAAATCCAAACTGTTCCGGAATGATAATGTCATTCTCACTAAGGTGCGTGTTCAGTCTCTTAAGAATTATTTTCTCAGTAATTTTACTAAGTGTCGGTAACAAACTGATTGGTCTGTAGTTGGCTGGAATTGAGGCATCCTCACCAGGTTTATGGATCGCTATAATTATCGCTTCCTTCCATTCTTTGGGGAAATAATTTAGTTCTAGTATTTTATTTATTAAGATGGTCAAGTAAAATATTATATTTAAGGGTAGGTTTTTTACCGCGATATTCCTGATTTTGTCGTGCCCTGGGCTTTTACGGTTTTTAAGGTTTTTGATAATCTCTACTATCTCTTGCGGGTTGGCTGGGTTAATCTCAGCCGTGACCGGGGAGTTCCTGAAATTGTTTAGAGTTTGCCTAACCATTCTTAGGGTGTCCTGACACATTAGATCGTGGTTTGGTTCAAATTGCTTTTCGTAATGCCTAGCAAGCGCCTCTGCCTTTTCTTCGTCTGAGTACGCGATATTAGCGCCATCTATTAGTGGTGGTAGTTTAATTTGAGGTTTTCTGAGTCTTTTAGCGAATTGCCAGAGCGATACGTCTTCCTGGCTAAGGTATTCGATTAATTCTTTATACTGTTGCTGCTTTTCCGCGACAATTTTTTCACTGACTTTACACGTGAGTCTATTAAGCTCCCTTTTAAGGGTAGGGTCTCTGTTAGCCTGCCATGTCTTACGCATTCTATTTCTCTGTTTAACTAACTGTTTGACATGGTGGTAGGACGTATTACTGAAATAATTATGGGTGGTTGTTCTGCAACGAACTTCTCTACTCATTCTAGAAACCCCCACTGGGTTCCGGTCTAAATTGGGTGGCACTTCCCGGCCGTCCATACAGTTACCTTACACCTTTCTGATAGGTCGGACGGTCTGGCTCTCAACAACAACAACTCATTCTAGAAAGGGTTTTAAGCTATTTCGTTTTTCTAGAAACGAAGAAAGAAGAAAACGATGGCTAATAAATAGTCGGAGCGATAATTGGATACCCGGTACTGAGCATACTTATGCGAGGTAAGTTTTACAATATTCTAATTGCAACTTCTTTTTTTATATAAATTATTTATTTAAACACTTATTTTATAATTTCCGTAACTGTAGTATGGATTATTAATGATTTTCAGTTGCTATAGTCTTATCTTAGTACACTTGGTTTGTAATCTAAACATCACCTTGAATGCATTGTACTATCTTCCAAACCTAGAAGAAAATAGCTTCAAATTATATATATATATATATATAATTTGAAACTATATATTAAAGAAATTGACGCTATGTATATATATATTAAAATTTTTAACCAGTTTTCTCGATTCATTCATGAGAAATCACTGACCACACAGAAACATCCTAGTAGATAATATTGCCGAAACTATACATCCAATAAGCCTTAGAACCGATAAACGTAATCCGATAAATTATGAAAAGTTCAATTAATTTCTTCTTCCTATTTATGAGATATCGGTTACTACAGAATGTAAAAATATGTTTTTGTAGTCCCACCCAACAAATGATATGCTACTGTGCAACACACATTTTTATTGAAAACAGTACAATACATTTAAAATTTCAAAATTGTAACCACATCCAGGCGAAGGATTTCCAATTTTCCCTGTTTCTGATGAAATACTGTAGTTCTGTTGGAAATTAAGACAAAATTGATAATTTTAGGGGGAGGAGCATTGGAGGTTCACTGTCATTGTAAAAGTAGCAAAAGGAAAGGAAGTAGGGTTATTTTATCCGACACCTTTGACTTGAAAATTTAGAAAGGGGCAATTTTGTTATAAACTTGTGTATGTACAGTCATAGCATTTAAAATCTTAGTAATAATAATACATTTTATAAATCTATATTGCAAACGGTATATTTATGCCTAATACAAAAGAATTTAAGTACCTTTTGAAAAAATCCTATAAAGGGAAAAACAGAACGCCAATATTTACATCAAATGTTTGGCGCCAAACATCGACTTAGGATAAAATAATCCATGCCGTTTAAAAGTAATTCCGTGTCATTCGAACATAATTTTTTAGCAGTTTTTCGAAAAGATAATAGTTGATCATTAAGTATTTTTTCTGATAAACGTATTTCGATTTATTTACAATTTTAGCTTATGTTTGCATAATTACTATAACATGGCAAGTTTTCCACTTGGCGACAGTTTGTTGATAGTAGAATTCACCAATTCTGTGATTCATTATGATCTAAAAATACAACAAAGTGTATAAAACTTGAAAGATATTGGTGTAACAGGAATAAATCTTTAATATATATATGTATAATTTGAAGCTATTTACTTCTAGGTTTTGAAGACAGTATAATGCATTCAAGGTGATGTTTACATTACAAACCAAGAGTTCTAAGATAAGACTATAACAACTAAAATTATTAATACTCCATATTACAGTTACAGAAATTATAAGTGTTTAAAATAAATACTTTATATAAAAAAAAAAGTTTCAAGTACAATATTGTAGAACTTATCTCGCACAAGTATGCTCCAGTACCGGGTATCCAATTATCGCGCCGACTATTTATTAGCTATTTTTTTCTTTTTTTCTTCGTTTCTAGGAAAGCGAAATAGCCTAAAACCCTTTCTAGAATGACTAGAGCAGTTCGGCACAAAACAACCACCCATAATTATTTTAATAATACTTCCTAAAGTGAAAATGCGAATAGAGCTAATGCTAATGGATTGCACTTCCAGCTACGGTGGGCTTCAATATGCTTGATAAGTCAGCCTGTAGTAGAGGAGCTCTAGGAAGAGAAGTGACGTTTGGGTTCTACGTCACAATGGCCCGTCCCCAGTTTGGGTGGGACGGAGGAGGAGTCGTAGAAAGTAGTCATTTCTATACTTCCTTTCACTATATGCAGCGAGCCATTGTGAAAAATAAAAGGGAAAGTAAAAAATCTGATGTGGGCAGCACATGACTTTCTCTGCAGAGTTATATCCACGTTCTCTTTATTACTTTCCCTGCAATACATAGTAATGTATAGGAAAAGTATTGGAATCATGCCGAAAATCGCAACTCGAGTCTTCGACGGATCTACACGTTTCGAGACCTCTAGAATACGATAAAACTATTTTTAGCGTGACGTCTGTGTGTGTGTCTGTCTGCGTGTATGTGTGTCTGTCTCTGCAGATTTTGTATCCACTCTAACTAAAAAACTAATTGACCGATTTTCATAAAATTTGGTAGGTAAGTCACTTGTAGACGAATCTGGTGCTGATTAGTTATTACAGGGCCATTTCGCAAAAAAAAAGGCGGGTTCTTTTATTACGAATCATACCCAAAACTAATCAGCACCAGATGCACCCACAAGTGACTTACTTACTTATTGGTGACATCATTCTCGTGGATCTAGCTCGTTCCATTCATAAGAAAAGATACTTTGATATATTTGTATTTGAACGCCAATAGTCATTTATCGGCTATAAGAATAACTTATTTTTCCGTCCATAACGTTTGGCGAGATTTTGGCGACGAATTTGGTGGAATGTCGTCAACTTGGCGACTTTTGAAATATTGCCAAATTAACGAAAATCTCGCCACATGGACAAAAATGACGCTAAATCGATGAAAATGACGACTAATTTACGAGAATTCAATATCATGGAAAGAATATAAGTATCTACTATAAGAATAACCTATTTCGGTTTGCTGTAAAAGTAGTAAATTCATTGCAATATATAAGGAAAGTTATGTGCTGCCCACATCAGATTTTTTAAGATGAATCTGAACATGCCATCTCATACAAATTGCAATAATATATATTTATTTGTTATATCCAATTTGAAGTTTAAAAAGATTTTCATTTAGTTATATGATTATTTGCCGACGAATTTTAAAATTTATGTGTTAATTGTCATCGATTTTAATAATAAAAAATATGTTGTCGGCAACACATGACTTTCCTTATATAATGCAATGAATTTACTACTTTTACAGTTAAAAAAATGTTATTCTTATAGTAGATACTCATATTCTTTCCAAGATATTGAATTTTCTTTAATTAGTCGTCATTTTTATTGATTTAGCGTCAATTTTATAAATTTGGCGAGATTTTTGCTAATTTCGCAGCACTTACAAATGTCGCCAAGTTGGCGACATTCCGCCAAATTCGTCGCCAAAATTTCGCCAAGCGTTATGGAGAAATAAGTTATTCTTACAGCAGATAAATGACTATTGGTGTTCAAATACAAAAGTATTACTCAAAGTATCTTACTTCATGAATGGAACGAGCTAGATCCACGAGAATGATGTCACCAAATTTATCGCATAGTATTACATATGAAAAGTGAACATTTTTCTCAATAGGAAATATTTTTTTTTTATTTTACATGACTTTTTGATAATTTTTTTGAAAAATCTGCAATATCTCGAAAACGGTTCATGTTAGCGTTCTAAAATTTATGTTAATCGTTTTCTAATGAAAAATTACATAATAAATGTTTTTTTAGGTAACTTTATTAGCGGTTTTGATTTTTTGACGATTTTTTCAAAATTTCACTCGAAAATTTAGGGGGTTCTGAACATTCGATTGCGTATAAAAACAATAGGCTTCCAGTGTTTACGGATTGTGATTTTTGTACCAAATTTCGTTCGAATCGGTCCATTCGTTCGTCAGTTATCGTCTCCTCAGTCTCACTGACACACAAGCACACACACACACACACACATACTTTCACACACACACACACACACACACACAGACATCACTTCAAAAATGTTTGATTCGTGATCAGGGATGCTTGAAACGTGCACTCCCGTCGAAAACTTGAATTCGAATTTTCGACCCCGTCACAATACTTTCCTTATACATTATGTATATAAGGAAAGTAATGAATGACAAATCATTAGATTTTAAACGTCATTTTATTAAAACATCCATCAGATGTACATATAATATAAAAGCCAGAGAGCTTTTAGGTATCATCATATCCTTTCTCAGTGGCATAAAATAAAAAATTATGCTAACATGTTTAAATACTATCCACTACCTGCAAGTTAAATTTACATATTACAAAATTGGCATTGCTACTAAACATATTTAATGCCTGCACACAAAATCACCAGAAACAGATTTAAATTTTACAAAATTGCAAATACAAGAAAGACAAATTGTCATAAGTACAAATATACATAAGTAAAAAAAAAAATTTTTTTTTAAATAATTTATATTAAAATAGTTTATTTTTAAATAATTTATATTTAAATAATTTGTTACTTTCCTTATATACATAATGTATAAGGAGAGTATTGTGATGGCGTCGAAAATTCGAATTCGAGTTTTCGACTGGAGAAAACGTTTCAAGAATCCCTGATCACGAATCAAACATTTTTGAAGTGATGTCTGTGTGTGTGAAAGTATGTGTGTGTATGAGTGAAAGTATGTGTGTGTGTGTGTGTGTGTGTGTGTGTGTGTGTGTGTGTGTGTGTCAGTGAGTCTGTGGAGACGATAACTGACGAACTAATGGACCGATTCGAACGAAATTTGGTACAAAAATCACAATCCGTAAACACTGGAAGCCTATTGCTTTATACGCAATCGAATGGTCAGAACCCCCCCCCCCCCCAAATTTTCGAGTGAAATGTTGAAAAAATCGTCAAAAAATCAAAACCGCTAACAAAGTTACGCAAATTGACATTTCTTACGTAATTTTTCATTAGAAAACGATTGACATAAATTTTAGAACGCTAACATCAACCGTTCTCGAGATATTGCATTTTTTTCAATAAAATTATCAAAAAGTCATATAAAATAAAATAAAAAATTCTTATTGAGAAACTTGTTCACTTTTCATATGTAATACCAGGCGATAAATTGGGTAACATCATTTTCGTGGATCTAGCTCGTTACATTCATGAGAAAAAATACTTTGAGTACTACTTTTGTATTTGAACGCCAATAGTCATTTATCTGCTGTAAGAATAACTTATTTCTCCTTAAATAACACTTGGCGAGATTTTGGCGACGAATTTGGCAGAATGTCGCCAACTCGGCGACTTTTTTAAATGTCGCTAAATTAACGAAATCTCGCCAAATGGTTAAAAATGACGCTTATTCAATGAAAATGGCGACTCATTGACGAAAATTCAATATCTTGAAAAGAATATAAGTATCTACTATAAGAATAAGCTATTTTTTTGCTGTAAAAGTAGTAAAATCATTTCATTATATAAGGAAAGTCATGTGCTGCCCACAACAGATTTTTTTAAATAATTTGTGTTTTAGAGGTAACTTTGTAAAGGTTTGACTCGCATGGAATCGATAACGAGTCGCCAGGCATAACTTAAAACAATGACAGGGTCAAAATTAGAGATAGAGGTGCGATATAGAGAAATAAAGAGGGATTCATAGATAAAATAGAACGGAGTTTATTACAGCTGATCAAAAGAAAAGAATTTTCGAAAAGGGGTTGAAAGTTATCATTAATCACTAATTGGGCAAGAGCTGTCGATTCAGCACTGCAGCACTTTCATTTTATTAACACTTTACAACAAAGTTGAAAAGTGTTTATGACTTTGTTCATTCTGTCTGTCTGTCTGTCTGTCCGTTAGCACGATAACTGCCGTAAAAATGACTTAATAAAAATGAAATTTTAGTATGTTGTTCAGACGGTCTGTGGGACCTATGGGAATATAAATGAATAATATCAACCAATTAGTTTTGGATTGAACCCGGGTTGAAAAAATGAAATACATTGAGCCCTATAGGACCTAATTTTTCAAACATTCTTTAAGCGGATTTAAAATTCACAAACTGGCTCGAAAATTTTAGGTAATATTCAAATTGTTCCATAAAATATATAAAAAAAAATTCAGCGAAATATATTCAGTAGTTTTTTAAATAAAAATTAAAATATTAATAACACCTCTTATATGAAGTGATCACGCGACCCACTTCAAAATGATATATCGCATCCATCTTGTCTCAAAATCGTGATTTTTAAAGTTCTTTTTAATTAATATTGAGTGTTGTATCCGTCCTAAAACTACTTTATTTTTCCTTAAATTCTATGCATCTACATACTGAAACAACGCAATTACAATATATTTGAGTTTAAATGCTCATCCAAATTTGATTATTTCTACAACGAAGCCTATATTTCACCTATGTAAAATGTAAACAACAAAATGTGTAAAATGAGTTGTATTGCAATTGCTGTATTTCTTTAACACAAAACCATTTAGTTCATGGAGTCTGCATAGATGATATGAATTCTCTGATTTTAAAAAGAGAAAGACGATTTTTTTCGATGAAGTTTTACGCATAGAGTTTAATTACTTGTAGCTCCATGGTCTTAATTTTTAAATAAAATAAATTATTATAGTATTGTGATGAATGACGTGAATGGGAAATTATTTATGAATGAAATGTTGCTTTTATAGAGAGAGCCAGCCGTGTTATTTTTTCTATGACGTCATTTGAATGAATTTCAATTGTTTTCGATGAAGTTTTCAAATATAATAAATTATCGTAGTATTATGATAATTCTAAAATTATTACCAAGGAATGTATCACATTTTAGAGAAATTTAAACCAGGCAATATATATTTCAATGCCGTCATTTGAATGTAGTTCATTTTTTTTTTCGATGAAGGTTTAAGTTTTCAAATATGATAAATTAATGTAGTATTGTGATAAGTTTTAAAATATTACCGAGGAATGTATTGCATTTTAGACATGTTTAAATAAAATAGCATTGAAGTTGGAAAGTGTTTCATAATCAATGCTTTAAGCATGATTGATATTTCTTGTTTTACTTATGAAACTAGAATACTCAGACACTCCTAAAAACATTTTTTTTGTTTGAATATAATATTATGCTATAAGGTGGATGATCATTAATTACTCCGGAAACAGAGTGATCGGGAATTACCCCGGTCCACCCTATTAACAATAGGAAAGTATGTCCACTTTTCATATGTATTACAATGCTATAAATTTGGTGACATCATTCTCGTGGATCTAGCTCGTTCCAGTCATGGGAAAAGATACTCTGGGTAATACTTTTGTAGTTAGATGCCAATAGTCAATTATCTTCATATGTAATATAATGCTATAAATTTGGTGACATCATTCTCGTGGATATAGCTCGTTCCTGTCATGGGAAAAGATACTTTGGGTAATACCTTTGTAGTTAGATGCCAATAGTCAATTATCTGCCTATTTCTCCATCTGTCACGCTTGGCGAGATTTTGGCGACGAATTTGGCGGAATGTCGCCAACTTGGCGACTTTTTTTAAATGTTGCCGAATTAACGAAAATGCCGCCAAATTGATAAAAATGACGCTAAATCAATGAAAATGATAACTAATTGACGAAAATTCAACATCCTGAAAAGAATAACAGAATCTACAACTACTATAAGAAAAACCTATTTTTCCCCCATAGAATTCTTAATGGGAAATTTAGATAGATCTCTTCTCATTTAGGCACTAAACTGCGCATTACGTCTTTTTGATGTGAATAACATCTATGGTTAGGGCTCTTCTGGTGGAAAACGGAGCGTTACGAAAAATGTAAACACTTTGGATGCTTACTTATACCCCGAGCCTAATAGATAAAAATCTGATGTGGGCAGCACATGACTTTCCCTGCAGACTTATATTAACGTTCTCTTTAATTTAATTAAATTTAATTCACTTTTAATTCAATTTTCGTTCTCATTCGGAAACCGGGCTTATTTTCAAAGGTGGCGTAGAGAAAGTACGAAAAACTAAAATATCTCGAGAACGGCTAGTCCTAGTGTAATGGGGTTGGTCTTATTATTTTCGTCGTTAAAAATTACGTATTAAACGAACATTTAATGGATATATTTGAGTATACCTAGTTCTTTAGTTTAGATTTTGACGATTTTTTGGGGCCATTTTGCAAAAAAAAGCAGGATATTTTTTTCCGAATCGTACCAAAATCTAATCAGCACCAGAGTAATCCAGAAGTGACTCATCTACCGAATGTTGTGAAATTCGGTCTATTAGTTTTTCAGTTACAATGGATACAAGCGTTTGCGGGCCATTTCGGAAAAATAGGCGGGTTCTTTTATTCCGAATCGTACCCAAAACTAATCAGCACTAGACTCGCCTATAAGTGACTTACCTACCAAATTTTGTGAAATTCGGTTCATTAGTTTTTTAGTTACAGTGGATACAAAATCTGCACAGACAGACAGACACACACACACACACACAGACGTCACGCTAAAAATGGTTTTTTCGTATTCTAGAGGTCTCGAAACGTGTAGATCCGTCAAAAACTCGAGTTGTGATCTTCGGTATGATTCCAATACTTCCCTATACATTACCCTGTATTGCAGGGAAAGTAAAAATCTGATGCGGGCAGCACATGACTTTCCCTGCAGACTTATATTCACGTTCTATTTATTTAAATTAAATTTAATTCACTTTTAATTCAATTATCGTTCTCATTTGAAAACTGGACTTATTTTCAAAAATGGTGTAGGAAAAATACGAAAAACTAAAATATCTCGAGAACGGCTAGTCCTGGTGTAATGGGGTTGGTCTTATTCTTTTCTTCGCTAAAAATTACGTATTAAACAAGTATTTAATGGCTATATTTGAGCATACGTAGTTCTTAAGTTTAGATTTTGATGATTTTTGCGGGCCATTTTGCAAAAAAAGGCAAGTTATTTTTTCTCGAATTATACCAAAATCTAATCAGCACGAGGGTGGCCTACAAGTGACTTATCTACGAAATTTTGTGAAATTCGGTCCATTAGTTTTTTAGTTAGAGTGGATACAAGCTTTTGCGGGCCATTTCGCCAAAAAAGGCGGGTTCTTTTAACCCGAGTCGTACCCAAAACTAATCAGCACCAGACTCGCTCACAGGTGACCTACCTATCAAATTTTGTGAAAATCGGACCATTAGTGTTTTAGTTAGTGGATACAAAATCTGCACAGACAGACAGACAGACACACAGACAGACACACAGACGTCACGCTAAATATGGTTTTTTCGTATTCTAGAGGTCTCGAAACGTGTAGATCCGTCGAAAACTCGAGTTGTGATTTTCGGCATGATTCCAATACTTTCCCTATACATTACCATGTATTGCAGGGAAAGTAAAAATCTGATGTGGGCAGCACATGACTTTCCCTGCAGACATATCTACGTTCTCTTTATTCTAATTAAATTTATTTCAATTTTATTTCACTTTTAATTCAATTTTCGTTCTCATTCGGTAACCGGACTTATTTTTAAAGGTGGCGTAGAGAAAATACGAAAAACTAAAATATCTCGAGAACGGCTAGTCCTAATGTAATGGGGTTGGTTTTATTCTTTTCATCGCCAAAAATTATGTATTAAACAAGCATTTAATGGATACATTTGAGCATACGTAGTTCTCTAGTTTAGATTTTGACGATTTTTGCGAGCCATTTTTCAAAAAAAGGCAGGCTATTTTTTTTAATCATACCAAAATCTAATCAGCACCAGGGTGACCTACGTGATACGTGACTCATCTGTAGAATTTGGTGAAATTCGGTACATTAGTTTTTCAGCTAGAGTGGATACAAGCTTTTGCGGTCCATTTCGAAAAAAAAGGCGGGTTCTTTTAACCCGAGTCATACCCAACACTAATCAGCACCAGATTCGTGCACAAGTGACTTACCTACCAAATTTTATGAAATTCGGTCAATTAGTTTTTTAGTTAGAGTGGATACAAAATCTACACAGACAGACAGACACACAGACGTCATGCTAAAAATTTTTCGTATTCTAGAGGTCTCGAAACGTGTAGATTCGTCGAAAACTCGAGTTGCGATTTTCGACATGATTCCAATACTTTCCCTATACATTACCATGTATTGCAGGGAAAGAAAAAATCTGATGTGGGCAGCACATGACTTTCCCTGCAGACGTTTATATTCACGTTCTCTTTATTTAATTACATTTATTTCACTTTTAATTCAATTTTCGTTCTCATTCGGTAACCGGACTTATTATCACAGGTGGCGTAGAGAAAATATGAAAAACTAAAATATCTCGAGAACGGCTAATTCTATTGTAATGGAGTTGGTCTTATTCTTTTTATCGTTAAAAATTACCTATAACACAAGCATGTAAAGGATATATTTGAGAACGCGTAGTTTCTATTTTTGATTTTGACGATTTTTGCGGGCCATTTGGCAAAAAAACGCAGGTTACTTTTTACCGAATCGTACCAAAATCTAATCAGCACTAGAGTAACCCACCCACAAGCAACTTATTTACTGAACTTTGTGAAATTTGGTCCATTAGTTTTTCATCTAGAGTGGATAAAGGCAATTTTTGAAGGACAATTTCGCAAAAAAAAAACGCAGGTTCTTTCCCAAATCGTACAGGGACGCAGGATCCCAAATCGTACTAAAAACTAATCAGACCCAGAGTCACACCGAAGTGAATTACCTACCAAATTTTATGAATTTCGGCCCATTAGTTTTTGAGTTAGGGTGGATAGCACTGACAGACGTCACGCTAGAAATAGTTTTCTCGTATTCTAGAGGTCTCGAAACGTATAGATTCGACGAAAACTCGAGTAGCGATTTCCGGCATGATTCCAATACTTTCCTTAAACATTGCCATGTATTGCAAGGAAAGTAAAAATCTGATATGAGCAGCACATGACTTTCCCGGTAGATTCAAATTCATTGTCTCTTTACTTCTTTAAAAATTCTTAAAATTTAGTTTAATTGCACTAAATAACACGCATAAATAATGGACTCAAAATTGGCATAGCTAAAATGCGAAAGAACTAAAATATCTCGGGAACGGCTTGCACAACGGTTTAATTGAACAAAAAAACGGCCACAAATATTTAAAATGACACTGAATTGGCATTTTTAATTCAATTTTCATTCTCACCTGCTTACTGAACGTTTTTACTTTCCCTGTAATACATGGTAATGTATAGGGAAAGTATTGGAATCATGTCGAAAATTGCAACTCGAGTTTTCGACGGATCTACACGTTTCGAGACCTCTACAATACGAAAAAACTATTTTTAGCGTGACGTCTGTGTGTGTGTCGGTCTGTGCAGATATTGTATCCACTATAACAAAAAAACTAATTGACCGAATTTCATAAAATTTGGTAGGTAAGTCACTTGTGCACGAATCTGGTGCTGATTAGTTTTGGGTATGATTCGGGTTAAAAGAACCCGCCTTTTTTAGCGAAATGGCCCGCAAAAGCTTGTATCCACTCTAACTGAAAAACTAATGGACCGAATTTCACAAAATTTGGTAGATAAGTAGCTTGTAGGCCACCCTGGTGCTGATTAGATTTTGGTATAATTCGAAAAAAATAACCTGCCTTTTTTTGCAAAATGGCCCGCAAAAATCATCAAAATCTAAACTTAAGAACTACGTATGCTCAAATATAGCCATTAAATGCTTGTTTAATACGTAATTTTTAGCGAAGGAAAGAATAAGACCATCCCCATTACACTAGGACTAGCCGCTCTCGAGATATTTTAGTTTTTCGTTTTTTTCCTACACCAGTTTTGAAAATAAGTCCAGTTTTCAAATGAGAACGAAAATTGAATTAAAAATTAATTTAATTTAAATAAATAGAACGTGAATATAAGTCTGCAGGGAAAGTCATGTGCAGCCCACATCAGATTTTTTCAACTGTGGCGCAAAGTAAATGCGAAAAACTGAAATATCTCGAGAAGGGCTAGTCCTAGTGTAATGGGGTAGGTCTTATTCTATTCATTATTAAAAATTAAACATAAAACAAACATTTAATTGATGTATTTGGGCATACGTAATATTTTATTTTAGATTTTGACGATTTTTGCTGGTCATTTTGCAAAAAACGGCATGTTAGTTTTTCCGTATCGTACGAAAAACTCAGCATCAGGGTCACACACTAGTGACCTACCTACCAAATTTTGTGATATTCGGTCCATTAGTTTTTAAGTTAGAGTGGATACATTCATTGTACAGACAGACATACAGACGTCACGCTAAAAATAGTTTTTTCGTATTCTAGAGATATCTAAACGTGTAGATCCGTCGAAAACTCGAGCTCTGATTTTCGGTATGTTTCCAATACTTTCCCTATACATTACCATGTATTGCAGAAAGTGTAAAAAGTAAATGTGATAGTTATAAAGCATAAGCAAGAATTTGTGGCTCTTGAAAGCCTACAATCCAAGCTCTATATTTGAAATTTTTTTTAAAAAGTACCTGAATCAGTTAATCTTTTCCGTTGGTCCAACTTTCACTCTCTGTAATACTTTTGAAGATATTTAGATATAAATTGTAATCGAATCAATATGTACGAAGAAACTTTGTTTCTAAATTTATATATATATATATATGTATTTAAAGCTTTTACAGTTTTGCAGTAGTCGTCTTATCAAATTAAAGTATGAAAATCTTACATTTTTACTTTCCCTGAAATACATGGTAATGTATGGGGAAAGTATTGGAATCATGCCGAAAATCGCAACTCTAGTTTTCGACGGATCTACACATTTCGAGACCTCTAGAATACGAAAAAACTATTTTTAACGTGACGTCTGTGTGTGTGTGTCTGTGCACTGTATGTATCGATTCTAACTCAAAAACTAATGTACCGAATTTCATAAAATTTGGTAGGTAAGTTACTTGGGTGTGACCTTGGTGCTGATTAGTTTTAGTGCGTTTCGGAAAAAAATAACCTGCCCTTTTTTGCAAAATGGTCAAAATCTAAAATAAGATTTTAATAGACTAAAATAAGACTTTAATATATTTGATCATGCGTGCTTGTTTTATACGTAATTTGAAACGAAGAAAAGAATAAGACCAACCCTATTACACGAAAACTAGCCGTTCTCGAGATATTTCAGGTTTTTGTATTTTCTCTACGCCATCTTTGAAAATAAGTCCAGTTACCAAATGAGAACGAAGAGTGAATTAAAAGTGAATTAAATTTAATTGAAATAAAGAGAACGTGGATATAAGTCTGCACAGAAAGTCGTGTACTGCCTGCCCACATAAGATTTTTCAAGTTTGTAATGCTACTTACCTTAAAATCTAGAAGTTATAATTATAAACAATAACCAAGAATTTGTAGTTCTGAAATCCTTATGAGTGTATATAATCAGATTTTGGATATTTTTTTTTTTTTTGTTATAGAAAAGTTGAGTTTTATTTTGCAAAATGTTATTCACGTAAAATCATTTCGGCTCCGTCTATGTTTTTTCATATACTCGTACATTTTGGCTTTTTACTTTCCCTGCAATACATGGTAATGTATAGGGAAGTACTGGAATCCCGCCTGAAATCGCAACTCGAGTTTTCGACGGATCTACATGTTTCAAGACCTTTAGAATATGAAAAAACTAATTTTTGCGTGACGTCTGTGTGTGTGTGCAATGCATTTATCCACTCTAACTTAAAAACTAATGGATCGAATTTCATAAAATTTGGTAGGTAAGTCACTTGGATGTGACCCTGGCGCTGATTAGTTTTTGGTATGAATCGCAAAAACAGAACCCGCCTTTTTTTGCGAAATGGCCAGTAAAAATTTAATTTATCCGCTCTAGCTAAAATCCTAATTTACTAAATTTCACAAAATTTGACAGATAAGTTACTTATTGGATACTGTGCTGATTAGAATTTGGTACGATTCGGAAAAATAGAACCCGCCTTTTTTTACGAAAGGGCCCGCAAAACTTTCATGTATCCAACCTAGCTAAAATACTAATTGACCAAATTTTACAATATTTGGTAGATACTTACAATACTTGGGGGATACTTTGGTGCTGATTTGATTTTGGTATGATTTGGAGAATAACCTGCCTTTTTTTACGAAATGGCCTATCACAAATAGCGAAAATTAAAAAAAAAAAACTACGTATGCTGAAATGTATTAATTAAATTCTTGTTTTATACGCAATTTTTGACGAGGAAAAGAATATAACACACTACATTATACTTTAGGACTAACCGTTCAAGATATTTGAGATTTGTTGCATTTTTGTTACTCCGCTATCGGAAAATTTTCAAATTACCAAATGAAAACAAAAATTGAATTAAAAATGCAAATTTGGTGTTATTTGGTGCAATTAAACTCAATCTAATGAATTATTAAAGAAATCAAGGAAATATGAATTTAAGTCTGTAGAGAAGTCATGTACTGCCCACATCAGATTATTTTTTTTTTTGCGACATTCTCATTTGGTAACTGAATTTATTTTTAAAGGTGGCGTGGCGAAAATACGAAAAACTAAAATATCTCGAGAACGGTTAGTCCTAGTGCAATGGGGTTGGTCTTATTCCTTTCATCGTTAATAATTAAGTAAAAAAAAAAAGGCAGGTTATTTTTCCCGAATTGTACCAAAATCTAATCAGCACCAGGGTAATCCACAAGACTTATTTACCGAATTTTGTGAAATTCGGTCCATTAGTTTTTCAGCTAGAGTGGATATAGGCTTTTGCGGGCCATTTCGCAAAAAAAAAAGCGATATCTTTTATCCCGAATCGTACCCAAAATTAATCAGTACCAGATTCGCCCACACCTTCCAAATTTTATGATATTCAGTCAATTAGTTTTTTACTTAAAGTGGATACAATATCTGCACAGACAGACACACAGACGTCACGCTAAAAATAGTTTTATCGTATTCTAGATATCTCGCAACGCGTAGATCCGGCGAAAACTCGAGTTGCAATTTTCGGCATGATTCCAATACTTTCCCTATACATTACCATCTATTGCAGGGAAAGTAATAGAAGCATAAGTTGTTAAAGAATAAAATAAAAGTGCATTTTCTAAACGACTGCAATTCTGCGTCTGATGTGGCATTAGTAATTTTGAACCTCCCCTTCCGTACACTATCGATATCAAATATGAATGTACGGGGAAGTTGAATGTAACCGCAAAGTCAAATCAATTTTACAAGCAAGCACGTACGTATAAAATATGTTTATTAAAATTGCAAAATGCATTGGCACATGTGAACATCAAATAACAAATAACTAATACTGAAGAAGACCCAGCTTACCTACAGCAAGTTTTAACAAACAACGACTTACATATCCAAACAGGTTTGTGAAAGTTCAGGTACTAGATTTAGCTGTGAAAAATACGTTTAAATGTTCGATGTTGCAGTCGGATATTTAACAAAATCACAATGCCTTTTGCACATGAGATAATAATCAAATGACATTGAATTGAAATACGGGAATCCACACAGCTAGCATACAGACTAATTTTTAAACAGGTCAAATATTAAGACATGTTTGTTAAACTTTAGAAATAAAGGTAACCAGAAAAATTGGCCACAATTAAAAGTCTTAATATATTTTTACGACGTACAAAAATCACACGGTCATGGCGTTTTCGTGCATTACTAAGCCCATCAGTGATGAATTGAAAATAAGGGAGCGAACATGTTAAATACGATGCATTTAAAATATAATTTAATTATAAAATACAAAATACAATAAAAGGTTTATACATTAAATGGTAACTAATAGGAATGTAGTCAAAAAACGAAATAAACGATTTAAATTTTCAGAAAATCATGAAAGTATCATTTTGAAAATTTAGTTGATCTTTTAGTTCGTTTTCTGACGACATTCCAATTGGTTACAATTTAATTTTTGAACCTTTTTCCTTTTATTGTATTTTATAATTAAATTATATTTTAAATGCCTCTATTTAAAAATTTAAAATTAATATGTAAATTTTGTCTGGCGGTTATAGCCTACATTTAAGCACATGTTCAGCCCTAATTTTAATTTCGCCACAGATGAAGAACACAGTAATACCCGAAAGCGCCATGGCCGCTTGATTTTTGCAAGTCGTAAAAAGGAGATTTTAATAAGTCTTAATCGTGGCCAATTTTTTTTTGGTTGTCTTTATTTTTTAAGTATTAATTATTTTGACGCGTTTTCATACTATTTAAATATGTACCATAGCGTTGTTACAGATCAAGTACTAGATTTGGGTTTAAAACAATTATATAAATGCTAGATATTGCCCGATGTTTCATAAAATCACTTATAACTTTCATAACGTGTTGATCCTTCCAACGAATAAAATCAGACCAGTTCTAGCGTCGACGAGAGTGAACAGGAAGGGGCGATTAACTTTGAAATCGGGAACTTCTTCATTCGTTGCCAACATTCTCGTCATAATCACGGTGCTGATCGCTGTTGCAACACTCCCCCTTTCATCAACATCTATCATCGCCTTATGCTTCACCTGGGTGAGAGACAGAGGATTGTCTTTCCTCGTTATCCCAGACAAGTCACTTGTAGAAGTGAATACTTTATTCGCTCCACATTTCCGCAGCACTTCGGAAATATCTCTATCGAATGAAAGTTTAAATTTAGGCACAGTCAGATGCACTTTCCTGTGGTACATGCGCCTACGCACCAATGCCATCTTTGCAGGCGACAAATTCTGTTCCATTAAGTAGAGTCCATCATCCTCCACTGGTAGAAATATCATCATGCTTATGCGTCTTCCTTCATAAGCCAGCTCAATGGCGCTGAATACCCCCTCTTGTTCATAGTAACGGTAGTTTGATGAGATGTGCATCATCATAACGTCACTGAAAGTAAAGCTTGAAGTTAGAAAGGAGATGAAAGTCCTACACTGTAAAACATTCTGCAACTTTTGCTCGTTTTTGTTCAGATATTTCGTGGATAATTTCGGCCCACTGATAGGAAAAGCCACAATTTCAGAGCTTCGAGAAAATTACAGTTTCATTCCTAAAATGTTCAACTAATTGTCTGCCGAAGCGTTATTATAATTGTATATATAAAAAAGAATCTGATGTGGGCAGCACATGATTTTCCTTGTATAATGCAATGAATTTACTTTTACAGTTAAAAAAATATTATTATAGTAGACACTTATATTCTTTCCAAAATATTGAATTCTCTTCAATTAGTCGTCATTTTTATTGATGCAGTGTTATTTTTATCGATTTGGCGAGATTTTCGTTAATTTGGCAACATTTAAAAAGTCGCCAAGTTGGCGACATTCCACCAAATCCGTCGCCAAAAGCTTGCCAAGCGTTATGGACGGAGAAATAAGTTATTTTTACAGCAGATAAATGACTATTGGCGTTCAAATACAAAAGTATTACTCAAAGTATCTTTTCTCTTAAATGCAACGAGTTGGATCCATGAGAACGATATCGCCAAACTTATTGCATGATATGAAAAGGGAACAAGTTTCTTAAGAGTTAATATTTTTTTATTTTACTTGATTTTTTGATAAATTTATTTGAAAAATGTGCAATATCTCGAGAACGGTTAATACTAGCTTCCAATATTTTATATACAATATTTATAGCGTTACAATATTTTTGATTTTAAGTGATCGCTGAATTCTTTATTCCTACAACAAAGTCTAATTTTGACGCTAACTTATTTTATATAGAATGTAAATAAATTAAGGAATTGTAAGGCGAGGTGTATAAGAATTGCAGAAATTTTTCACACAAAATTATTTAGCTCTGGAGTCTGAAACATACGTGATGACCGAAATATTGATGGATTTTACATAGAGGCAGATATTTATATTTCGATAACGTCAATTGAATAAATATTTTGCGCAATTTCATTCTCTTTCGACGAAGTTCTAAGTCTTCAAGTAGTAGTACTGTGATAATTTATGAATTTTAGAGATTCAGTTGGAAAGAGTTTCATAGTCAATGCTTTATGCATGATTGATCTTTCTTGTTTAGACATGTCACGTGACTAAAATTATCGTAGTCTGAAAGACTTATTTGAAGCATTTCTTAAACAATAGTTCAAGATATATTTATTCATGCAATATTTTTTAAACGCTGTAATTTCACATTAAAAAAATCTGATGTGGGCAGCACATGACTTTCCGTATATATTGCAATGAATTTACTACTTTTACAGTAAAAAAAATAGATTATTCTTATAGTAGATACTTATATTCTTTCCAAGATAATGAATTTTCGTCAATTAGTCATTTTCATCGATTTAGCGTCATTTTTATCATTTGGCGAGATTTCGTTAATTTGGCAACATTTAAAAAAGTTGCCAAGTTGGCGACATTCCGCCAAATTCGACGCCAAACTCTCGCCAAGCGTTATGGACGGAGAAATAAATTATTCTTATAGAAGATAAATGACTATTTGTGTTCAAATACAAAAGTATTACTCAAGGTATATTTTCTCATGAATGGAACGAGCTAGGTACACGAGAATGATTTCAAATTTATCGCATGATATTACATATGAAAAGTGAACATGTTTCTCAACAGTTATTATTTTTTTAATTTATGGGATTTTTTGATAAATTAATTTTAAAAATGTGCATAATCTCGAGAACGGTTCATGCTAGCGTTCTAAAGTTTATGTCAATCGTTTCCTAAGCAAAAATTACATTGGAAATGTCTATTGGCGTAACGTATTAAAGATTTTGATTTCTTGATTTTTTCAAAATTTAATTCGAAAATTTAGGTGGGGTTCTAAACATTCGATTGTGTTTAAAAACAATAAGCTTCCAGTATGTAAATTTTTGTACCAAATTTCATTCGAATCGCTCCATTCGTTCGCGAGATATCGTCTCCACAGACTCACCGACACACGCACATACTTGCACACATAACCTCAAAAATGTTCGATTCGTGATCAGGGATGCTTGAAACGCGCCTTCCCGTCGAAAAGTCGAATTCGAATTTTCGACCCCGTCACAATACATTATTCTATGGGGCTATACATTACACAATACATTAGACTATAATGTATTGTGACGGGGTCGAAAATTCGAATTTTCGACCCCGTCACAATACATTATACTATGGGGCGCGGTAGCCCATTGGTTAGCGCGCTGGAGCTGCACTCGGTAGGCCCGGGTTCGATTCCAGCCACTGCCAAAACTGCCGCAGTGTTCACGCGGAGTACGATCACGTTAAACATGTGGGTCAGTAAGTCCTTCCGAGAGGTTGGTGGTAGGGGAAGGAAGGTACGGTCCCTGTGGATGCCTCCCTCACTGGGTTCTGGTCCAAATTGGGTGGCACTTCCCGGCCGTCCAAACAGTTACCTTTCACCTTTTTGGTAGGTCGGACGGTCTGGGTCTCAACAACAATACATTATACTATGTATAAAAGGTCTTATACATTATACTATGTATATAAGGAAAGTAATAAGTACTTACGTCCCATTGGATTTATGACCTCCATTGTAAAACGGATGAAGCTTAGTGTCATCAGGATCAAACTGGATATTCCAATCCCCCTTGAAATAAGCAGCGCTGAGCAGCAGCAGCACTGTTGATGGGTCAATAACTTCAACAATAGACTGGATGGCTCCACTGGACTTCATCTTCACCCAAGTGTTCAGCCTGTCTGCAACTATTAAGCTTTCTTCCTCCATGTTTACGTCTTCTATGTAAGCTTCGAACAGATTTCGAACCCGAGTTCTATAGTTGGTACGCAGGGGAAAAGAACTGTCGACGACAAGGGCGGAAGCGCAGTAGATCTTGTACGTCCGCGGATCAATCCTGGCCAAGACGTCAGTCAAGTAGTAGTTGAAAGTGGAAAATATTACTGAATCGTTGGACCTTGCTCTGTGGTAGCCCAGCGTCTTCCTGAGTTCCTAAAGAGAAGTGGTTTTAGTTTGGTGTTGATTAAACATATTTCCGTTTCCACGTGTTAATTTATGGAAATATTAAGGGGTTAGATACGATCACCCATTGTAAAGCGAATACGGGGAATGGCATCCTCGTATTAAGGGTGAGCGCCAGTAAATCTTCTGCCCTATCCGCGCTTTGTTAACGCGCTTTCCCCCGAAATTTTGCTCAAACAGTTGCGAAATATTTTCCGATAGATAAAATGCAATACTTAGATTATATTAAAACTAAATTTAATACCCAATAAAACATAGAATATATTTTTTATTTTAATTCAAAATATTTTGGGTGCTGCCATCTGTTGTCGTAATTTAATTCATACAGACTATTTTTATTTTTTAATGAACATTTTTAAATATATATTCCTTCTAATTTAGAGGCCGCAACCAGTAAAATGCATCTAACTATTAATCAAAATAAAACTAAGTATATGCCCTGTGGTAATTATGACTGTCCTTATGTCGAAATTGGGGTTTACAAGTTTGAAACTGTAAGCAACTTCAGATATTTAGGATCTGAAGTTAATACTCTCAATGACATTATGCCCGAAATTCGTGGTAGAGTTACAGCTGCTAACCGATGCTTTTTCGGCCTTAAAAGGTACTTAAAGTCTGACTTCATCAGCAGAAAAACGAAGATTATAATCTACAAAAGTTTAATCAGACCCATTCTTACCTACTCTGCTGAGACTTGGGCAATGACAGAAAAAGTTAAAGATATCATTTCTGTTTTTGAGAGAAAAATCTTGAGAGGTATTTTTGGTGGCTTAAATTGTAACAGCATCTGGAGAAGAAGAACTAACTCTGAACTTTATAAGTCTCTTAAAGAACCAGATATAGTCAATTACATCACGATTCAGAGAATTAAATGGGTGGGTCACCTGTGCAGGATGGCCGAAAGCCGTACAACAAAAAAGATCTTTTCGGCCAGACCATTCGGCACCCGTAAAAGAGGAACACCTAAACTCAGATGGCTCGACTGTGTGGAAAATGACTTTAAAATTTTAAAAGTTTTGAACTGGAGGTCTTTGGCCAGGGATAGGGGAGCCTGGAGTTCTATTCTGCGGAAGGCAAGGGTCCATCCTGGGCTGTCAGGCTACTGAAGAAGAAGATTCCTTCTAATACGCTATTAAATACAACAGATCATATATAATACCACAATCACGGAAATGTAATTGAACTTGAGACAAATGAACTTTAAGACAAAGCTTCAGTCCTCAGCGATGTACATTCAGATCCCTCCTTATCAAATTTATAGAAAGAGAAATTACCTTTCCGTGAATGTGGCATTATTATATATGATCTGTTGTAATTAATACTGTATTAGAAGGAATAGATATTTTAAAATGTTCATTAAAAAATAAAAATAATCTGTATGAATTCATTCTATATTTTATTGGGTATTAAATTTAGTTGTAATATAATCTAAGTATTGCATTTATCTTTCAGAAAATATTTCGCAACTGTTTGAGCAGAATTTCGGCGAGAAACGTGTTCTGCGGAAGTTAAAGCGCGGATAGGGCAGAAGATTTACTGACGCTCATCCTTACGGTTTTGCCGATCTTGTAGTGTTGTGCTATTTATGCCTTGACAGAGGCAACACATGTGACAACATTACTAATGGTGTTATCACACGAAGCAATTCATTCCAGCAATTTTTCAGCAACACCATGCATTTCAATGGGAAGTACCTTACTGCCGAAATTCTTTCGCACTCGACAATAAAAATTGCTCAATTTCTGAGCAACGAGCCAATCAGAGGACGATACGGTTGGACGTTACTCCGCTTCGCCTTTCCTGCCCTCATTTGCATTAAAGACGGCAATAAAGATTGTTTTGATTGCAGGCACATCACATGCAGCTCAACTACGTTGGAATCTAGAGATATAGAACTAATAATAGAACTTCGACAAAAATTACAGACACCTGTGGGATATAAAAGATCCAAATTATACGGAAAAAAAAAAAACCTCACTAAAGGAATGCTTTCTGAAATCTGTGGCATTAGAGAGGAAGGGACTCGTTAGAAAGGAGGACCTAAAGTATCATTGCCGGGCAAAATTTCTGAAGTCTGGAGATGGAAAAATAATAGAACTTTTACCAAATTACAGACACCTTTGAGATATAAAAGATTCAAATAATACGAAAAACACCGTAAAGAATGCTTTCTGGTATGAAATCTGCGGCATTAGAGAGAAGGGGCCTAAAGTATGATTAACTGGCGGAATTGCCAATGTTCGGCAATAAAAATAACCCTGTGTAATAACACCATTACAGCCTTTCTTTACTTGTGGTCCACTTCAATATTTTATTTACCACAGCGTCCCCCTCCAGTCTATATCTTAAATTATGTTTCAGTGTGGCATTAGATCGGAATAAAGCGAGCTTGCTTTCTGATTGGTTGATCTAACGAAAAAGTCAAATTAAATCGCCAAAAATAAGATGCTGCGCAGAGATGTGTTCAACTAGGTGAGTTTGATAGATATAATCTTTCTATATTAAAAAAAAAGTAGCCGACTTCGCCGTCGATGTTTGGCAAATTTCTCGTTCCTCTGCTTCGTACTGTAAAATTACAGCATATAAAATTTGGTACACTTGTAGGGATAGGTTTGGAGAATAATCTGATATAAATCGATTTTGGATTTAAACTTTAGTTTAATAATTACTTAATGTCAAAATCAAAATATTTGAGTTGCGAGTTCCTGTCAAGGGCAGACAAAAATAATAAGACCATGAAATTTTAGAAGCAGGTACCTACATAGTTGAATTTTTGCAGGACGCAGTCCTATATAACACTCTACAACATAGTTGAAGTGTTTATAACTTTTTTCATTCTGTTTGTCCGTTCGCACGATAACTGCCGTAAAAATGACTTATCAAAATGAAATTTTAGTATGTTGTTGAGACTGGGTCTGTGGGACATATGGAAATGTAATTGAATAATACCATCCAATACGTTTTGAATTGAACTAGAGTTGAAAAAATAAAATATGTGGAACACTGTGGCACCTAATTCTTCAAACATTTTTACAGACATAGATAACACCACTCAATTTCTAAACCACCCGATCCAAAATTAATCTCTCACTTCATTTTTACTTTCTCTGCAATGCATGGCAATGTATAGGGAAAGTATTTGAATCATGCCGAAAATCGCAACTCGAGTTTCCGACGGATCTACACGTTCCGAGACCTCTAGAATACGAAAAAACTATCTTTAGCGTGACGTCTGTGTGTGTGTCTGTCCAATGTATGTATCCACTCTAACTCAAAAACTTATCGACCGAATTTCATAAAATTTAGTAGGTAAGTCACTTGGGTATGACCCTGGTGCTGATTAGTTTTTAGTACGATTCATGAAAACAGAACCCGCCTTTTTTTGCGAAATGGCCCGTAAAAATTTCATGCATCCACTCTAGCTAAAATACTAATTTACCAAATTTCACAAAACTTGGTAGATAAGTTACTTGTGGGATACTCTGGTGCTGACTAGATTTTGGTATTATTCGGAAAAGAACAACCTGCCTTTTCTTACGAAATGGCCCTCAAAAATCGCCAAAATTTAAAAAAAAGCTACGTATGTTCAAATATATCTATTAAAGGCTTGTTTTATACGTAATTTTTGATAAGGAAAAGAATAAAAATAACTCTAGGACTAACCGTTGTTCTCGAGATATTTGAGATTTTTCGCATTTAGTTATGCCACTTTTGGAAAAATGTTCAATTACCAAATAAAAACAAAAATTGAATTAAAAATGCAAATTTAGTGTTATTTGGTTCAATTAAACTCAATCTAATGAATTATTGGAAAAAATAAAGAACATATGAATTTGAGACTGCAGGGAAAGTCATGTGCTGTCCACATCAGATTTTTAGTTTTCCTGCAATACATGGTAGTATATAGGGAAAGTATTAGAATCATGTCGAAAATCGCAACTCGAGTTTTCGACGGATCTACACGTTTCGAGACCTCTGGAATACGAAAAAACTTTTTAGCGTGACGTCTGTGTGTCTGTCAGTCAGTCTGTGAAATGCATGTATCCACTCTAACTTAAAAACTAATAGACCGAATTTTATAAATTCTGGTAGATAAGTCACTTGGATGCGACCCTGGTGCCGATTAGTTTTTAGTACGATTCGTAAAAACAGAACCCGCCTTTTTTTGCGGAATGGCCAGTAAATATTTCATTTATCCGCTCTAGCTAAAATACTAAGTTCCCAAATTTCACAAAATTTTGCAGATAAGGTACATGTTACATACTCTGGTGCTGATTAGAATTTGGTACGATTCGGAAAAGAAGAACCTGCTTTTTTTACGAAATGGCCCGCAAAAATTTCATTTATCCACCCTAGCTAAAATTCTAATTGACCAAATTTCACAGTATTTGATAGATAAGGTACTTGTGGGACACTCTGGTACCGATTCGATTTTGGTACGATTCGGGAAATGAAATTACCTGCCTTTTTTACGAAATAGCCCGCAAAAATCGCCAAAATCTAAAAAAAAAAAAGACTACGTATGCTGAAATGTAACAATAAAATTCTTGCTTTATACGCAATCTTTGACGAAGAAAAGAATATAACACACTCCATTATACTTTAGGACTAACCGTTCAAGATATTTGAGATTTTTGCATGTTTGTTAGGCCGCTATCGGAAAAATGTCCAATTACCAAATGAAAACGAAAATTGAATTAAAAGTGAAAATTTAGTGTTATTTTGTGCAATTAAATGCAGTCTAATGAATTATTAAAGACAAAGAAAATATAAATTTAAGTCTGCAGCGAAAGTCATGTGCTGCTCACATCAGATTTTTTTTTTCTTTAATCTGATTTGCTGATCCAAACGATCAAAATTATAGCATGTTACTCTTATTTTAAAGAGCTTGAACAAAAGCTTTCGATTGATACCAAGTTTGATAAAGTAACTCCTCGGGGAAGGAGCTAATCCCCTCCCCCCCCCCCGCTCAAGAGATTAATGACGTTACGATCACAAAAGTTTCAATTATTGTAGCCGTGATATAACTAAAGTTTCGTAATCATTGAGCCCTAAGTAACCCATTTTATACATAATTAGTCCAAATTTTGCTCCATGAATAAATAAGTTTTTGCTCGACATTAAAAAAAATTCTATCCAGTTCTAGATTTTTCATTGCCGAAGCCGGATATAAAGTTTCGTGGAAACTCAATATTTGTGGCAGCTATCGTACGAAAAAAAATTTGACCACAGACAAACATCACTCCAAAAATAGTCTAAACGTGTTTAGGAGGCAATAAAACATATTGGCATCAAAATCACGCAATAGAAATTTTGTGAAAACAATACTTTTCTATACTGTATTCAATAGCAGAAAGTAAATTTTTTAGCTACACCACTGAAGGTAACCAGAACATACCAGATGTACCTGAAGATAGTTCAGCTCTCGAAATCCAAAATAAAAATTCACATACCTCAGCAGTTTCGCCTTTGGCACCTTTGTACAGCATGCTTAGAACAGAGAATATCGTGAATGGCGAGAAAAATAAATTTTCTTGAGAGCCCAAAGAAAGTTTCTTCAGAAGGTTTACGGCAAAAAAGTTGTTGGCGTTTCCAAGTTTCTTCAGATTATCCCCCATGACTCCCCTAGGGGAACCTTGGTCGTCGTCGTCTTCCGCTGAGGCAAAAGCCAGCAAGGCTAAAATCAAAATTTTCAAAGCAGCCATTTATCTGAAATTACAAGAAATATTTAGATAATCTTACTTTTTCACTTTACTAATTCATGGTTCTTACTTTTTTTTCACTTTATTAATTCATTTAAGATATCAAAAATTATTACATTTCATTCCCGGTTACCCACTTGCTGCTATATATTTTCACTTTATTAATTCATTTAGATATCAAAAATTATTACATTTCATTCCCGGTTACCCACTCGCTGCTAAGTGGTTAAAATAATCGCTGCTATATATTTTCACTTTATTAATTCATTTAGATATCAAAATTTATTACATTTCATTCTCGGTTACCCACTCGTTGCTAAGTGGTTAGAATAATCGTCGCTATATATTTTCACTGTATTAATTCATTTAAGATATCAAAATTTATTACATTTCATTCTCGGTTACCTACTCGTTGCTAAGTGGTTAGAATAATCGCCGCTATATATTTTCACTGTATTAATTCATTTAAGATATCAAAATTTATTACATTTCATTCTCGGTTACCTACTCGTTGCTAAGTGGTTAGAATAATCGCCTCTATATATTTTCACTGTATTAATTCATTTAAGATATCAAAAACTATTACATTTCATTCTCGGTTACCCACTCGTTGCTAAGTGGGTAGAATAATCACCGCTATATATTTTCACTGTATTAATTCATTTAGATATCAAAATTTATTACATTTCATTTTCTGTTACCCACTTGTTGCTAAGTGGTTAGAATAATCACCGCTATATATTTTCGCTTTATTAATTCATTTAAGATATCAAAAATTATTACATTTCATTCTCGGTTAACCACTCGCTGCTAAGTGGCTAGAATAATCACCGCTATATATTTTCGCTTTATTAATTCATTTAAGATATCAAAAATTATTACATTTCATTCTCGGTTAACCACTCGCTGCTAAGTGGGTAGAATAATCACCGCTATATATTTTCACTGTATTAATTCATTTAGATATAAAAAATTATTACATTTCATTCTCGGTTACCCACTCGTTGCTAAGTGGGTAGAATAATCACCGCTATATATTTTCACTGTATTAATTCATTTAGATATCAAAAATTATTACATTTCATTCTCGGTTACCCACTCGTTGCTAAGTGGTTAGAATAATCGTTGCTATATCACTCGAGAATGCAAGTTTCATGACATATCTTAGGGATAAAGCGTCTAGGATCCAAGGAGGGCATCGACGTCGGATAGTTGACGAGAAAATAAATTTATATGTACTGAACGTTTATGTAATAACTTAAAGAATTCGCAATAACAAATAAAAATTATGAATATACTAACATTGAGCAGTTTTAATGCAGTTGTGAAAAGATTCTATGAAGAAACTTAAGAGTTATCTTCGATAAACACTATATCGGCACATGAAAATTGTAGCTCGGGATCGAAGAAATGAGAGGATGCTATGCAAACTGTTGGAACGTCTAAGTCTAACTGTATCCGAGCGTGGGATACAGTTAAGCCAAGGTTTTTACTTTCCTTATATACAAAAATCTGATGTGAGCAGCACAAGACTTTCCTTATATAATACAATGAATTTACAACTTTTACAGTAAAAAAAGATTTTTATAGTAGTTATTTATATTCTTTTCAAGATATTGAATTTCCGTGAATGAGTCGTAATTTTCCATGTCGTCAGCATCAATGAGTAGTAATTGATTTAGCGTCATTTTTATCCATTTGGCTAGTTTTTCGCTAATTTAGCAACATTTAAAAAAATCGTCAAGTTGGCGACATTCCTACAGCAGATAAATGACTATTTGAGTAATACTTTTGTATTTGAACGCCAAGTATATTTTTTCATGACTGGAATGAGCTAGATCCACGATAATGTCACCAAATTTATCGCATGGTATTACATATGAAAAGTGAACATGTTTCTTAATAGGAAATTTTTTTTTATTTTATATGACTTTTTGATAATTTTTTTGAAAAATGTGCAATATCTCAAGAACAGTTTGTTAGCGTTCTAAAATTTATGTCAATCGTTTTTTAATGAAAAATTACATAAGAAATGTCTATTTGCGTAACTTTATTAGCCGTTTTGATCTTTTGACGATTTTTTCAAAATTTCACTCAAAATTTAGGGGGGTTCTGAACATTCGATTGCGTATAAAAATAGGCTTCCAGCGTTTACGGATTGCCATTTTTGTACCAAATTTTGTTCGAATCGGTCCATTCATTCGTCAGTTATCGTCTCCACAGACTCACTGACACACACACAGACATCAATTCAAAAATGTTTGATTCGTGATCAGGGAGGCTTGAAACGTGCTCTCCCCTCGAAAACCCGAATTCAAATTTTTGGACCCCGTCACATTACTTTCCTTATACATTATGTATATAAGGAAAGTAATATATAAGGAAAGTATTGTGATGGGGTCGAAAATTCGAATTCGAGTTTTCGACGGGGGAGCGCGTTTCAAGCATCTCTGATCACGAATCGAACATTTTTGAGGGGATGTCTGTGTGGAGACGATAACTGACGAACGAATGGGCCGTCTCGAACGAAATTTGGTACAAAAATTATAATCCGTAAACACTGGACGCCTATTGTTTTTATACGCAATCGAATGTTCAGAACCCCTCCTAAATTTTCGAGTGAAATTTTGAAAAAATCATCAAAAAATCAAAACCGCTAATAAAGTTACGCAAATAGACATTTCTTATGTAATTTTTCATTAGAAAACGATTGACATAAATTTTAGAACGCTAACATGAACAGTTCTCGAGATATTGCACATTTTTAAAAAAAAATTATCAAAAATTCATAAAATAAAAGAAAAATATTTCCTATTGACAAACATGTTCACTTTTCATATGTAATACCATGCAATAAATTTGGTGACCTCATTCTCGTGGATCTAGCTCGTTCCATTCATGAAAAAAGATACTTTGAGTAATACTTTTGTATTTGAACACCAATAGTCATTTATCTGCTATAAGAACTAATTTATTTTTCCGTCCATAACGCTTAGCGAGATTTTGGCGACGAATTTGGTGGAATGTCGGTAACTTGGCGACTTTTTATATATTGCTAAATTTACGAAAAACTCGCTAAATGGATAAAAATGACGCTAAATCAATGAAAATGGCGACTCATTGACGAAAATTTAATATATTGGAGAGAATATAAATGTCTACTATAAAAATAATCCACGTTTTTACTGTAAAAGTAGTAAATTCATTGCATTATATAAGGAAAGACATGTGCTGCCCACATCAGATCTTTTAATATAAGGTTGGGCACTCAGCCCAGGAACCAATAAAAATAATGAAAATGTTGTAAGCTTGACTTAATGGGTTCGGCATTCGTGATGTCACAGGCTAGAGTAAACTTTGAAAGAAGTTGCCGAAACAAAAAATTTGAGTTATTACAATCAAAAATTGATAATTTTGAAGTGGCAATATCTAGGCGTAAAAAACTTGCTCAAAGATTTCAAATTGAGTTCTGCACACAAGATCCAATGGCATCCAAGGAAATTTAGTGATGTCGTTGGAGTAAGATGACAATCGCAGTTAACAAGTTCGGCCTCTTGAAAGCCTAAGAACAAAATGCGTGCGTTCTTAATTCCCATGACGTCACATGCGCAGAGTCAAGTAAAAATAACGAAGTCAGGATTATTGTATTTGGCATGGGGGCCTGACTAAGTTTTCCCATGTAGGTATAAGTTTAAAATATTTTTATTGATATAGACGTGAGAATCAGAAAGCACTTGTGGTTGAACGTTCCAATTCACAAAAAAAAAAAAAATTCTTATTTTTTTCTTTGGCATTGACTTTTAATTGGCTTTCTCATATTGGCTTTAAATTAACAATTTTACAAGAGGGTGCTTTGGCACCACCCTGAATCCCTCCCCTATGTAGGCCCATGTATGTATCTACACTAACACAAAATTCAATGGGCAAATGTCACAATTTGGTAAGCTAGCCATTTGTAGGTTACCCTGTATATTGTATGAAAAGATCACGTGACCCACCTCAAAATAAAATAGGGCATCCATCTCTTTCTCGGTATAAAAACAGTAATTTTTAAAGTTCTTTTAAATTTATATTTAGTATTGCATCCGTCCTAAAACCACTTTATTTTTGCATATTTTCTGTACATCTACATTCTGCGCAAACGCAATTACAATATTTTTGAGTTTAAATGATCAAACTTTGATTATTTCTACAACAAAGCCCAATTTTAATGGATGCAGAACGTAAAGAAGTGATTGTAAAATGAGTTGTATAAGAAATGCCGATTTTTTCACTCAAAATTATTTAGCTCTGGAGTCTGGAATAAAAGTGATATGAAATACTCATTGCTTGAAAAACTTTTACGCAGAGAGCCAGACGATTTATATTTCGATGATGTCATTTGAACAAAATTCATTTTATTCGATGAAGTTTTAAGTTTTCAAATATAATAAATTATTGTAGTCCTGTGATAATTTAAAATATATCAGCTCTGAATGTATCGCATTTTAGAGGTGTTTAAATAAAATTGCATTTCAGTTAGAAAGTGTTTCGTAATCAATGCTTTATGCACGATTGATCCTTTTTGGTTATTCTTAAATTTGAAGCGGTTTTTAATATTCAGTACTTTTATAAAGTATGTAGGCGTCACATTCAGTGACCATTAACAGCCATTTTGTGCGTGGGCAAAGTGGTTACTGCCATTCCAGTGCCAAGAAATCAAAATGATGGATTTCTCCTGCACCTGATAGCACTCCTGCCTCAGTTAATTCATCCATATCCATCAATGCTCCCGGAAACTTCTCAAGGTTAATTGCAGAACATTTCTATTAGACGGGAGAGTGAATATTTTAAAGCACCCATAGATGAACAGAATCAATTACTGTTCCAAATGTAGAAAGCAATGTTTTTTATATAATTGGGCGAATTAATAAATAAAAACACTTCATACAAAAGATAAGGTAAATTTAACCTTTTGCTTAATGGTGGGACAGCGTTAATCGCTAACGATGAAATTAAATACTTATTTGACATACCCTATCCCAAAAAGTCCGATCCCACTTTGCAGACATTGACGTCAATGGACGTGAATGTCTGCAAAGGGGGATCGAACTGTTTGGGCTAGGGTATGTCAAATACCCGTTTTTCTGAGAGATTCTTCGTTAGGAATTGACACGATCCTCTCACAGCAAAGATCGTCACACCTGACAGTGACGTTGTAGTCGCGTGGCAACTGGGTCACAATGCGACATATTTGTGACTTCTATGCGACGTTACGTAGTAGTGACTTTGTAACTTCCTATATTCTGTGACGTTTCCACAATTTAATTGTGGAAGCGTCAACACGTAATTTAATTAACACGTACCAATGTGGACGACATTACAATGGCAATTACAACGTGACGTCACAAACAAGTTAATATGTCATTTGGACGTCACAAACGACCATGAAAATGACTTCGCTGTGACCTCAATATGACATTGTCGAGACATACTGCGACGTCGTGTTACGTCCCAAAGTCAGTGTCACGTAAATCTTGCGCCACTGTGAAAAAAAATGCTGTTAGGGGTAATATATGATAAACATTTTGTTAAAAACTCTTTTGCAAAACTGTTTCAACTTCTTTAACACGTTCGAGATCGAGGCAATTTTGAAATACCTTCCGCCCAGTCGGCGGAGATGAAGTACTCAGTGGATGTTTAACCGTACAGAGTATAGACAGAAAATAACGCGCTCAACGCAATATAGTATATATTTCACTTCATATTTGGAATGTTTCAATAAAATGCACTGAAAAAGTGCAAGTTTATTTTTTACTTTCCCTGCAATACATGGTAATGTATAGAGGAAGTATTGGAATCATGTCGAAAATCGCAATTCGACGGATCTATACGTTTTGAGACCTCTAGAATACGGAAAAACTATTTTTAGCGTGACGTCTGTGTGTGTGTGTGTGTGTCTGTGCAATGTATGTATCCACTCTTACTCAAAAACTAATGGACAGAATTTCATAAAGTTTGGTAAGACCCCTGGGTGTGACCCTGGTGCCGATTAGTTTTTAGTACAATTCGGAAAGAAAGAACCCGCCTTTTTTTGCGAAATGGCCCGCAAAAATCGCATGTATTCACTCTAGCTGAAATACAAATTGACCAAATTTCACAAAATTTGGTAGATAAATCCCATGTGGGATTAGATTTCGGTACGATTTGGAAAAGAACAACCTGCCTTTCTTTATGAAACGGTCCGCAAAAATCGCCAATATCTAAAAAAAGAATACGTATATTCAAATGTATCAATTAAATGCTTGTTTTATACGGAATTTTTGACGAGGAAAAGAACAACTATTACTCTTAAGACTAACCGTTCTCGAGATATTTCAGATTTTTCGCATTTTTTATGCCGCTTTTGGAGAAACGTCCAATTACCAAATAAAGGTAGAAATTGAATTAAAAGTGCAAATTTAGTGTCATTCTGTGCAATTAAACTCAATTTAATGAATTCTTAAAGAAAAAATCTGATGTGGGCAGCACATGATTTTCCCTGCAGATTTACTCATATTTTCTTTATTTCTTTAATACTTCATTAGATTGAGTTCAATTGTAACAAATAACACTAAATTTGCGTTTGTAATTAAATTTTTATTCTTATTTGGTAATTGGGCATTTTTCCGTTAGTGGCGTAACACAAACGCAAGAAATTTCAAATATCTTGAGAACGGTTAGTCCTAAAGTATAATGGAGTGTGTTATATTATTTTCCTCGTCAAAAATTGCGTATAAAATAATTTAATCGATACATTTGTGCATACGTATTCTTTTTTTTTTATTTTTGCGGGCCATTTCGTAAAAAAAGGCAGATTGTTCTTTTTCGAGTCGTACTAAAATGTAATTAGTTCCAGAGTATCCTACAAGTAACTTATCTACCAAATTTTGTGAAATTTGGTCAATTAGTATTTTAGCGAGAGTGGATACATGAAATTTTTGCAGGCCATTTCGCAAAAAAAGGCGAATTCTGTTTTTACGTATCGTACCAAAAACTAATCAGCACCAGGGTCTCAGCAAAGTGACTTACCCACCAAATTTTATGAAATTCGGTCCATTAGTTTTTGAATTAGAATGGATACATTCATTGCACAGACAGACACAGACAGACGTATAGTTTTTTCTTATTCTAGAGGTCTCGAAACGTAAGATCCGTCGAAAACTCGAGTTGCGATTCTCGACATGATTCCAATACTTTCCCTATACATTACCATGTATTGCAGGGAAAGTAATAAGGAAAAATCTGATGTGGGCAGCACATGACTTTCCCTGCAGACTTATATTCACGTTCTATTTATTTAAATTAAATTTAATTCATTTTTAATTCAATTTTCGTTCTCATTTGAAAACTGGACTTATTTTCAAAAATGGTGTAGGAAAAATACGAAAAACTAAAATATCTCGAGAACGGCTAGTCCTAGTGTAATGGGGTTGGTCTTATTCTTTTCTTCGCTAAAAATTACGTATTAAACAAGTATTTAATGGCTATATTTGAGCATACGTAGTTCTTAAGTTTAGATTTTTATGAATTTTGCGGGCCATTTTGCAAAAAAGGCAGGTTATTTTTTTCGAATCATACCAAAATCTAATCAGCACCAGGGTGGCCTACAAGCGACTTGTGTACCAAATTTTGTGAAATTCGGTCCATTAGTTTTTCAGTTAGAGTGGATACAAGCTTTTGCGGGCCATTTCGCAAAAAAAGGCGGGTTCTTTTAACCCGAGTCATACCCAAAACTAATCAGCACCAGATTCGTGCACAAGTGACTTACCTACCAAATTTTATGAAATTCGGTCAATTAGTTTTTTAGTTAGAGTGGATACAAAATCTGCACAGACAGACACACAGACACACACACAGACGTCACGCTGAAAATAGTTTTTTCGTATTCTAGAGGTCTCGAAACGTGTAGATCCGTCGAAAACTCGAGTTGCGATTTTCGACATGATTCCAATACTTTCCCTATACATTACCATGTATTGCAGGGAAAGTAAAAAATGAATTTGAGTCTGCAAGGAAAGTCATGTGCTGCCACATCCGATTTTTATGTTATATGAATTAAGTTTTGTAAGTATGCTTTAATGTTTTGTAAATTAAGTTTATCAGATTCGATATAATCCGTCTACAGAATCCGACGCAACGCCGGCGCCGGCTGAAAGGAAAATTCAATGTCTTCTATCAGAGCTCGAAGCCGTCTTGAACGTGTTAATGACATTTTTCACATATTTCCCTACGTCCTAAAGATCTAAGATTCGGTACATTGCTTAGTCCAGTGGAACATTAATATATTAAAACTTTGTGGATCCTTGAAAAATTAAACCTGTATTTTATAACAAAATGGCCCGCGAAAAATCTGCTTCCCTTTACATAATCTCATTGTCTCATTGTTGCAAGATAATTGAAGTGTTCAATACGCGGCCTAACTTCTGTATATATAGGGTGCCCCAAAAAGATTGAAACGGGCTTTAATTCTTTACCTGTGGGAGATAAGTGGGCAATGTAAATTGCGAAAATGTTGAAAGTAAGGTAGGAAATAAGACTACATTAATGAAATAGGCCTCCCATTAATTTTCAAAGAGTTACTTTCTACTTTCCCTGCAATACATGGTAATGTATAGGGAAAGTATTGGAATCATGCCGAAAATCGTAACTCGAGTTTTCGACGGATGTACAAGTTTCGAGACCTCTAGAATACGAAAAAACGATTTTTAGCTTGACGTCTGTCTGGCTGTGTCTGCAGATTTTGCATCCACTCTAACTCAAAAACTAATGGACCGAATTTCACAAAATTTGGTAGGTAAGTCACTTGTGGGCGAATCTGGTGCTGATTAGTTTTGGGTATGATTCGTGATAACAGAACCCGCCTCTTTTGCGAAATGGCCCGCAAAAGCTTGATCCCCTCTAGCTGGAAAACTAATGGACCGAATTTCACAAAAATTGGTTGATAAGTCACTTGTGGGATACCCTGGTGCTGATTAGATTTTAGTACGATTCGAAAAAAGTAACCTGCCTTTTTTGAGAAATGGCAATCAAAAATCGTCAAAATCTAAAATAAATGCACACGTATACTCAAATATATCCATTAAATGCTTGTTTTATACGTAATGTTTAACGATGAAAAGAATAAGACCAACCCCATTACATTAGGACTAGCCGTTCTCGAGATATTTTAGGTTTTTGTCATTTTCTCTATGCCACCTTTGAAAATAAGTCCAGTTACCAAATGAAAATGAACATTGAATTAAAAGTGAATTACATTTAATTAAGATAAAGAGAAGTGAATATAAGTCTGCAGGGAAAGTCATGTGCTGCCCACATCAGATTTTTAAATTTATATACGACCCCTTAGACAAATTTGGTCAATCAGAAAATTTTTATTTTTAATGCAAGAAGACCAATTAAAAATACCGTATATCTGTATCTTTAAAATCAACTAATTATGATAAAGGAAAAAGTCTGACTTATGCTACTTTTCCGTACCATGTGAAAGGCTGTTTCATCAGTGAAAATAGGGATCAAACAAATTGACGATGGAAATTGTTTAGATCAAAAGTACGTTAATATGTATCAAAATTTTTTGTCACAAATGCATCTAAATAAAGCATTACACAGAGATCATGAAGCAGTGGTACTCACTACGCGGTTGGGTATCCTACGTATTATCCAGTTTTATCTTTTTTGTGATATGTCACAAATTTACTTTTCTAATTTGATATATGGCCCTCATTCACAATGTTCAATTAAATATAACTCGCTCAATTTTAAAGATGCAGATATGCGGGGTTTTATAATGATCTTGTTGCACTAAAAATAAAACATTTTTGATTGACCAAATTTGTCTAAGTGGGTCGTATAAAAATTTAAAAAGTAACTTTTTGAAAATTAATGGGATGACCATTTCATTAACGTAGTCTTATTTCCTACCTTACTTTCAACATTTTTGCAATATTACATTGCCCACTTATCTCCAACAGGTAAAGAATTAAAGCGCATTTCTATCTTTTTGGGACACCCTGTATATTACTTTCCTTATATACATAATGTATAAGGAAAATATTGTGACGGGGTCAAAAATTCGAATTCGAGTTTTCGACGAGAGCACGTTTCAAGCATCCCTGATCACGAATCGAACATTTTTGAAGTGATGTTTGTGTGTGTGTGTGTGTGTCAGTCAGTCTGTGGAGACGCTAACTGACTAACGAATGGACAGATTCAAACGAAATTTGGTACAAAAATCACAATCTGTAAACACTGAAAGCCTATTGCTTTTATACGCAATCGAATGCTCAGAACCCCCCTAAATTTTCGTGTGAAATTTTGAAAAAATGAAAAAATCAGAACCTCTAATAAAGTTACTCAAATAGACATTTCTTATGTAATTTTTCATTAGAAACGATTGACATAAATTTTAGAACGCTAACATGAACCATTCTCGAGATATTGTACATTTTTCAAAAACATTATCAAAAAGTCATAAAATAAAAAAAAATATTTCCTATTGAGAAACATGCTCACTTTTCATATGTAATACTATGCGATAAATTTGGAGACATCATTCTCGTGGATCTAGCTCGTTCCATTCATGAAAAAATATACTTTGAGTAATACTTTTGTATTTGAACGCCATTAGTCATTTATCTGCTGTAAGAATAACTTATTTCTCCGTCCATAACGCTTGGCGAGATTTTGGCGACGAATTTGGTTGAATGTCGCCAACCTGGCGACTTTTTTAAATGTTGCGAAATTTACGAAAAACTCGCCAAATGGATAAAAATGACGCTAAATCAATGAAAATGACGACTTATTGATGAAAATCCAATATCTTGGAAAGAATACAAATATCTACTATAAAAATAATCTATTTTTTTACTGTAAAAGTTGTAAATTCATTGCATTATATAAGGAAAGTCATGTGGTGCCCACATCAGATTTTTTTAATTGTTGCAAGATAATTAAAAATCCGAATCCATACAGACTCAAATCTCTTTCTTTTTCTGTTTATACAGTCATGATGAAACCCGTTCATCCCATTTTCAAACTAGCTCAGGATGTGTGCTGAATCAGTATATGTTTAATTATGAAATGTTTGACCATGAAGTTAGAAAAGAGATAAAACTCCCATGGACGAAACGCTTGAAAATGCCATAATGCTTTGATAATTATATCTGGATGTCGCTGGTGTTAAGACAAGTAGTCGCTATTGTTAGTTGACGCAACAGAAAGGCGTAGTATTTAGTACATGTATATTTGATTATTTTTAAATTAAAGGTTTCTTAATTATGAATATAATTAATCAGTATTTTTAATTTCCTTATATACATAATGTAGAAGGAAAGTATTGTGTCGGGGAGGAAAATTCGAATTCGAGTTTTCGACGAGAGAGCACGTTTCAAGCATCCCTGATCACGAATCAAACATTTTTGAAGTGATGTCTGTGTGTGTGAAAATGTGTGTATGTGCGAGTCTGTGGAGACTATATTTCCCGAACAAATAAAGCGATTCGAATGAAATTTGGTACAGAAACCACAAACCGTAATTACTGGAAGCCTATTGTTTTTAAACGTAACCAAATGTTCAGAACCTCCCCCTAAATTTTTGAGTGAAATTTTGAAAAAATCATTTCTACTTTGCATTATTGTTTCAGTTCTACTTTGCATTGCGCTAATAATTTCGTTTTACAAAATTGACAATTTTTAAATATTTTAGGCCTTTCGCTATAGAAATGCATTACAATGCAGGAATGCTTATCTAATCCCAGCGCCACCTAAATTATTGTCTCAAACGATATTGGCGTTTTCTTAATATGAAGTCTCTTACCTCCATGGTCTTCAGGATATTTTTCATGTGACAGTCAACTATTGTTGCCACCGTAAAAGTCAAATATTAATCCTTATGTAGCCTGTGGTTTCATTTTGATGTGGGTAGCATATATGATCGTAATTTCTGGTTGAAATCTGAGCGTTTTGATAAATGTAAACACTTTGGATGCTAATATCTTCGAACTAAACAGATAAGAATGTACACAATTTATACTTATTTTATCGAAAACAGAGTTCCATTTATGAATATATAAACATAATTTGAATATTTTGAATTACTTTTCTTGAAAAGAAAAAGTTTTTGTTGCAGCGAGTTTTCGATTCACTTATCTAACTTTCACTGTAAATATCTTCTAAACTATAGTGATAGATATAAACGGTAAGGAACAAAAATATTCAGCAGAAACTCTAGTTTCCCGATCAATGATTTGTTTTCAACTAACTCTTATATTTTTTGAGCAGTCGTTTTGAAATGTAAATGAAAATTTTCCATTTTTACTTTCCCTGTATAGAGACAGTATTGGAATCATACCGGAAATCACAACTCGAGTTTTCGACGGATCTACACGTTTCGAGACCTCTAGAATACGAGAAAACTATTTTTAGCGTGAAGTCTGTCTGTCTGTGCAGATTTTGTATCCACTCTAACTCAAAAACTAATGCACCGAATTTCATAAAATTTGGTAGGCAAGTCACTTGTGGGCGAATCTGGTGCTGATTAGTATTGAGTACAATTCGAGATAAAAGAACCTGCCTTTTTTTGCGAAATGGCCCGCAAAAGCTTGTATCCACTGTAGCTGAAAAACTAATAGACCGAATTTCACAAAATTCAGTAGATAAGTCTCTTGTGGGTTATACTGGTGCTGATTAGATTTTGGTACGATTTGAAAAAAATAACCTGTCTTTTTTTGCAAAATGGCCAGCAAAAATCGTCAAAATCTAAAATAAAAAACTACGTATGCTCAAATATATCCATTAAATGCTTGTTTTATACGTAAATTCTAACGAAGAGGATAAAACCAATCCCGTTACACGTTTTAGTATTTTCGTATTTTCTCTACGCCACCTTTGGAAATAAGTCCAGCTACCAAATGAGAACGAAAATTGAATTAAATGTGAATTAAATTTAATTAAAATAAAGAGAACGTGTATGAGTCGACAGGGAAAGTCAAGTGCTGCCCACATCAGATTTTTAAGGTTTGTAATACTTATATTTCGAAAACTAAAAGTGTTTTCTATAAACAGTAATCTACAGTCCTTTCAAATCCTTACAAGAATATATAATTGGATTGGAATTTTAGTTTTAGAAATATTTAGTGGTTATGATTTCGATATAATATTGTGAACTTTTGTAAAGGTGGGTATACAATTTAGATATTTTAATATTTTTATCTTTTTTGAAATCGTAGTTCTCATTTTAAAGACTGTTCACGCCATGCCGTGTCGGCTTTATCGGACTGAAACCACAGCCAATTGTTTTCTTTCTTTTGGCTCTCCAAGTCCCTGCTGGAATGTTTCATAATCATAATTTTTAATTTATTGTTTACAAATTTTTATTTTCTCAAAAAAGATTCTTTAACGAAAAATCTTCGAAATTTTGATGTGAAAAGTACGTTTTAAGACCTGAATCGTCTTAAACATCGTACACAGTATCTTATGAACGAATCTCTAACAAGTTTGTTTAGATAAATGTGAAAACTAGAAATATGGAATTTCTAAATTTTTCTAATGTTATGATTTCGTTGAATTTATTTCAAGTGGTGGATATTGTTAATCCCCCCCCCCCCTCCAAAAAAATGGCAATCTATTGTACGAAGGGATTTTATAATTCGAATTACGCTATGGATGTTCATTGTTTCCAAATAATTTATATTAACACATGCCAAATGCACCCATCGGTATCAGCAAACTGTTGCCAACTTGTAAATAAAACATCAATAATTTTTGCAAATAATTTTTAAAAAATTAAGTACAAGGCGTTTCGTAATTACGCAAGTGACTGGCGATAAACGTACATACTCCATAGAAGAGTTCTGCGAGTACGTGCATGGTGTATCCGACTCGTAGCAGAGTGAGCTCAATATTTAAGTATTTCGAAACCGGTTGGGTAGTTAAGACTGAATTTCTCGTCGAAAAGATTTCAAAAATTGTGGCGCATAAGTTTTCTTGCAGTTGTTACAAGCGTGCACTATTTCATGCCAAGATTTCATATAGGTGTGAAACAGACTCATGAATTATGTTAGCTGCGGCAAAAACGCAATTGTGTTTTAAAGTCCTTCTTTATTAAAAGACAAATTTAATTTCTCTTTCAATTTTTACTTTCCCTGCAATACATGGTAATGTATAGGGAAAGTATTGGAATCATGCCGAAAATCACAACTCGAGTTTTCGACGGATCTACACGTTTCGAGACCTCTAGAATACGAAAAAACTATTTTTAGCGTGACGTCTGTGTGTGTGTGTGTGTGTCTGTCTGTGTGTCCGTGTGTCTGTGCAATGTATGTATCCACTCTAACTCAAAAACTTATCGACCAAATTTCATAAAATTTGGTAGGTAAGTCACTTGTGTGCGACCCTAGTGCTGATTAGATTTTGGTACGATTCCTGAAAACAGAACTCTCCTCTTTTTGCGAAATGGCCCATAAAAATTTCATGCATCCACACTAGCTAAAATACTAATTGACCAAATTTCACAAAATTTAGTAGATAAGTTACTTGTACAATAGTCTGGCACTGATTACATTTTTGGTATTAATCGGAAGAGAACAGCCTGCCTTTTTTACGAAATGGCCCGCAAAAATGTCATGTATCCACTCTAGCTGAAATACTAATTGATCAAATTTCAAAAAATATGGTAGATAAGTTATTGTGGGATGCTCTGGTGCTGATTAGATTTTGGTATTATTCGGAAAAGAACAACTTGTCTTTTCTTACGAAACGGCCCTCAAAAATCGCCAAAATCTAAAAAAAAGCTACGCATGTTCAAATATATCTATTAAATGCTTGTTTTATACGTAATTTTTGATGAGGAAAAGAATAAGATTAACTCTAGGACTAACCGTTCTCGAGATTTGAGATTTTCCGCATTTAGTTATGCCACTTTTGGAAAAATGTCCAATTACCAAATAAAAAAAAATTGATTTAAAAATGCAAATTTAGTGTTATTTGGTTCAATTAAACTCAATCTAATGAATTATTAAAAGAAATAAAGAACATATGAATTTGAGTCTGCAGCGAAAGTCATGTGCTGCCCACATCAGATTTTTACTTTTCCTGAAATACATGGTAATGTATAGGGAAAGTTATTGGAATCATGCTGAAAATCGCAACTCGATTGATCTACACGTTTTGGGACCTCTAGACCACGAAAACACTTGGCGTGGTGTATGTGCAATGTATATATCCAGTGTAACTGAAAAACTAAATGACCGAATTTCATAAAATTTGGTAGGCAAATCCCTGGTGGCTGAGCCTGGTGCCGATTAGATTTTGTACGATTCGGGATAAAAAAAAGTAAAACCCTGCCTTTTTGCGAAATGTTCCGCAAAAATCTTCAAATTCTAAAATAAGACTTGCGTATGCTCAAATATATCATTTGAATGTTTGTTACTTTCCTTATATACATAATGTATAAGGAAAGTATTGTAACGGCGAAAGAGCACGTTTCAAGCATCCCTGATCACAAATCAAACATTTTTGAGGTGATGTCTGTGGGCGTGAACACGATATCTCACGAACGAATAGAGCTATTCGAATTAAATTTAAAACAAAAATCACAATCCGTGAATACTGGAAGCCTAATGTTTTTAAACGTAATCGAATGTTCAGAACCCCCCTAAATGCGTAGTTTTTATTTTAGATTTCGGCGATTTTTGCTGGCCATTTTGCAAAAAAAGGCAGGTTATTTTTTTCAGAATCATACCAAAATCTAATCAGGACCAGAGTGTCTCACAAGTGACTTATCTACCGAATTTTGTGAAATTCGGTCCATTAGTTTTTCAGCTAGAGTGGATACAAGCTTTTTCGGGCCATTTCGCAAAAGAAGGCGGGTTCTTTTATTCCGAATCGTACCCAAAACTAATCAGCACCAGATTCGCTTACGACTGACTTGCCTACCAAATTTTATGACATTCGGTCCATTAGTTTTTGAGTTAGAGGTGAATACAGAATCTGCACAGACACACAGACGTCACGCTAAAATTAGTTATTTCGTATTCTAGAGGTATCGAAACGTGTAGATCCGTTGAAAACTCGAGTTGCGATTTTCGACAGGATTCCAATACTTTCCCTATATATTACCTTGTATTGCAGGGAAAGTAAAATACAGGGGAACTAATTTCAGGTGTCGTATAAAAGTTTAGTTACATGAAATTTCCATTTCATTACTTACAAGTGTATATAGCAAAAGATTCATAGAGTCCCTAATTATCCATTTTGATCGTATGGCAATGGAACATATTTTGGTTGACAAACTGGGTTACTGAAAATATTTATGATTAAAATTCTTTTCAAGAGGGAACGTATAAAATGTTACATTTTGTACTTTTTATATGTTCATTTGAACAAGAGCATTGCATATGTTCATGTGAACATGATGCAAAGTGTCACATGAACAAAATTTGCATACCACGACTGTCTACTGCCATTGCATTTTAAAATCTCTATTGAGTTTCTTAAATTGGAGCTACCGTTCAAGAAACATTTAGCTGTGCGATCTTTTTTCAAACAATCTTTATAGTATTATCGTAATATATAATTCTCTAAAACAGCTATTTACAGAAAATGGCGATCCTTTGCCATAGTTTAAAATCAAAAGGAAAAATCATCAAGTATCACAAGGAAAAACAATTGTAAAGTATTAAAAAGAAATTTAAAAACAATTAAAAATGTGTGTGCCAATTGAAATTGAATTAACTGGACTGTAGCTAAACTTGTTTTCTCATATCAGAATTCATTTTTAAGAAAATTGTAATTTTCTTTTTAAATTTTACAAAAAAAATTTTGAAAAATCTATCATTGGTTCAAATAATCACAATTATAGCATGTTACCCTTCCTTTTAAAGGGCTTAAACATATTTCAATCGATATCAAGCCTGAGAATGTACCCCTTGGGGATAAATTGCTCCCTCCCCAAGGGGTGAGGGGGCTAATAACATCATGAACACAAGCGAAACGCGAATAATTTTGCTACAATGATTGAAAGTTTAAGTTTTGAGATCATAGCATTGATACATAACATTTTATGCATAATTATGTCAAATTTTGCTCAATGTTTCCATGTTAAAAAATATTACATTTCGAACAAATTCCGAAGTTTTCGATCGAATTTCAAAAGTATTCTATCTAGTTCTAGATTTTTCAATAACAAAGCAGGATATAAAGTTTTGTGAAAATCCATTAATATTTGGGGCTGCTATCGTGTGCACTATAAACTGATCACAGATAGACACGCATCACTCCAAAAATAGTTTAAACGTGTTCAGGAGGTTGTTGAAGGTCCTAAAACATAGTGGCATCAAAATCTCGAAATCGAAATTTTTGTGAAAGCAATACTTTATACTATTTTTTTTTTCAATTACAAATAAATTGTGATATTGAATAGTATAAAATATGGTGTGCATCTGGTTAACATCTATCGGACGAGAAGACAGGGGGGTGGGCGTTAAGTGTTGCCTATGGGTGGCAAAACTTTACACCAGCCCCTGCTTATAGCATTAAAGACAAGTTCTATCCCGTTTGTACTGTAGATTGTTTCCTGTCCCAATAGTTCAAATTTACACCTTACACATTCAGATACGTTTAACGGTCTAGACTCTAGGTAGAAGCAAATAAAAGAGCGAGGCGAAATCTGACCTGGACCTGAAAATTGAATCTGGTCTCATCATAGATCGCTGATGTGAACATCAGCCTGCTAGGCTAGAACAGTTCTTGTACTGATCTGATTCTGGCAAACACCTAGACGATCTGCCTTAGGCTATCCAATTTATTATGCATCTTATCCTTGATGCGAAAGTGACAACTACAAAGGTTACTTTTAAGTTATTATGGAAAATTTAGGTATATTATATCACCCTCAATTAACTGGTGTACCAATATATCTTTATAATTGTTTCGCAAATTGCATTTGTGTCGTTATGAAGATTTCCAGAAAGTGATTAAGTGCGACCTATAAAAGTGAGTGTATTAAAATATGCCTTAACTCGAAACACGCATGTTTTTCTTGTGAAAATAAAACATGTGTCGCAATTCAAAATTGGTATGGCATGTGTACGAAGGAAATATTAAAAGCGTCACAACTCAAAATTGAGACGGCATTATGTGCACTAACAAATTATTAAAGGCATCAGCTCAAGAGATTTTGTATGCGAACTTATTAAAAGCATAAGATCAAAATAAATTCTGTATGCGAACAACTTATTAAAAGCATCAGATCAAAATAAATTCTGTATGCGAACAACTTATTAAAAGCATCAGATCAAAATTAATTCTGTATGCAAACAACTTATTAAAAACATCAGATCAAAATAGAAATTTTGTATATACATGCAAATTATTGAAAGAATCGGCTCAAGATACATTTTGTATATACGTGCAAATTATTAAAAGATTCGGCTCAAAATACATTTTGTATATATACGTGCAAATTATTGAAATCATCGGCTCAAAATAGATTTTGTATATATACATGCAAATTATTGAAATCATCAGCTCAAAATGGATTTTGTATATATACATGCAAATTATTGAAATCATCAGCTCAAAATGGATTTTGTATATATACATGCAAATTATTGAAATCATCAGCTCAAAATAGATTTTGTATATATACATGCAAATTATTGAAATCATCAGCTCAAAATAGATTTTGTATATACGTACAAATTATTAAAAGCATTCGCTCAAAATAGAGATTTTCTATATACGTAAAAATTATTAAAAGCATCAGCTCAAAATGGAGATTTTCTATATACGTAAAAATTATTAAAAGCATCAGCTCAAAATGGAGATTTTCTATATACGTAAAAATTATTAAAAGCATCAGCTCAAAATGGAGATTTTCTATATACGTAAAAATTATTAAAAGCATCAGCTCAAAATGGAGATTTTCTATATACGTAAAAATTATTAAAAGCATCAGCTCAAAATGGAGATTTTCTATATACGTAAAAATTATTAAAAGCATCAGCTCAAAATGGAGATTTTCTATATACGTAAAAATTATTAAAAGCATCAGCTCAAAATGGAGATTTTCTATATACGTGAAAATTATTAAAAGCATCAGCTCAAAATGGAGATTTTCTATATACGTGAAAATTATTAAAAGCATCAGCTCAAAATGGAGATTTTCTATATACGTGAAAATTATTAAAAGCATCAGCTCAAAATGGAGATTTTCTATATACGTGAAAATTATTAAAAGCATCAGCTCAAAATGGAGATTTTCTATATACCTAAAAATTATTAAAAGCATCAGCTCAAAATGGAGATTTTCTATATACCTAAAAATTATTAAAAGCATCAGCTCAAAATGGAGATTTTCTATATACGTAAAAATTATTAAAAGCATCAGCTCAAAATGGAGATTTTCTATATACGTAAAAATTATTAAAAGCATCAGTTCAAAATGGAGATTTTCTATATACGTAAAAATTATTAAAAGCATCAGCTCAAAATGGAGATTTTCTATATACGTAAAAATTATTAAAAGCATCAGCTCAAAATAGAGATTTTCTATATACGTAAAAATTATTAAAGGCATCAGCTCAAAATAGAGATTTTCTATATACGTAAAAATTATTAAAAGTATCAGCTCTAAATAAAGATTTTGTATACGTACAAAATATAAAAATTTTTACAGCTCAAACTAAAGATGCCCTTGTGTATATGGACAAATTATCAATAACGTAACACAATGTTATGTTTTGTTTTTGGCAAAGATTGCAAAATTAGACTGACCAAACTGACAATTTCATAATGCATCTATCAAAATCCATATTAATATAGAGACTGAATAGAGTAAGTGAGCAAGGGAGTGATGTGTTAAAATTATTGAACTTTTCAACCACAGCTAGAACTTTTGTTTTGTGACACTATCCATTTCATCTTCGAAATGTAGAAGGGAAATCTAAAATTTCAAAAATTTGAATTAGGCACGACGCTGCAAAGGAATAATAATAAAAAGAAAAACTCCAAAACCGCTTCTGCTTAATTATAGAGTATTTAAACTCTAACCATAATCTTGATTTTGGTTTTTATCGATTCGTTTCAGCTTCCAAGTCAACGAAAATATCGAAAATTCGAATTAGGAATGACAATACAAAGATTTTCTAAAACCTTACACTGCTTTACTTCTCAGAAATGTAAGACATTCCATTTTTATGCCAAAATTTGAAGTGGTTTTCGATATTTATAACTTTTAGTGTGTGTGTCAGATTTAATATCACAATAGACATTGAAAATACGCGAAGTTTGGGTGAAATGGCTAGTTTCTAGATATAAATACACACCAATTTACATTAACACTTAACATATGATCATATTATAACATTATAACATTTAGCATATTATGCTCACTTATTAAAATAGTACATATTTCTAAACGATTTATTTTATGAGTTGTCGTTTGAAGCAAGAATAATGTATTTATCATTCAACTAAATTGTCAATTTACATGGAAAATAACAAATTCCAAATGATTGAATAATCGATTGTTGTATAGAGCTGAATTACACTAAGTCATTTGTTCACCAATATTCCAAATTATAAGCGATAATTTTACTATATAATAAAGATGAAACAAAATAGAATATTTACCCTAATAAACTGCCACCTACCAATAAGACACAAACTTGAAACTATTGAGCATGTGCTTACCATTATCGAAAAACCGTTTCAGACGTTGCCACAAAGGTTCTTAGAATTTCTGCTATTTACCCTTGTATTTGCATATTGGAGACAATACGATATCAGATATTTTACTTAACTTCAAGGTGCATATCATGGAGGTAAAAGTAAAAATCTGTTGTGGCCAACACATGACTTTCCTTATATAATGCAATAAATTTACGACTTCTACAACAAAAAAATAGCTTATTCTTATAGTAGATACTTATATTCTTTTCAAGATATTGAAAGTTTGTCAATGAGTTCATTGATTTAGCGTCATTTTTAATCATTTAGCGAGATTTTGGTTAATTTGGCGACATTTAAAAAAGTTGCCAAGTTGGCGATATTCCACCAAATTCTTCGCCAAAGCCTCGCCAAGTGTTATGGAAGGAGAAATAAATTATTCTTAAAGCAGATAAATGACTATTGGAGTTCAAATACAAAAGCATTACTTAAAGTTTTTTTTTTTTCATGAATGGAATGAGCTAGATCCACGAGAATGATGTCACCCAATTTATCGCATGGTATTACATGTGAAAAGTGAACATGTTTCTCAATAGAAAAATTGTTTTTCTATTTTATAAGACTTTTTGATAATTTTTTTTGAAAAATGTACAATATCTCGAGAACGGTACATGTTAGCGTTCTAAAATTTATGTCAATCGCTTTCTAATGAAAAATTACATATGATATGTCTATTTGCGTAACTTTATTAGTAGTTTTGATTTATTGACGATTTTTTCAAAATTTAACTCGAAAATGTAGGGGGTTCTGAACATTCGATTATGTATAAAAACAATAGGCTTCCAGTGTTTACGGATTGTGATTTTTGTACCAAATTTCGTTCGAATCGGTTCATTCGTTCGTCAGTTATCGTCTCCACAGACTCACTGACACACACATACTTTCACACACATACTTTCACACACACGCACACACACACAGACATCACTTAAAAAATGTTTGATTCGTGATCAGGAATGCTTGAAACGTGCTCTCCCGTCGAAAACTCGAATTCGAATTTTCGATCCCAACACAATGCTTTCCTTATACATTTTGTATATAAGGAAAGTAAAAAGGTAAAAATTCATATTAAGAATACGCCAATATTGTGAAAGACAATAATTCAGGTGGTGCTGGTATAAGCTAAGTTGCCCTGCATTGCATGCATTTTTATGTCGAAAGGCCAAAAATATTTACTTTTGGCATTATATATTTAAAATATTTAATTTTGCAAAAAATATAATTCATTAGCGCAATGCAAATTCCGGATGGTTAGAATGTAAGTATCTGTATTTAGTACACAGTAGAGAAAAATCAGTGATTACAAGAACGCCAAATCTGCGTGGTATGCATTTCAGAACATGGGGAAACGGATGACGTAAAAAAAAAAAATTAGTTCCAAAATTTACCGATAGGGGTGAATATGGCACTTCGAACAATCACTAGTAAAAACACAATTCAATAAAACCGCTTCGCAGTCGTAGTGCATATTAATTACAAATTATAAGTAGTATAAGCGTGCGATAGATACTGACAATAGTCATAAACACCCAACTGTCAATTTATTTAATACGTCTAGAACATGTTACACATGCAACGCAAGGTGGGCGCGGTAGCCCTGTGGTTAGCGCGCTGGAATTGCACTCGGTAGGCCCGGGTTCGATTCCAGCCACTACCAAAACTGCTGCCGTGTTCATGCGGAGTGCGATCACGTTAAACATGTGTGTCTGTAAGTCCTCCCGAGAGGTTAGTGGTAGGGGAAGGAGGATACGGTTCCTGTGGATGCCTCCCCCACTGAGTTCCAGTCTAAATTTGGTGGCACTTCCCGGTCGTCTAAACAGTTACTTTACACCTTTTTGGCAGGTCGGACGGTCTGGGTCTCAACAACAACATCAACAACAACATGGAACGTAGGACGCACATATGCAACGCAGAACGCTGTAGAAAGACTAGTCATTGGCAGTGTTCAATATCTCCACCGTGTTGAAAAATCAACTGGTACAGTATGACAGCGTGTTCAACAGCTTCATGCAAATAGGTATGTTGTGATGTTGCGCTTGTGCAAGATGACGCTGTCCTTCAAATCTGCAAAGTAACGAATATATCCCCGATTAAACATGCTTTTTAGGTAACACCACAGTCAAAAATCACAAGGGTTGAGATCTGGTGAACCAGGTGGCCATAAAGACGGGAATGCGAAATAAATGATTACTCGATTTTCTGTAAAACGTTGTTGCAACAACTGCTGAACAGGACGGCCAATATGAGGAGGTGCTCAATCTTGTTGGAATGGAGCTGAGGAATGATCGTTGTTGGAGATGAGGAATAACGAAGTTCTGCAACATATTTCTATAGGGTCATTCCACGCTATTTCAAAAAAGGGTTGTTGAAGACCCAGACCACAAGACCAACCCTAAGGCTTATAGCAGCTTAATGTGTGGCCGGTAACAAAGGGTTGTGCTGCACCATATTAAAAATGGTGCAGCACAAATTCGTCAAAATCTAAAATAAAAACTACGTATGCTCAAATTTATCCATAAAATGCTTATTTTATGCGTAATTTTTAACGAAGAAAAGAATAAGACCAACCCCATTACACTAGGACTGGTTTGTTCTGGAGATATTTTAGTGTTTTCGTATTTCCTCTACGCCACCTTTGAACATAAGTTCAGTTACCAAATGAGAACGAAAATTGAATTAAAAGTGAATTAAATTTAATTAAAATAAAGAGAACGGATGCAAGTCTGCAGGGAAAGTCATGTGCTGCCCACATCAGATTTTTACTTTCCCTGCAATACATGATAATGTATAGAGAAAGTATTGGAATCATGTCGAAAATCGCAACTCGAGTTCTCGACGGATCTACACGTTTCGAGACCTCTAGAGTACGAAAAACTATTTTTAGCGTGACGTCTGTGTGTGTGTCTGTCTGTCTGCCTGTCTCTGTGTTTGTCTGTCTGTCTGTCTGTGCAATGTATGTATCCGCTCCACCTCAAAAACTTATTGACCAAATTTCATAAAATTTGGTAGATAAATCACTTGGGTATGACCCTGGTGCTGATTAGTTTTTGGTACGATTTGTAAAAACAGAACTCGCCTTTTTTTGCGAAATGGCCCGTAAAAATTTCATGTATCCAATCTAGCTGAAATACTAATTGGCCAAATTTCACAAAATTTGGTACATAAGTTACTTGTACGATACTCTGGTGCTGATTAGATTTTGGTATTATTCGGAAAAGAACAACCTAACTTTTTTTACGAAATGGCCCTCAAAAATCGTCAAAATCTAAAAAGAAGCTACGTATGTTCAAATATATTAATTATATGCTTGTTTTATACGTAATTTTTGATGAGGAAAAGAAAAAGAACAACTCTATTTCTCTAGGACTAACCGTTCTCGAGATATTTGAGATTTTTCGCATTTAGTTATGCGACTTTTGGGAAAATCCCCAATTTCCAAATAAAAACAAAAATTGAATTTAAAATGCAAATTTAGTGTTGTTTGGTTCAATTAAACTCAATCTAATGAATTCTTAAAGAAATAAAGAAAACATGAATTTGAATCTGCAGGGAAAGTCATGTACTGCCCACATCAGATTTTTACTTTCCCTGCAATACATGGTAATGTATAGGGAAAGTATTGGAATCATGCCGAAAATCGCAACTCGAGTTCTCGACGGATCTACACGTTTCGAGACCTCTAGAATACGAAAAAACTATTTTTAGCGTGACGTCTGTGTGTGTGTCTGTGTGTCTGTCTGTCTGTGTGTCTGTTTGTCTGTCTATGTGTCTGTCTGTGTGTCTATCTGTCTATCTGTCTGTGCAGATATTTTATCCACTGTAACTAAAAAAGTAATTGACCGAGTTTCATAAAATTTGGTAGGTAAGTAACTTGTGGGCGAATCTGGTGCTGATTTGTTTTGGATATGATTCAGGATAAAAGAACCCGCCTTTTTTTGCGAAATGGCCCGCAAAAGCTTGTATCCACTTTAGCTGAAAATCTAATGGACCGAATTTCACAAAATTTCGTAGATAAGTCGCTTGTGGGTCACCCTGGTGCTGATTAGATTTTGGTACGGTTTGGAAAAAAATAACCTCCCTTTTTTTGCAAAATGGCCCTCAAAAATTGACAAAATCTAAAATAAGAAACTACGTATGCTGAAATATATCCATTAAATTCTTGTTTCATACGTAATTTTTAGCGAAGAAAAGAATAAGACCAACCCCATTACACTAGGACTAGCCGTTTTCGAGATATTTTTGTTTTTTTGTTTTTTTCTCTACGCCACCTTTGAAAATGAGTCCAGTTACCAAATGAGAACGAATATTGAATTAATAGTGAATTAAATTTAATCAAAATAAATAGAACGTGGATATAAGTCTGTAGGGAAAGTCATGTACTGCTCACATCAGATTTTACTTTTTCTGCAATACATGGTAATGTATAGGGAAAGTATTGTAATCATGTCGAAAATCGCAACTCGAGTTTTCGACGGATCTACACGTTTCGAGACCTCTAGAAAATGAAAAAAACATTTTTAGCGTGACGTCTGTGTGTGTGACTGTGTGTCTGTCTGTCTGTCTGTCTGTGTGTCTGTCTGTCTGTCTGTCTGTGTGTCTGTCTGTGCAGATTCTGTATCCGCTTTAACCAAAGAACTAATGGACCGAATCTCACAAAATTTGGTAGGTAAATCACTTGTGGGCGAGTCTGGTGCTGATTAGTTTTGGGTACAATTTGGTATAAAAGAACCCACCTTTCTTTGCGAAATGGCCCGCAAAGCTTGTATCCACTTGAGCTGAAAATCTAATGGACCGAATTTCACAAAATTCGGTAGATGAGTCACTTGTGGGTCACTCTGGTGCTGATTAGATTTTGGTATCATTCGGAAAATATAACCTGCATTTTTTTGCAAAATGGCCCGCAAAAATTGTCAAAATCTAAACTAAAGAACTACGTATGCTCAAATATATCCATTAAATGCTTGTTTAATACGTCATTTCTAACGAAGAAAAGAATAAGACAAACCCCATTACACTAGGACTAGGCGTTCTCGAGATATTTTAGTTTTTTCATATTTTCTCTGCACCACCTTTGAAAATAAGCCCAGTTATTAAATGAGAACGAAAATTGAATAAAAAGTGAATCAAATTTAATTAAAATAAAGAGAACGTGGATATAATTCTGCAGGGAAAGTCATGTGCTGCCCACATCAGATTTTTTACTACAGCAAACCGCCATTGCTTCGCCAATCCCCTCCCCTTTCCTGAATCCTCATCTCCAGATTAGATAGTATTTGTTCTGAGGAAGCAATTGCACTCTCCGAGACAAATGTACCAGCGATAAAAAGAAAAACAGAGAATGAAGATGTTGAACAAGCGTGCATTTTTTATCTAACTTCCTTGAAATCTCATTGTTTCAGTGAACTTATCTAAATACCTGTTGCTTATCAGAGGCACTCTATTATTGACAAGATAATCAAAAAATTCGTACTCTCAAATCATTGTTTTCCCTGCAAAGCATGATGTGCTGGGAAATTATCGCGTTGGTTTGGAAAATTCGAATTTGAGTTTCAGACGTGTTACTTTCGGTGTAATACATGGTAATGTATAGGGAAAGTATTGGAATCATACCGAAAATCACAACTCGAGTTCTCCACGGATCTACACGTTTCGAGACCTCTAGCATACGAAAAAACTATTTTTAGCGTGACGTCTGTGTGTGTGTCTGTCTGTCTGTACAGATTCTGTATCCACTCTAACTAAAAAACTAATAGACCGAATTTCACAAAATTTGATTGGTAAGTCACTTGTTAGCGAATCTGGTGCTAATTAGTTTTGGGTACGATTCGGGATAAAAGAACCCGCCTTTTTTTGCTAAATGACCAGCAAAAGTTTGTATCCACTCTGGTTGAAAAACTAATAGAGCGAATTTCATAAAATTCGATAGATAAGTCACTTGTGAGCCACGCTGGTGCTGATTAGATTTTGGTAGGATTCGGAAAAATTCATCTGCCTTTATTTGCATAATGGCCCGCAAAAATCGCCTAAACCTAAAATAAAAAACTACGTATGCTCAAATATATCCATTAAATGCTTGTTTAATACGTAATTTTTAACGAAGAAAAAAATAAGATGAACCCCATTACACTACGGCTAGTCGTTCTCGAGATATTTTAGTATTTTCATATTTTCCCTGCACCACCTTTGAAAATAAGTCCAGTTATTAAATGATAACGAAAATTGAATAAAAAGTGAATCAAATTTAATTAAAATAAAGAGAACGTGGATATAAGTCTGCAGGGAACGTCATGTGCTGCCCACATCAGATTTTTACTTTCCCTGCAATACATGGTAATGTATAGGGAAAGTAATGGAATCATGTCGAAAATCGCAACTCGAGTTTTCGACGGATCTACACGTTTCGAGACCTCTAGAATACGAAAAAACTATTTTTGCGTGACGTCTGTGTGTGTGTGTCTGTGTGTCTGTCTGTGCAATGTATGTATCCACTCTAACTGAAATACTAACAGACCGAATTTCATAAAATTTAGTATGTAAGTCACTTGGATGAGACCATGGTGCTGATTAGTTTTCGGTAGGAATCGCAAAAACAGAACCCGCCTTTTTTTTGCGAAATGGCCCGTAAAAATTTCATGTATCCACTCTAGCTAAAATACTAATTGACCAAATTTCACAAAATTTGGTAGATAAGTTACTTTTGGAACAATTTGTGGTGCTGATTAGATTTTGGAACGATTCGGAAAAGAACAACCTGCCGTTTTTTACGAAATGGTCCGCAAAAATCGCCAAAATCTAAAAAAATAAGGACTAAGTATGATGAAATGTATCAATTAAATTCTTGTTTTATACGCAATTTTTGACGAGGAAGAGACTATAACACACTACATTACACTTTAGGACTAACCGTTCTCAAGATATTTGAGATTTCTTGCATTTTTGTTACGCCGCTATTGGAAAAAATATCCAATTACCAAATGAAAACAAAAATTGAGTTAAAATGCAAATGTAGTGTTGTTTGATGCAATTAAATTCAAACTAATGAATAATTAAAGAAATAAGGAATATCTGAATTTAGGTTTGCAGGGAAAGTCATGTGTTGCCCACATCATATTTTTTTATTTTATTATGCATTAAATTGAGTTTAATTGCAGAAAAGTGATATGGATAATTTTCTGAATTTTTTTTTTTTTTTTTTTTTTTTTTTTGCATCATCGTTTCGTTTGGCAACTTATACACTTTAAATTCTTCAGGACTTTAAAATTCCAAAAAACCACAATATCACGAGAACGGTTTATCCTACAGTGATGGGGGCAGAGTTATTCTTTTAGTTTTCAAATTTTACATGTAGAACAAGTACCTAATTATTATATTTTATCAATTTTAGTCATTTATTTAAGAATTTCAGTATCTTGTACATGTAGTATTTTATTTTAGATCGAATATATTAGATTTGGGGTCATATCGGAAAGAAAAGGCAGATTTTTTTATTCGAATCGTATTAAAATCTAACCAGCATCACAGTATTCTACGAGCGACTTATTTCACAAATTTTGTGTAATTTACTTAATTACTTTATCAACTAGAGTGGATACATACAATTTTTGAAGGACCATTTAGCAAAAAAAAGGCGGCCTCTTTTATCCGACTCTTACCAAAAACTAATCAGCACTAAGGTCACACCCAAGTGACTTACCTACCAAATTTTATGAAATTTAGTCGATTAATTGAGGTTAGAGTGGATATATACAATTTTTCATGTATACAAGTGGATATATATAATTCGAAGATTCATGGTTCGATTCCCGATTGGGGTAGCAAGATTTTTTACAATGTCGTCCGAACAAATCAATACTGTCGGTTAGTGCATCTGAAAGTGACCCTTTTCCTATTAGCACGAATTCAGTGGACTCTGGAAGATTGGGTGCCGATTTCAAATTGAGAGGACTAACCTGTTGAAGTCCCAGACCGTCCGACACGTCCGAGGACTTGAGCAGCAGGATACTAAGCTGTGTAAAAATAGTAGTAGCAGGCGGTTAACCTGAGGTAAAAATATCTGATGTGGGCAGCATATGACTTTCCTTATATAATGCAATGAATTTACTACTTTTACAGTAAAAAAAAAATATTTTTATAGTAGATATTAATATATTCTTTCCAAGATATTGAATTTTCGTCAATGAGTCATTTCATTGATTTAGCGTCATTTTTATCAATTTGGCGAGATTTTCGTTAATTTAGCAACATTTAAAAAAGTCACCAAGTTGGCGACATTCCATCAAAATCTCACCAAGCGGTATGGACGGAGAAATCAGTTATTCTTACAGGATATAAATGACTATTGGCGTTCAAATACAAATGTATTACTCAAAGTATATTTTTTCATGAATGGAACGAGCTAGATCCACGAGAATAATGTCACCAAATTTATCGCATGGTATTACATATGAAAAGTAAACATGTTTCTCAATAGGAATTATTTTTTTTTATTTTATATGATTTTTAGATAATTTTTTTGAAAAATGCGCAATATCTCGAAAAATGTTCATGTTAGCGTTCTAAAATTTATATCAATCGCTTTTTAATGAAAAATTACATAAGAAATGTCTATTTGCATAACTTTATTAGAGGTTTTGATTTTTTGACGATTTCTTCAAAATTTCACTCGATAATTTAGGGGGGTTCTGAACATTCGATTCCGTACAAAAACAATGGGCTTCCAGTGTTTACGGATTGTAATTTTCGTACCAAATTTCGTTCGAATCGGTCCATTCGTTCGTCAGTTATCGTCTCCACACACACACTGACACACACACACACACAGACATCGCTTCAAAAATGTTCGATTCAAGATCAGGGATGCTTGAAACGTGCTCTCCTGTCGAAAACTCGAATTCGAATATTCGACCCCGTCACAATTCTTTCTTTAAATACATTATTGTATATAAGGAAAGTAATAAGTAGGCACAGATGGTCAGTCGGATTGTCAGTTGTCCACCAATCTGACATTAAAGGATGTAGAATGCAAGGTCCACTTTGATTATAAGAACCTGCAATTTCGTCCCCAGTAGCTCTACAGTTGAGCATCAGCTATACAATTCGAAGATCGGGCGTTCGATTCACGGTTGGGACAGCAAAGTTCTTTACAGTCGGACTCTTCCATGTGGCCGGGAAGGTCTGGTCAAGTTGAGGTCTGAACTTAAAATCGTCGGTGACTGAGGTCTTCTCATCCTATTTGGTCAATGATCTTTTCGACCACGATAGGAGATTATGATGGATGGGAGACTAGAACGCGAGGCCTTCATATTGTCGGCCTCAAGGCTGACAAGGAAGATTCCTCTCATATCATATCTGTCTGTGAGCGTGATATTTTACGAGCGAGTGAACGTTTCGGATAACATTTGGTACGATTCTCACAATCCATGAATACTGGAACTCTATTTATTACTTTACCTGCAATACATGGTAATGTATAGGAAAAATATTGGAATCATACCGAAAATCACAACTCGAGTTTTCGACGGATCTACACGTCTCAAGACCTCTTGAATACGAAAAAATTATTTTTAGCGTGACGTCTGTCTGTGTGTGTGTGTCTGTGCACCTGTCTGTGTGTGTCTGTCTGTGCAGATTTTGTATCCACTCTACCTAAAAAACTAATTGACCGAATTTCGTAAAATTTGGTAGGTGAGTCACTTGTGGGCGAAACTTGTGCTGATTAGTTTTGGGTACAATTCGAGATAAAAGAACCCGCCTGTTTTTGCGAAGTGACCCGCAAAAATTGCTTGCATCCACTCTAGCTGAAAAACTAATGGACCAAATTTCACAAATTTCGGTAGATAAGTCGCTTGTGGGTCATTCTGGTGCTGATTAGATTTTGGTACGATTCAGAAAAAAATAACCTGCCTTTTTTTGCAAAATGGCACGCAACAATCGTCAAAAGCTAAAATAAAGAACTACGTATGCTCAAATATATCCATTAAATGCTTGTTTTATACGTAATTTTTAACGAAGAAAGGAATAAGATCAACTCCATTACACTAGAACTAGCCGTTCTCGAGATATTTTAGATTTCAAATTTTCGCTACGCCATCTTTGAAAATAAGTCCAGTTACTAAATGAGAACGAAAACTGAATTAAAAGTGAATTAAATTTAATTAAAATAAAGAGAACGTGTATATAAGTCTGCAGAGAAAGTCATGTGTTGCCCACATCAGATTTTTATAAATGCATTCAAACAGTCAAATATTCCAAACATTTTCGAGCGATTTATTAAAATAAAACATCAAGGAATCAGACGTCAATTATGTTATGGGGACAGTGGACGTTGAAATCCAACTTTTTACTTTCCTTATATACAATAATGTATAAGGAAAGTATTGTGACGGGGTCGGACGGGAGAGCACGTTTCAAGTATCCCTGATCACGAATCGAACATTTTTGAAGTGATGTCTGTGTGTGTGTGTGCGTGTGTGCGCGTGAAAGTAGGTGTGTGTGTGTGTCAGTGAGTCTGTGGAGACGATAACTGACGAACGAATGGACCGATTCGAACAAAATTTAGTACAAAAATTACAATCCGTAAACACTGGAAGAATATTTTTTTTTTATACGCAATCGAATGTTCAGAACCCCCTTAAATTTTCGAATGAAATTTTGAAAAAATCGTCAAAAAACCAAAACCTCTAATAAAGTCACACAAATAGACATTTCTTAAGTAATTTTTTATTGGAAAACGATTGACATAAATTTTAGAACGCTAACATGAACCATTCTCGAGACATTGCACATTTTTCAAAAAAAATTATCAAAAAGTCATATAAAATAAAAAAAAAATATATTTCCTATTGAGAAACATGTTCACTTTTCATATGTAATGCCATGCGATAAATTGGGTGACATCATTCTCGTGAATCTAGCTCGTTCCATTCATGAAAAATGATACTTTGTAATACTTTTGTATTTGAACGCCAATAGTCATTTATCTGCTGTAAGAATAACTTATTCTCCGTCCATAACGCTTGGCAAGATTTTGGCGACGAATTTGGTGGAATGTCGCCAACGTGTCGACTTTTTTTAAATGTTGCTAAATTAACGAAAATCTCGCCAAATGGATAAAAATGACGCTAAATCAATGAAAATGACGACTCATTGACGAAAATTCAATATCTTGGAAAGAATATAAATATCTACTATAAAAATAATCTATTTTTTTTTATTGTAAAAGTAGTAAATTCATTGCATTATATAAGGAAAGTCATGTGCTGCCCACATCAGACTTTTCAATTTTTGATCAAATTGACATAATATTTTTTTATGTAAGCTAAATTTATCACGCATTTATCAAATATAAGCCAAGTTTGCAGGATCTTTTGTGACTTTGAGTTTATTAACTATGAAATTTAGTGAACTACTCTTTAAATCCTCCCCCCCCCCCCCTATAACTCCGATTGTTTGGAACCAAGTGCAGCGATTTCGATCTCTATCCGCACTTTTGAGAATAACCATAATAACCACGATGCACGTAAAACACAGAATCCGCCTATAAGGGACGTTCCCACAAATTTAGAAGTCACTCCCATTGGCACCAGCTTTCATTTGGAATTGACGATATTTGCAATCACAAAATACTATCAAGAGCGTATATAAGAGGGCTAAGGGGGCTGACCCCCCCCCCCCCGAAATAAAAAAATTCCAAATGTTTCCTAAACGCATAAAAAAAATTCTACTCAATCCACATTCAGTTTGTCGTCCTGAAGCCCTTGAGAACAACCCTTTTCAACCCAAAGTCTCCAAATTTGTAAAATTTCCCCAGAAGAAAGGGAAGAAGCTAAGATTAAAGAGCCAGTTATTCAGAGACTAGAGGTCTGTACGGGCCTAATTAAAAATTCTACCAGCCCGAAAATATAAAGATTGACTGAAAATTCTGTTTAAATAATTCACTCGAGCCTGACTCGTTCTGAAAGCACTCAAAATCAGCCCCAACTCTGCAAGACCTGATTTTTTTACTTTCCCTGCAATACATGGTAATGTATAGGGAAAGTATTGGAATCATGCCGAAAATCACAACTCGAGTTTTCGACGGATCCATACTTTTCGAGACCTCTAGAATGCGAAAAAACTATTTTTAGCGTGACGTCTGTGTGTGTGTGCCTGTGTGTCTGTCTGTCTGTGTGCCTGTGTGTCTGTCTGTCTGTCTGTCTGTGCAGATTTTGTATCCACTCTAACTAAAAAGTAATTGACCGAATTTCATAAAGTTTGGTAGGTAAGTCACTTGTGGGCGATTCTGATGCTGAATAGTTTTGGGTACGATTCGGGATAAAAGAACCCGCCTTTTTCTGCGAAATGGCCCGCACAAGTTTGTATCCACTGTAACTGAAAAACTAATGGACCGAATTTCACAAAATTTGGTAGATGAGTCACTTGTGGATTACTCTGATGCTGATTAGATTTTGGTACGATTCGAAAAAAAATAACCTGCCTTTTTTTGCAAAATGGCCCTCAAAAATCGTCAAAATCTAAACTAAAAGAACTACGAAATACTCAAATATATCCATTAAATGCTCGTTTAATACGTAATTTTTAACGACGAAAAGAATAAGATCAACCCCATTACACTAGGACTAGCCGTTCTCGAGATATTTTAGTTTTTCGTATTTTCTCTACGCCACCTTTGATAATAAGTCCGGTTACCGAATGAGAACGAAAATTGAATTAAAAGTGAAATAAATTTAATTAAATAAAAAGAACGTGAATATAAACGTCTGCAGGGAAAGTCATGTGCTGCCCACATCAGATTTTTACTTTCCTTGCAATATATTGTAATGTATAGGGAAAGTATTGGAATCATGTCGAAAATCGCAACTCGAGTTTTCGACGGATCTACACGTTTCAAGATCTCTGGAATACGAAAAAACCATTTTTAGCGTGACGTCTGTGTGTGTGTCTGTCTATCTGTGCAGATTTTGTATCCACTTTAACTAAAAAACTAATACACCGAATTTCACAAAATTTTGTAGGGTTTCCACTTGTGGGCGAGTCAGGTGCTGATTAGTTTTGGGTACGATTCGGGATAAAAGGACCCGCCTTTCTATGCGAAATGGCCCGCAAAAGCTTTTATCCACTCTAGTTAAAAAACTAATGGATTGAATTTCACAAAATTCGGTAGATGAGTCACGTGTAGGTCACCCTGGTGCTGATTAGATTTTGGTACGATTCAGATAAAAATAACCTGCCTTTTTTTGCAGAATGGCCCTCAAAAATTGTCAAAATCTAAACTAAAAAGCTACATATGCTCAAATATATCCATTAAATGCTTGTTTAATACGTAATTTTTAACGAAGAAATGAATAAGACCAACCCCATTACACTAGGACTAGCCCACAGACTAGCCGTTCTCGAATTTATTAGTTTTTTTCGTATTTTCTCCACGCCACCTTTGAAAATAAGTCCAGTTATCAAATGAGAACGAAAATTAAATTAAAAGTGAATTAAATTTAGTTGAAATAAAGAGAACGTGGATATAAGTCTGCAGGGAAAGTCATGTGCTGCCCACGTCAAATTTTTTATAATACATTGAAGTCAGTTACCTCGTATGGTGAGCAAAATTTGACATTTAAGGAATTAAACCCAAGTTATATTACATACAGTAAAAAATCAAAATGAACCCAAATTTGAAAAATCTGTACAAATCAAATCAAGAATGAACATTACTATAAAGGGAGTTTCAATTTTAATTCATCTGGTTAAATAATCAGTTATGAAATGAGGAAACAGCTCTTCACTGAGATAATATTAAAAAAATCAGATGTGGGCAGCACATGACTTTCCCTGCAAACTTATATACACGTTCTCTTTATTTTAATTAAATTTATTTCACTTTTAATTCAATTTTCGTTCTCATTCGGTAACCGGACTTATTTTCAAAGGTGGCGTAGGGAAAATACGAAAAACTAAAATATCTCGAGAACGGCTAGTCCTAGTGTAATGGGGTTGGTCGTATTCTTTTCGTCGTTAAAAATTACGTATTAAACGAGCATTTAATGGATATATTTGAGTATACGTAGTTCTTTTAGTTTAGATTTTGACGATTTTTGAGGGCCATTTTGCAAAAAAAGGCAGGTTATTTTTTTTTCGAATCGTACCAAAATCTAATCAGCATCAGAGTAATCCACAAGTGACTCATCTACCAAATTTTGTGAAATTCGGTCCATTAGTTTTTCAGTTACAGTGGATACAAACTTGTGCGGGCCATTTCGCAAAAATAGGTGGGTTCTTTTATCCCGAATCGTACCCGAAACTAATCAGCACCAGACTCGTCCACAAGTGACTTACCTACCAAATTTTGTGATATTCGGTCCATTAGTTTTTTAGTTAGAGTGGATACAAAATCTGCACAGACAGACAGGCACACAGACACACAGACATACACACAGATGTAACGCTAAAAATGATTTTTTCGTATTCTAGAGGTCTCGAAACGTGTAGATCCGTCGAAAACTCGAGTTTCGATTTTCGACATGATTCCAATACTTTCCCTATACATTACCATGTATCGCAGGGAAAGTAAAAAAAAAAACGCTTTCTCCATTTAAGTTATCAGTGAACAATGTAATGCCTCTGGTATTAGAGCTCAAAAGCACCAAATATTCTTGACTGCAGTGGTAGTAAAATAAACATGCCATATCTTACAATAGTTCGTGCCTTAAAAAACATTTCAATACGATTAAACTTTCTATGTACGTATACATAGATATTATTTTCTTTGTTTATGATATAGTTATGAATATTTTTAAAATTTTATAATTTTAATGTAAACGTATAAGATGTTTTGATTACATATGTAAATATATTCATTTACCGATGATAATAACCGAATGACCATTTCTTCAAAAATTAAATTCGAAATATATTTTCCTCTGTTAAATTTATAGATCACATGATGGTACGCAACATGACATCTGGTACATAGACGTTGTATGTATTTTGTTGTACCCAAGACAGAACATATTTTTTGCTCTGTTACTGTAGTCTCAAACAACTTGAATGTTGCGAAGAGTAATATTTTATTTGGACTCGAAGTCTTCAATATCTTATCTGAAATTGTAATTTTTCTGTATCTGTTTCTAATTTACACTTCTGCATTGTCAGTATAGAGCAAACTTTCATTAATTAATATTGGACAAGGAGACTTTTATTCGCTGATTTGTAATATTGTTTCATATGTAATTTCACATTTGATCCATTTTTAGCTTTTTCATTTATTTTGACACTGCACTACTCAACCCCAATTTAATAAAATGTTTCCGGAGTCAATGCAAACCTCTAACTTAACCCCCTTGAGATTGATATAAGCATAATTTAAAACTGGACCCCTCCCCCCAAATTGACTTTCAAATTACGGCACTGAATACTATAATATATTAGTCTGTGTCTGCAATGAAGCCGTAATTTTTGCAAACTTCTATGAGAAGAGAACTGACTACTTCAGTTCACTTTGAGTACAAACCACTTGGAGCCGGAAAGACCAAATAACCATTTTAATTTCTTGTAAACTGTCTTTATCCAAAACAGTTTACTAGCATGAACAGTCAGAGTACGAGATTTAACCACATCACACATTCAAGAATTATACTTTTTTTAAATATTCTTAGAAATTATTTATGGTAGATAAATGTACTATTTTAAAAGTTTTTATATAAAATATGGATCTCCGCCGGTTTATCAGAATGCCGGTTTATCTCCGCCGGTTTACTAGCATGAACAGTCAGAGTACGAGATTTAACAACATGACACATTCAAGAATTATACTTTTTTAAAATATTCTTAGAAATTATTTATGGTAGATAAATGTACTATTTTAAAAGTTTTTATATAAAATATGGATCTCCGCCGGTTGATCAGAATGCCGGTATATCTCCGCTGGTTTACTAGCATGAACAGTCAGAGTACGAGATTTAACCACATGACACATTCAAGAATTATACTTTTTTAAAATATTCTTAGAAATTATTTATGGTAGATAAATGTACTATTTTAAAAGTTTTTATATAAAATATGGATCTCCGCCGGTTTATCAGACTGAAACAACCTAACTTAGAAAGCATTCAATAGATGACAGATAAAATAAAACGATTTTAGAGTGCCTTAACCATGGAGTTAGAAGTAAGGAGGAAGATGTCCATGTTGAGAAAACGCCAAAACCATTTGAGACAGGGGGCACTAGTGAGTCTTCTGACGTTATACATTGTATGCAGTTCTACGGCAAAAAGCTAGTTTGCATTAAATAAAATTTATTTAAATTGTTTATTTCGAAGAAATGAATTAGCGGTTCAATGTACATTATAGTTCAAACAATAAAAAAAATTTCTATGCAATAATTCACGGAAAAAATAGTTGGGAAATATATTTTTTGTAATTTTAAAATAACCCATTCATTTGTGAGAAGTGTCATGCGCAGTGCGTCTGAACATGACGTCATTGGATGTGGCAAAAGCAGGAAAATGAAAAATTATTTCGGACTTTGGCGCAATATTGTGACGTCAATGATTTAAATTTAGATCAAGACAAGTTTTTAGAGGTATGTTTATTTCCTTCAATCTAGTATTTAATTATATTAGATAAATTAATTATTATTCAAAAACTGTCTCATCCATACTTTATAGTTGGAATACATTCTTATGTATATACCGTAAAAATAGGAAATAGCAATCCTAATAATTGAGCTGATGTTCTGTTTATAGCTGAATGTGATGTTGACGTTTTAGTTATATTAGAGCATTTGCTGGTACAAATGATTGCTAAAAAAAAGTATTTGTCAATTTACTTTAATGCATGTGGAACCATATTGTGTTTTCACTTTTAAACAAAATATGTATATTTTGATATTACATGGATAGGGAAATTCAAAGATAATTTAAGTTTTTGTAATCGAAATTTTTTTCTATGTATTGAACAAAGGTACAGATAATTTGTTACATCATTTGTGCAATAGTATGAGATAAAATTATTTTATTTTAAATGTGCTTTTTAATTTTTAGAGTGTGTGTGGTTGTTCTGTGTTTTTATCCCGAAGAAGGAGATTAATTTTGTTTCTCAAACTCATATGTTTCAAATTTTGTATCAAATTGCATATGTTACATTACATTCATTTTTAAAGCATTTGAGTAATTTATTTTAAAAGATCCCCATTTGATTGGAAAAGTGTCGCATGTGAACTGCATATACTCAGCATTGCAGTGCAGTAGTATTAATCACATTTAGAATATATATATATAGTAAATTCATATTTTATCAGTTTTACTAAAGAGTTGGAGTATTTGAATTCTTTTAGAATGGTCTGCTCTATCAAGATATCACTAACTAAATGTGTTACATCTTTTGGAGGTGCCAACTAATGATATATCATCATAGAGTGGAGTGGAGAGAGACCATTTCAAGGCATAAAATGAAAAAGGGGTGTTGCATATAATTACCTTGAATTTTTTTTCTTTTGGACAAGTTTCAGCTCATACAAAATTATGATTTTTTATTCAATATTTTGTTTTAAACAACTGTGCTTATAAATACTAGTGAGGCCCTTGAGTGTTCTGCACATAAGTAATTTAAAAACTGATTTATTCATGGAATATCTACTCTAATAGAATACAACGCTCTATCACTGTCTGCATAGCCACAACACAAAAGGATATATTATAACATCAATTGTTGTGTTGTAAATAAATGAAAATGAATTCAATATCCAGCTTCACTTTCAGTATCTCATGTCATACGCAACTTAAAGCACTAGAATTATCCACTGTTGTAAAAATGTGTCCAATATCTGGCTTCATTTTCAGTATCTAAAGTCATTCAATATAGAACTCCAGAATATTGCTCTTTCTACATAGATTTAAGGTGTTAAAATATAAAGCCACAAATTATGACAATATTAAGTACTGAGAGATGCATCGCCATACAATTCGTATTTCCAAGATTAACAGTGATTGAAATAACAATGACAGAAATCAAATAATGCAGCTGTTAAACATGGTTAATAGAATTTCATCATTACATTACCGTGCCAGAAATGAACGTGTAAGGGTTGTTGAGCACCAAAATTTGAACTAACATTGAGAAATAAATTATACACTAAAAGGAGGCATAGTATTTTAAAATCTTCATTGCTGTTAAAAATAAGTAAATACATGTCAGAAATGACAGTTAATATATATCAAAATGAGTAATAAAATTGTGTTTTTATCTTATCTGTTAATAGCAAAATCCTAAAACTTCAAACATATATGGAACAAAACTAGTGTTCCTCAAGTGTCTTAAAATATTTTATTTTAGGTCAGTTGCTATGTCGCCATCTGATGGATGAAAAGGGTGATTTGATTGGGGAAAAGGGTGATTTGATTGGGGAAAAGGGTGATTTGATGGATGAAAAGGGTGATCACAGATTCTCAGAGACAAATGTGTTTCAGCAATTTCACTAAATAATATCATAAAAATTTTATAAAAATATTTTTTTCACAAGTCAATATATAATTTCTCAAACTTCACCCAATTTCCATTGTGTAAGTTTTTACTGATGTAATTAGAAGATGAAAACACATCCCTGGGGATACAGTGACAGAAATGACAATTTTGCATTTTTTTTCAAAATATATTTGTACAATGTTTCAATTCACCACATTTTATTTGCATTTGAAGTCAAAAGAGCATTTAATACTATGGAAAAGTATTTTTTGCTGAAAAATATGTGGAAAAGATTGTATTCTAAACAAATACTAAGAAAAATATCTACCTTATTTATTTAAAACTCAAGGGACACAAAATTGACAATTATCAGACATCCTGCCATATATATACTATTTTTAACACTTTACAACAAAGTTGAAAAGTGTTTATGACTTTGTTCATTCTGTCTGTCTGTCTGCCCGTTAGCACGATAACTGCCGTAAAAATGACTTAATCAAAATGAAATTTTTGTATGTTGTTCAGACGATCTGTAGGACCTATGGGAATATAAATGAATAATATCATCCAATTAGTTTTGGATTGAACCCGGGTTGAAAAAATGAAATACATTGAGCCCTATGAGACCTAATTTTTCAAACATTTTTTAAGCGGATTTAAAATTCACAAATTGCTTCGAAAATTTTAGGTAGTATTCAAATTGTTCCTTAAAATATATAAAAAAAATTCAGCGAAATATATTCAGTAGTTTTTTAAATAAAAATTAAAATAATAATAACACCTCTTATATGAAGCGATCACGTGACCATGATATGAAACAATCACGTGACCCACTTCAAAATGATATATGGCATCCATCTTGTCTCAAAATCGTGATTTTTAAAGTTCTTTTTAATTCATATTTAGTGTTGTATCCGTCCTAAAACTACTTTATTTTTGCTTAAATTCTGTGCATCTACATACTGAAACAACTCAATTACAATATATTCGAGTTTAAATTCTCATCCAAATTTGATTATTTCTATAACGAAGCCTATTTTTTACCTATGTAAAATGTAAACAGCGAAATATGTAGAATGAGTTGTATTAGAATTGCTGTATTTCTTTAACACAAAATCATTTAGTCCATGGAGTCTGCATAGCTGATATGAATGAAATATTCACTGATTTTACAAAGAGATGGACGATTTTTTTTGATGAAGTTTTAAGCATTGCGTTTAATTACTTGTAGCTCCATGGTCTTAATTTTTAAATAAAATAAATTATTATAGTATTATGATGAATGATATGAATGGGAAATTATTTATGAATGAAATGTTGCTTTTATAGAGAGAGCCAGGCGTGTTATTTTTTCTATGACGTCATTTGAATGAATTTCAGTTGTTTTCGATGAAGTTTTCAAATATAATAAATTATCATAGTATTATGATAATTCTAAAATTATTACCGAGGAATGTATCACATTTTAGAGATGTTTAAACAAGGCAATTTATATTTCAATGCCGTCATTTGAATGAAGTTCATTTTTTTCGATGAAAGTTTAAGTTTTCAAATATAATAAATTAATGTAGTATTGTGATAAGTTTTAAAATATTACCGATGAATGTATTGCATTTTAGAGATGTTTAAATAAAATTGTATTGATGTTGGAAAGTGTTTCATAATCAATGCCTTAAGCATGATTGATCTTTCTTGTTACATTTTACAACTGGAACTTTAAACTCGCAATATGCTGTTTTTTTATGCAAGCAGTTAAGTGAATTATATTACATGACTTGTCCCATATGAAAACAACAAAATAAAAATATGCAGTTACAAGATTATGCCAGTCATTAGTTACTTGTCTTTTGATTTTTGTAGTTCATAAATGTAATTAGACATTGAAGTTAGGTTCGCAGAATTGTGGATGTCATATAATAATTATTCTACATTTTTCTATGGATATTAGGAATGCAAGAGCTATACTTTTCTGATAATGATTGTGAGACATATAGAACTAAATACTATGGAATGATGCTTGAAAAAGTTGAATGAAGACTCACACTCTAGAGACTGACTTCCCGGCCGTCCAAATAGATGCTCTAAGTCCACTGGATGAGTCGGACGGTCTGGGTTTTCAACACTCCAGAGACTGAGTAGTAAGTTACCAGACACTAGAGAGCAGATGCTCTGCATGGGACAGCTAGTATATTATATTTACTTAAAAAATATTTATATATGCAATATATATATTATTCATACTATCATACTATTACTTCTATGGTATATTTCTTTTAAACTCATAATTTGCATTACTTTTGCATACTCGATGAAAAGGATGAAAACAAAACATAAATAAAAAATTTATAATTGCATTTAATTGCATTATTTGAAATGAAACTATCTCTACATACTAATTACCAAGTGTTTGTCAGTCTTTCACGCTTTTAGGCACTTCCCGAATAGATGGAGACTTGTAAATTGGTACACAAGTCAATCGTTCGATAAAATCATCTGGAAAAATTGTATTTCCCAAATGTGTTTTGAAGAGAGTGTGCTCCACACCAAAACTACAGTGTCTAGAAGGAATGTGTGCCGACCGAGGTGAGAAACAGGTTCCCTAAAAACCGCCTCCGCCAGACGGCGTTGGTCTCGAATAAGCGGTTAAAAGCAGAGGAGTTAGCATTGAAACTAATGGGAATTTAATGCAAATGAAATGACCCATATCTTTGGAAATAATTGATGAATTTGTGTGAAATTTGGAGTAATTATTGTAAGTGGTATACACAAAAAGTCATTTGATTTTCAAAGAGATTGAGTTAGGGATATATTCGTATTTTTAAAATTTTATTTAACTTTATCTGTGGTTGTTCAAACATTTGAGGTCCAGTTTAATTCATCACAGTAACGTGAAATTCGGTATGACGTTTTCTCTTGTGGTACATTTCAGTTCTTTCGATTTTGAAGCTCTTCGGGCAAGCTCATGCTGGGCCCGCCATAGGACTTTACTTGTTTTTGGTATAACTCGAGAACAGGTGTATCTAAAAATTCGAAGTTTAGCATATCCTTGTCATTTTCTGTATATTTTAACACTTTGGATTAAAAATCTTATCGGGTTAGCCCGTCCTGAGCCCAACAAGAGGAATATATCGTTTTTTTCAGAACTCAAAATTCGGAGCATCTAGAATGTCTAAATTTAATATATCATTGTCCTTTATGGTTTATTATATTTCATCGCATTTCGAACCTTATCGGGCTAGCCCGTCTTGGCCCGCCATAGAAATTTACTCGCTTTTAAAAAATAACTCGAGCAATCGGAGTAGCTACAAAAAGTAAATTTAGTATATTATTTCCTTTTGGATGGATTTTAATTTAGATTTTGAACCCCATCGGGCTGGCCCGTCCTGAGCCCACCAAGAGGAATATATCGTTTTTTGAGAAAAACTAAAAATTCGGAGCATCTAGAATGTATAAATTTAATATGTCATTATCCTTTGGGGTATATTATATTTCATCGCATTTCGAACCTTATCGGGCTAGTCTGTCTTAGCCCGCCATAAAAATTTACTCGCTTTTCAAGAATAACTCGATCAAACGGAGTAGCTAAAAAATGCAAATTTAGTATATCATTTGCTTTTTGATGGATTCCAACTTAGATTTTGAACCCCATCGGGCTAGCCAGTTTTGGGTCCGCTGAAGAATGCATTCGTTTTTGAAGAATAACTAGAGAACCGCAATAGCTAAAAATTCCAAGTTTAACATGTCGTTGGCTTTTGTGGTATATTTTAATTCCTTCGATTTTGAACTTTATCGGGGTAGCCAATCCTGGGCCCGACATAGGAATGGACCAGTTTTTATTACAACAACTGAAAAAGCGGGACAGCTAGAAAATATAAATTTAGTACATCCTTATCTTTTGGGGAATATTTTAATTCCCTCGATTTTGAACCGTATCGGGCGAACCCGTTTTAAGCCTGGCTTAGAAATTCACTTTTGGGAGGAATAACTCTATAACCGGAGTATCTAAAAGTTCCAACTTTAGAATGTCGTAGTCATTTGCGGTATATCTTAGCTCATTGGATTTAAAACCTTAACGGGCTAGCCCGATCTGTGCTTGAAAACCGTGCAACTATAATATCTAAATTTAGTATATTATTCTCTTTTGGGATATATTTTAATTCTTTGGATTTTAAACTTTATTAGATTACCCCCATCTCTGAACAGCCTTAGGAATGCATTCGTTTTTGGAAAATACTCGAAAATCGGAGAAAAATTATCATTTACCAGACAATTACATTAGTTCTTGCGAATTATATTTGAAAAAATATTTTGTACTGTTGTGTAAACCCACATTCGATCGTCGACCTCCCATATTCTAGATCTTGGCTACGCTTATATGCAAGAGACTTAATGCAAAACCAGTCATTAGAAAAATGCAACTCACAAACTACAGAGTTTTTGTTTAGAACTTTATCTGCACGAGGAATTAACTTTGTCCATTTAGCTCTCACTTTATCGTTGTCAGGAGCTTTAAATAGAGAATATTTGCCGCTGAAATTTTTGTAACCTGTTTTACATTCAGGTGCGAAGCAGTGTCTGTCATTCACTTTCTTTTTAGAATTTGAGGACATGCTTCATCGACAATAAAAACTATTAAATGTGTTGATAGATCTATTAGAAAACTGATATGGTATGGCTATAAAAACATCCCTTTTTAATCCAAATATAGAAACAAAAATATAGATTTTCAGTATCAGTTACAACGTCAAACATCAACGTCAAAAATCAAATGAGTGAAAGCTTGCTGCTTATAGTTTCGAAAAATATTTCTTTCTGAGTGAGTCCAACCTGTCCAATTTTAGAACGAAAAAGAATATTGTACATGTGACGGTTCTTAGTAAAAACAGATTCGATCTCAGATGACCAATGTGCTAATGAGATGCGTCCTATTGTATCTAGAGGCCACCCTGAAGGCTGTACAAAATGTCCTTTTCTGATGTGCTACCCATTTCCAGTGCCCCCGCTGATTTGCGGATCTTTTGAGCATTGTTCATATAAGAGATGTGGCAATTTGCGGAAACGTGGCAATTTGAAGAGACGCGCCTATCGAAATAAAATTGCGGTCGATTACATGTCACTCTCAATAGAAAGTCTTATCAGTGCTATCTTTCACCGTACAGAGAGACAGCACTTGTAGGCAGCCCCCACCTTGTTCTAATGTTCAAGCGGCAATGGTGTTTCATGTTTTTCTTCCAAATTCACAGGGCCACCCACATTCATTTTTCCTAGTAGCCGAACATGGTAATACGTATCAAAAGAATCTATCAGCCGAACATGGTAATATGTATCAAAATACAAAACAAAAGTTTGATTTTAAAGCATTTGTTCAAGTTATTCATATAATGCTTTTAAAAATTATTGAAAAAGTAAACAAAATCAATACGTGCGGTCCAAATTTCTGCTAAAGAAATAAAATTATCTTCGTAAAAAGCAGAATACAACTCAAAATACTAATATCGACCGGTTTCGAAGGCATAAAACTTTCTGCGTCAGATCACGCAGAACCGCAACCTTCACTCGTACTCCCAGTGCACCGACCCAACATCCGTGGACAAATTTCGCACTTCTTAGCTCATTTGCATATGGATGTAACTATGTACTTAGGAAAAAAGGGCGTCGACTATCGAATGGAGCTTATAGTACAAAATTCATTTTTTTTAAATATGAACAATTTTGAGAACTAATGTAATTGTTCGGCAAATGAGGTTATCTCCCATGCCTACGCCACTAATTATAATTATATATACTCCGAAAATATTAAATTCTACTCGAAAAGGAATTAATATACTAAATTTGGATTATCTATATCTGCTCCAGTTCTCGGGTTATTATAAAAAAATGAGTATATTCCTATGGCAAGCCCAGCACAAGCTATCTGAATGAAGTTCAAAGTCGAAAAAATGAAATATATCACAAAAGACAATAGCATGCTAAACTTGGAATTTTCAGCTACTCCGGTTCTCGAGTTATTCATCAAACACGATCGCATTCCTAAGACGGACTCAAGACGCGCAAGCCCGATGAGGTTCAAATTATAAGTTCTGATAAACTCCAAAAGAAATTGATATACTAAATTCAGATTTTTTAGCTGCTCCGATTTACGAGTTATTCTCCAAAAATGAGTACATTATCACTATGTCGAGCCTAAGACGAGCGAGTCTGATAAGGTTCAACATCCAAAGAAATAAAATATACCCCAAAACAATGACATACTAAATTTAGATATTCTAGCTGCTACAGTTTTGGAGTTACTCTTAAAAAACGACTACATTCTTTTGTTGGGACCGGGACGGGCTACCCCGATCAGGTTTTAAATCCATTGAGCTTAAACATACCGCAAATGACAACGACATTCTAAACTTGAAACTTTTTGATACTCCGGTTCTAGAGTTATTCCACCAAAAATGTGAATTTCTAACGGCGGGCCCAAAACGGGTTGGCCCGATACGGTTCAAAAACAAAGGAATTAAAATATTCCCCAAAAGATAAGGATGTACTAAATTTATATTTTCTATGTTCCCCGATTTTCCAGGTATTCTAAAAAACGGGTTCATTCCTATGTCGGGCCCAGGACGGACTACCCCGATAAAGTTCAAATCCGAAGAAACTTAGATATACCCCAAAAGCCGGAGACATTTTAAATTTAGAATTTTTAGCTACTTCGGTTCTCGAGTTATTTTTCAAAACGAATGCATTCTTCAGCGGATCCAAGACGGGCTAGCCCGACGAGGTTCAAAATCTAAATTAAAATCCATGCTGGGATGCAAGAGAGATTCTGTCAGTAATTGGCATGGGATGTCTAATTCGGGATTTAGATGAATCTTTATGGAAATTCACGAAAGTCGTAGTCGGTCATATTAAAAATCAGTTAATTGGGGATCCTAGCGAGGTTATCATAGAAATTTTAGAGAGTTTTCGCAACTCCTGATTAATAGTTTTAATTTTGAAATCGCGATGTATTACAAAGTTTTTCAAATATCGTGAAAAGTACAATGATTTGGACTTTTTTTTAGATTAAATTGCGCAACGAAGCCCCAAATTCGGGAGGCATAGAGAATGATGGGGAAGATAATTGTATGGGAAGGTATAAAGAACTCAGGGCTCTAACAGACACTTCTAGAGCTCTGTGAAGCATTGTGCTGAGGGAGGAGAAAAGGACAGCGGCCGTATTGGGGTTCCTCTTTGCAAATATCTCGCACACTTTCTAGTAAAATGGATAGTTTATGCAGCAATATTTGAACTAAGAAATAATATAGCTGGCTCAAAATTTCGGAAGATAAATGTTTATTGTACATTTACAATTATTTAATAGTCTAATACAAAAAAAGCTGGCGAATGCAAGTGTTATCTGTACATGACAGCTGTAAGTTAGGTTTCTTTCGAATGTTTAAACTCAGATTATTACAATATAAATATTTTAATATTAAGTTTAGTTGTTAGACATATTTAGAAATATAGTTTAATTGTTAGACATATTTAAAACATTCGAGAATGTATAAAATTCATTGGATTAGAGAGGGGTTGGGGTTAACTCCCCACTTTTTCCGATGGTGAAAAAATTACATAAATTCTCTAAAGGGCTCATATTGCAAAATAGTATTTAGCAGTTGGAAAACTTATCCCCTCCCGAGACTATGGCTACACCTATGACACAATTCAAGCTTTGCATTTTAATACATAGTTTAAAAGATTATATACATTACTAATTTTCAATGTGTTTTTCTCTCTCCAGACCCTACAGTTGACCCTCTCCAGACCCCCATCCCTTCCCCAGGGACCTCGAATACTGAATCTGTACACACTTATAGTGTAAGCTACGGTACAAAAGATAACGGAGCTGGATTTTCGAGTTACTCCACGGGATGGAGAAAAGGAGAAGGGGTGAGAAGTACTTTCAGACCCACCAGATACTCAGAGATTGACCTAGACGGCTGTATCTTTATACATTTGTAATATCGACTACGGTACACAGCCTAACGTAGCATGACTTTGAATTTACCCCACAGGGGTGAAGAAACTGAAGGAGTTGGTTGAAAAATACTTTCAGACTCAACAGAAGCCTAGATCTAGGAAGTCCTGAATCTTTGCACAAATGTAGTATAAACCACGGTACAGAAGATAACATATCTGGATATCCGATTTACTCCCTTGAGTGGATAAAAGCGGGGATGAAAAGTACTGTCAGACTTTCCAGAAGCCCCTTTGTTGATCTAGAAAGCTGAATCTTTCCCCATTTGTTATATCAACCATGGTACCGAATCTAACGTGGCCGGACTTTCGATTTAACCCCGGGGTGAAGAAATTTTGGGAGGGGGTGAAAATACTTATAGACCCTGCAGAAATCTATCCGTTGTCATAGAAGACTGAATCTTTGCACAATTGTAGTATCCCGGCCACACAAACAGCTGCCATTAGCCTTCGGGTTGGTCGTGTGGTCTGGGCTTTCTACACTTGTAGTATCAACTAATATACTGAGCATAATAGAGCTAGATTTACGAATTACCCCCTCCCTCCGGTTGAAGCAAATGAGGTGGGTAAAAAGTGCTTTCTGGTCCTCCAGAATCCCAACCGTTGACTCAGAAAGTGAATCTTTGCACACTGGTTGTACTACAAAACCCAATAACAAGCCTAAGCCAAAACAAAGAAACAGGGTTTCAATTTACACCCTCCGAGCGAAGAAAATGGGGCATGGAATGAAAATACTTTCAGACCCTCCAGAAATCCTCCATTGACTTAGAAAGCTGAATCTTTGCATATTTATAATTCAACTACAGTACAGAATCCAACGGAGCTGTACTTTCGATTTACCCCCTCCCGGAAGTGGAGAAAACGGGAGGGGAATGAAAAGTTCTTTCAGACAGTCGGGAAGTCCACAATTGATCTAGAAAGCTTAATCTTTGCACATTTATAGATCGAGTACAGTACGGAATCCAACGGAGTTGTACTTTCAATTTGGCCCTGAAGTGAAGAAAACGGGAGGGAGGAAATGAAAAGTTCTTTCAGACCCTCCAGAAATCCTCCATTGTTCTAGAACGCTGAATCTTTTCACAGTTATAGATCAACTGCAGCACAGAATCCAATGGAACTGTACTTTCGATTTACCCCCTACCGGGAGTTTAGAAAGTAGAGGGGGGTGAAAAGTTCTTTCAGACTCTCCAGAAGTCCTCCATTGATCTATAAATCTGAATCTTTGCACATTATTATAGATAGAGTACAGTACAGAATCCAACGGAGTTGTACTTTCAATTTACCCCGCCCGGGAGTGGAGAAAACGGGAGGGAGGAAATGAAAAGTTCTTTCAGACCCTCCAGAAATCCTCCATTGTTCTAGAACGCTGAATCTTTTCACAGTCATAGATCAACTACAGAGAAGAATCCAATGGAACTGTACTTTCGATTTACCACCTCCCGGGAGTTTAGAAAGTAGAGGGGGGTGAAAAGTTCTTTCAGACCCTCCAGAAGTCCTCCATTGATCTATAAATCTGAATCTTTGCACATTTATAGATCGACTACAGTACAGAATTCAACGGAGATATACTTTCAATTTATCCTCTCTCGGGAGCGGAAAGAATGAGAGGAGTAGGAAAATGTTCTTTCAAACTCGCCAGAAGTCCTCCACTGATCTAGAACTGAATCTTGACACCTTTTTAGATCGACTACAATACAGAATCCAACGGAGCCGTACTTTCGATTTACCCCCTCCCGGGAGTGGAATAAATGGGAGAGGGGGGAATGAAAATTTCTTTCAGACCCTCCATTGATCTAGATTCCAGAAGACTGAATCTTTGCACACTTGTTGTATCGAAACGTAGAACGAATTTCGATTTATCCCCCGGGATGAAAAAACTTTATAAGGTGGTAAAAAATACTTTCTGACCCTTCAGAATCCTCTCCGTTGACCAAGAAATCTGAATATTTTCACACTTAAAGTATCGACTACCGTACAGAAACTTACTGAGCTGATTTTCGATTTACCATGAAGATTTTCGATTTTCAATAAAGAAACTTTGGGAGGGGATAAAAATACTTCGAGACCCTCCAGAAACTCCTTCGTTGACCTTGAAGGCTGAATCGTTGCACATATATAGACCGACTACGGTACAGAATCCAACGGAGCCGTACTTTCCTATTTACCTCCTTCACGAGGCGGAGATAATGGAGGGAGAAATGAAAAATACTTTTAGACCCTCCAGAAGCCCCTCCGTTGACCTAGATGGCTAAATCTTTGCACACTTGTAGTATCCCGGCCACACAAACAGCTGCCATTAGCCTTCGGGTTGGTCGTGTGGTTTGGGCTTTCTACACTTGTAGTATCAACTAATATACAGAGCATAATAGAGCTAGATTTACGAATTACCCCCTCCCTCCGGTTGAAGCAAATGAGGTGGGTAAAAAGTGCTTTCTGGTCCTCCAGAATTCCAACCGTTGACTCAGAAAGTGAATCTTTGCACACTTGTTGTACTACAAAACCCAATAACAAGCCTAAGCCAAAACAAAGAAACAGGGTTTCAATTTACACCCTGGGAGCGAAGAAAATGGGGCATGGAATGAAAATACTTTCAGACCCTCCAGAAATCCTCCATTGACTTAGAAAGCTGAATTTTTGCATATTTATAATTCAACTACAGTACAGAATCCAACGGAGCTGTACTTTCGATTTACCCCCTCCCGGAAGTGGAGAAAACGGGAGGGGAATGAAAAGTTCTTTCAGACAGTCGGGAAGTCCACAATTGATCTAGAAAGCTTAATCTTTGCACATTTATAGATCGAGTACAGTACGGAATCCAACGGAGTTGTACTTTCAATTTGGCCCTGAAGTGAAGAAAACGGGAGGGAGGAAATGAAAAGTTCTTTCAGACCCTCCAGAAATCCTCCATTGTTCTAGAACGCTGAATCTTTTCACAGTTATAGATCAACTGCAGCACAGAATCCAATGGAACTGTACTTTCGATTTACCCCCTACCGGGAGTTTAGAAAGTAGAGGGGGGTGAAAAGTTCTTTCAGACTCTCCAGAAGTCCTCCATTGATCTATAAATCTGAATCTTTGCACATTATTATAGATAGAGTACAGTACAGAATCCAACGGAGTTGTACTTTCAATTTACCCCGCCCGGGAGTGGAGAAAACGGGAGGGAGGAAATGAAAAGTTCTTTCAGACCCTCCAGAAATCCTCCATTGTTCTAGAACGCTGAATCTTTTCACAGTCATAGATCAACTACAGAGAAGAATCCAATGGAACTGTACTTTCGATTTACCACCTCCCGGGAGTTTAGAAAGTAGAGGGGGGTGAAAAGTTCTTTCAGACCCTCCAGAAGTCCTCCATTGATCTATAAATCTGAATCTTTGCACATTTATAGATCGACTACAGTACAGAATTCAACGGAGATATACTTTCAATTTATCCTCTCTCGGGAGCGGAAAGAATGAGAGGAGTAGGAAAATGTTCTTTCAAACTCGCCAGAAGTCCTCCACTGATCTAGAACTGAATCTTGACACCTTTTTAGATCGACTACAATACAGAATCCAACGGAGCCGTACTTTCGATTTACCCCCTCCCGGGAGTGGAATAAATGGGAGAGGGGGGAATGAAAATTTCTTTCAGACCCTCCATTGATCTAGATTCCAGAAGACTGAATCTTTGCACACTTGTTGTATCGAAACGTAGAACGAATTTCGATTTATCCCCCGGGATGAAAAAACTTTATAAGGTGGTAAAAAATACTTTCTGACCCTTCAGAATCCTCTCCGTTGACCAAGAAATCTGAAGATTTTCACACTTAAAGTATCGACTACCGTACAGAAACTTACTGAGCTGATTTTCGATTTACCATGAAGATTTTCGATTTTCAATAAAGAAACTTTGGGAGGGGATAAAAATACTTCGAGACCCTCCAGAAACTCCTTCGTTGACCTTGAAGGCTGAATCGTTGCACATATATAGACCGACTACGGTACAGAATCCAACGGAGCCGTACTTTCCTATTTACCTCCTTCACGAGGCGGAGATAATGGAGGGAGAAATGAAAAATACTTTTAGACCCTCCAGAAGCCCCTCCGTTGACCTAGATGGCTAAATCTTTGCACACTTGTAGTATCCCGGCCACACAAACAGCTGCCATTAGCCTTCGGGTTGGTCGTGTGGTTTGGGCTTTCTACACTTGTAGTATCAACTAATATACAGAGCATAATAGAGCTAGATTTACGAATTACCCCCTCCCTCCGGTTGAAGCAAATGAGGTGGGTAAAAAGTGCTTTCTGGTCCTCCAGAATTCCAACCGTTGACTCAGAAAGTGAATCTTTGCACACTTGTTGTACTACAAAACCCAATAACAAGCCTAAGCCAAAACAAAGAAACAGGGTTTCAATTTACACCCTGGGAGCGAAGAAAATGGGGCATGGAATGAAAATACTTTCAGACCCTCCAGAAATCCTCCATTGACTTAGAAAGCTGAATTTTTGCATATTTATAATTCAACTACAGTACAGAATCCAACGGAGCTGTACTTTCGATTTACCACCTCCCGGAAGTGGAGAAAACGGGAGGGGAATGAAAAGTTCTTTCAGACAGTCGGGAAGTCCACAATTGATCTAGAAAGCTTAATCTTTGCACATTTATAGATCGAGTACAGTACGGAATCCAACGGAGTTGTACTTTCAATTTGGCCCTGAAGTGAAGAAAACGGGAGGGAGGAAATGAAAAGTTCTTTCAGACCCTCCAGAAATCCTCCATTGTTCTAGAACGCTGAATCTTTTCACAGTTATAGATCAACTGCAGCACAGAATCCAATGGAACTGTACTTTCGATTTACCCCCTACCGGGAGTTTAGAAAGTAGAGGGGGGTGAAAAGTTCTTTCAGACTCTCCAGAAGTCCTCCATTGATCTATAAATCTGAATCTTTGCACATTATTATAGATAGAGTACAGTACAGAATCCAACGGAGTTGTACTTTCAATTTACCCCGCCCGGGAGTGGAGAAAACGGGAGGGAGGAAATGAAAAGTTCTTTCAGACCCTCCAGAAATCCTCCATTGTTCTAGAACGCTGAATCTTTTCACAGTCATAGATCAACTACAGAGAAGAATCCAATGGAACTGTACTTTCGATTTACCACCTCCCGGGAGTTTAGAAAGTAGAGGGGGGTGAAAAGTTCTTTCAGACCCTCCAGAAGTCCTCCATTGATCTATAAATCTGAATCTTTGCACATTTATAGATCGACTACAGTACAGAATCCAACGGAGATATACTTTCAATTTATCCTCTCTCGGGAGCGGAAAGAATGAGAGGAGTAGGAAAATGTTCTTTCAAACTCGCCAGAAGTCCTCCATTGATCTAGAACTGAATCTTGACACATTTATAGATCGACTACAATACAGAATCCAACGGAGCCGTACTTTCGATTTACCCCCTCCCGGGAGTGGAATAAATGGGAGAGGGGGGAATGAAAATTTTTTTTCAGACCCTCCAATGATCTAAATTCCAGAAGACTGAATCTTTGCACACTTGTTGTATCGAAACGTAGAACGAATTTCGATTTGTCCCCCGGGATGAAAAAACTTTATAAGGTGGTTAAAAATACTTTCTGACCCTTTAGAATCCTCTCCGTTGACCAAGAAATCTGAATATTTTCACACTTAAAGTATCCCGGCCGTCCATACAGTTACCTTACACCTTTCTGGTAGGTCGGACGGTCTGGGTCTCAACACTTAAAGTATCGACTACCGTACAGAAACTTACCGAGCTGATTTTCGATTTACCATGAAGATTTTCGATTTTCAATAAAGAAACTTTGGGAGGGGATAAAAATGCTTCGAGACCCTCCAGAAACTCCTTCGTTGACCTAGAAGGCTAAATCGTTGCACATACATAGACCGACTACGGTACAGAATCCAACGGAGCCGCACTTTGCAATTTACCTCCTCCACGAGGCGGAGATAATGGAGGGAGAAATGAAAAATATTTTTAGACCCTCCAGAAGCCCCTCCGTTGACCTAGATGGCTAAATCATTGCACACTTGTAGTATCAATTACGGTACACAACATAACAAAGCTCGATTTTCAATGTGTCCTCATCCGGAGCGGAAAAAAAGAGGGAGGGGATACAAAACACTTTCACGCCCTCCAGAATTCCCTTCGTTGACCTATAAGGCTGAATATTTGAACACTTGTAGTTCTGACTACAGAACAGAACCTCACGGATCTGACTTTCGATTTACTCTCGGTGTGGGAGAGGAACGAAATGCACTTTCAGACGCTCTCTTGACCTGGAAGGCCGAATCTTATTAAAAAACGTTGCAACTGAATTTTTTAAGCGTGTTACTTTTCCCGATATAATTCATAAATGCACTGTCTTGTACTATATTGTGAATATATCATGTGATAATAGCTTGCACCAACTAAAATTGTTTAATATTAGAACGAGTTATCTGGCGCTGTTCGAATCCTAAATAAGAACTTGCTACTTACATAATACAGAAATGCTTTTGATACGCCCTGAATAAGCTCCTCTGACGCGCCCTAAATAAGCGCACTACGCTTCGCCACGAATGTACGCAAACATCGAATCGGTTCATCACCTGGCGTTAGCAAAACGACACAAATATATCTCATATGCTATATATTTTAAATTCGCGGAATGGATTGCTTAAAATAAGCACTAATAAATGAAAATAGTTGAAATCGTGAAAAAAAAAGATTCTTTACCCTAGAAGTAAAATTCTTAAAATTAATTGCTCATGGAATTCTTAAAGTGCACATTCCAATATTGAAATAAATTTATGTTCCAAAAATTTAATCTTTATCTTTAAAATCCATAAAATTAAAAAAATCGCAAATTTTGTACCCGGAGAGAAATCCATAGATGTTCTCCGACAAACAATCAAGGGTAACTCATTATTGCATCAACCAGAATTTTTGCATTTTTCCATGGTATTTTGTTCATCATTAAAAATCTGCATAAAAAATATATCGATTTATTTTTTTACTACAATCTGTAACTTTCCACACATTTAGTTTTCGTTTCTTTCCCCTAAGACTATAGGGAGTATTCACGTGATGTCATGAGCTAAGCCTGTGGTTTACTGAAGTACATGCTTGTTCTTTAGCAGACGACAGCAGCATAGGCGCATGCAGTTGTCTAAAATAATTTATAATTATGGTTATATACGCAATTTTTGGATGCGGTAAACTCACTGGCCGAGATACTGGTATATCATTTTACCGATTTCCACGAATTGTGAGTGGTAAAAGTCTCAAAATTGAAGAACAGACTATAAAACGTAGGAGTGAATGGTTGTCTCACGTTCATTAATTCTCTCGCGTCTGCAGTTTATATTTTATCAAAGGCAAGTAAAGCAAAATATTAGCATTTTAAATTTATTTATTTTGTAACATAATCCTTTTAATTTTTACGAAAAAAGTAATAAAGTAATAATATCGATGTATACTTTTAGCGAAGCGCTATTAGTGCTTAACCAAACATATAAAATGTAACAGTTCTATATTTTTTTTAGAGAGTATCCATTTACCGAAAAGAAATATATGAATTCATTTTTGTCTGTTACAATTAGCCGTAATGAAATAGATCTGTTTGAACTGATTTGTGTTCTTAAATTTTATACTGTTTCATACCATATGCTGTGTTTATTGGCTAAACCCTTAGCACATACTATCAAAAATAGACATAGTATTGACAAATTGTCCTTCCTCATTTGTAAGCATGAACTTTACATTTGTGCTATAGATCAAAGTCAAGTTTTCATTGAAATGCAGCTCATTTAATGGTAACTTGTATAAAATAGTCTCCAGTGAACAGATTTTATACATTTTATCATCTATACTTATATTTTTATGTTTCTTTAGGGGGGGCGTTACAGAGGTATTTGAAGTCAATTACTATAGTGAACCTTTGCAATACAACTCTATATTTCACACAAGAGCTTGAAAACACTTTTACAAAAGAGATAAATTTTATTTCTGAAGACGATAAACATTTCTGAAATAGATGTAACTGATCTCCCCAAAACTACCAAGACTTTCAAGTAAAAGTTATACTGTTTCGCACAACAACTGTGTTTGTAGGCGCAAAGCTACAGAGTGTAAACATGCTCTGTGGGGAATTTTTTTTTTCTTGGTGTCTTACTCCTCACCCACCCAGGAACCCATTGAAGTTCCAAGAAATGATATCTGGGGAAATGTAAAACAACATATTTTGTCACAGCCCCCCCCCCCCCCCCCCAAAAAAAAAGAAAAAAACCCGATCTGTCAAAGCTGCGGGACATGCATGCATATGTCGTACACAGATATTACCTAAATTATACTTAGTTTCAAAGATAATTTTCTGACAAATTTTGCCCTTTCATAACTTTATATGCAACAATAACATGCTCAGTTTACCACAGTGGCGCACCCACGGGGGGGGCCGAGGGGGCCCTGGCCCCCCCCTTGGGCTGACAAAGCAAAACGCGAAGGGCGCTGTCAGCACAAGGGAGAACTAGGTCTGCCTTCGAGAAAGTATAAAAAAAACATTTACAACCATTATTGTAATAAATAATTTTAATCATTGTGAAGAAAACAATTCCAGCATATCCCAACACTTACACTGAATGTAATTATACATATAAAGCTCTTTATCGTACTGTACAAATTATAAATTAATTCGCACTAAAGGCGCCAATTCTGGAAACCCGTTCTTCTTAAGACGTTTCTACCTGTGATTGAATTTAACTAATGGACTCGTCCAAAATCACGTGACCCAAATGCCTTCTCGCTGGAGTCGTACTATACCAGTGCTGTGTAGAGTGACGTCACAGGCGCCTCCGTGGCCCTATATAAAGAGTGAACGGCGGGGAAGCGGCTGTTCGCTCGAAAACTCGAGGATTTCGTTTACCCAGTGAGAAAATTGTGGAAGTGAATAAATAGATCGTGCCAACGCTTCGCGAATTAAGTGTTGCTGTGAGTTGAAATAAAGTGCGACGTTACGACACAAGGTGATAACAGTGAATTGGTAGTTTCGGAACGAGGGCCTGCGTGGTGAATAGCTGAATTTAATAATGGTCCTGAACTTTCAACTGATCTTACAGTGAAATGCATCTTTAACGATCAGTGTGTGTGTTTATGTGCGTATTTCGGCTATATAGCAAATTTTGTTCTTGAATAACTGAGGAGCAAGGTAAAAAAAAAAGACAATGAGTGAAAAACGAAAAGGGCTAGGTCAACAGACACTGGGAAATTATTTAAAAAAAAAAGTAAGATTGAAAATAGTGACGTTCCCAACGACGTTTCCCTGAGCTCTTGTTACATTGATGAGGCTGCAGTCGAAGCAAGCAATAGCCGTGACCCTGGGCTGTCTTCAAACGCTTGTGAGGAGGTAAAGGTAGGACAAAACACAATACCAAACACAGTTGAAATAGAAATTCTGGCTGCAGATATTTCTAATTATGTCAAGAAATCTAACCTCACAGATGAAGATAGGATAACAGCGTTAAAAAATCTTTGGGAACCATATGCAAATTACAGTTTTCCTGCTACTGTCACTAGTGCTGTATCAAGTCAAGGAAAACCTCACCACACTCGGAAGTTCTGCTCATCTTGGCTGAGTAAGCATAACTGGCTAGCTTACTCAAAGGCAGAGGACAGTGCCTATTGCAAATTTTGTGTTCTCTTTGCACCCCATGAAGTCGGTTTAAGATCCACACAAGCTACAGGTCAACTTGTTTCAAAAGGATTTAATAATTGGAAGAAGGCCTTGGAGAAGTTCAGTCAACATGAAAATTTTTTCTATCATAAGGATTCAGTTCTCAAAGCCGATGAGTTCTTAAGGGTCACGGAAGGAAAAACGATTCCTGTGGATCAAGTAATGGACAGAGGAAAGCAAAAACAAGTTTTGCAGAATAGGGCTATTCTTAAACCTATTATCAAAACAGTGATTTTTTGTGGAAGGCAAGGGCTGGCCATGAGAGGGCATAGAGACTGTGGGGATTTGGACGTATTGTCATAACCATGCCAAGGCGAAGGAAATTTTAGAGCCCTTTTGCGACTCCGAGTTGATGCAGGAGAAGAAATACTGAAAACTCATCTACAAGGTTGTGCAAAAAATGCAACTTACATAAGTTGGAATATACAAAATGAGATTATTTCAGCATGCAATGATTCCACTGTGAAGCACATAGCAACTGAGGTGAATGAGGCCAAATGTTTTGCGGTTTTATGTGACGAAACCACAGATATTGCAACGGTAGAGCAAATGACACTTTGCGTTCGTTATTTGAAACGGTTTGAAACAAATGATAAGTATAAAATTGAATTTAAGATAGTGGAGAACTTCCTTAAGTTTGTGCCCCTGACTGAAACTACAGGTCGAGCAATTGCAGATGCTATTCTTAAAGGCCTTGCAGACTGCAACATTGATACGTCTTTCCTCCGTGGACAAGGGTTCGATGGAGCTTCTGCAATGAGTGGAGAGTACAATGGCGCCCAAGCAATTATATATGAGCAACACCCCAAAGCCCCCTACGTTCATTGTGCATCACACTGTTTGAACTTAGCCATAACTTATTCATCTAGAGTTCCGGATATCCGAAACAGCTTTGGAATAATAGGGAAAATCTCTAGTTTTTTCAACACACCAAAACGAAACCTTGTTCTCACCAGCAAAATTAATGCAGCTAATCAGGGAGAGACAGAAATCAGTGCCAAAAAACTGAAGAAATTATGCCCTACTCGTTGGGTGGAGAGACATGATGCCGTCACAGTTATGGTTTCATTGTTTGATCAAGTAATCGAGGCTCTGGAGGAGATTACTACCTGGAATGACAAGGAGACATCAACAGAGGCTCATACCTTGTTATGTTCAATGTTAACATCACAGTTTGTCATAGCACTTGTTTCAGCTGACAGATTACTCAGCTACAGTGTTCGTCTGAGTGAAAAGCTGCAGGAAGTTAACCTTGATCTGGCAACTGCTGTGAGTGACGTAGAAGACGTTTTGAAAGCTATATCTATAATTCAAGAGAACGAGTTTCACCATCTGTTTGAACACGCTGTTAAGAAGCTGGAACAGCATGGAGAAAACATTACTCTACCACGCCGTGCCACCAGACAAATTTATAGATCAAATTTCAACGTACAGACTCCTGAAGAATACTACAGACTTTCTATTTTCATTCCATGGATTGATAATTTCATCACTCACCTCCATGAAAAATTTCTCAAACATAAGGAATTTCTACAAAGTTTTGCATCTGTCATTCCGAATGGAAGGCAGCCGACACTGGAAGAAAACGAGAGATTTGTTGCCTTATCAAGGAAATTTGCAGATGATTTAGGACCCAGATCAGATAATACTCTAAAAGATGAACTACATCTGTGGTACATGAAGGTCTTTGCATTGAACAAAAAAACTAAAAGCCCAATCGAACTGCTTAACTTTTGTTACCAAAGGACTTTTCCAACTGTGTTTGAACTTTTAAAAGTGTATGCCACCCTCCCAGTATCAACAAGCAGTGCTGAGAGGTCATTCTCCACAATGAAGAGGTTGAAAACTTACTTGAGAAACAGTATGAGTGAAACCAGACTGAATGGACTTGCGTCAGTGAACATTCACCGTGAAGTGGAAATTGATCCAGACCAGATAATTAATGCTCTGGCTACAAAGAAAAACAGGAGGCTGGACTTCGTTTTATGAATATGTATAGATCATAATTGAATAATATAACAATATGTAATCATGAGAGAGTGGTTGAAAACAAGTATACAGTATAAGCAGACCAGAACAAATAATTTTATCTTCATCTATTTCTTAATTTGTGTTGTTTTGTATAAATATCTACTACTACTTCTTCTAATCATTCAATTCTCTTGCACTGCACTAAAGAATTGTTAGTAATTTGATAAAAATAAATGTACATAAAAAGACAACCGCCTTGTTAATTGATATGGCCTCTGATCATTTTTTCTCGGAAAATTTATCGAGGAGTCATCCTCCTTCATAAAAATTTTGTGCACCAATGGCCCCCCCCTTAGGAATATTCTGGGTGCGCCACTGGTTTACCATATTTGGAACAAACAATTTAAGATATTTTTTTATATCTATTTTTAAATATTGTTATATACTCTCCAAAGTTTACAGCATATTTTCAACTACTTTGCATGTCTTCTGATACTAATGTTCTGATTGCAAAACATAAGCATTTTTTATAATTTTCTTTCTCATTGACCGGAAGAGCACATGAATAATCCATTTTTGCCATCGCTGAAGATTACTGCCAGTTATGAAGAACCACTAAAAGTTTTTACTTGATCAGTCACACCAGTGTTATTAACTAATTTTCGGCCATAAATATCTATTTTTTTACTACAAAATTTGCGATCTATAGCGAAAACATCCTCAGCAACACAAAATATAAGCATTGTTTGCAATTTTCTTTCATTAGACAAAAATAACATATATTGTAAATTTTTGCCACAGTAACCAATGCAACCATTTACGTTCGCTTGTACTGAGGAATGAAACTACTGACTCGTTGCTAGGAGCAACGTGACGTCAGTGAATACTCCCTATAGCATTTCAAGGGACTTTATTTGGTGTTTTTTGCAAATATTGCAAAATCTATAAGATTTCTCGACTTTTTAATGTCTCGCACACATTATCGGATTGTTTGATCCGGTGCAGACGAATAACGTGGCCTGTTTTGGCTTTGTGTCTTGAACTTGTGACGCCAAGTTGACTCCGCGGCTATGGCCGTGTCCGCAGTATATTCATTTGAATAATGAAGTTCGCAGGAATCCCTAGATCTGGCGTCAAGTTGGTAACTTGGTGTTAGAATATCCCGCAATATATTTCACATCAATTTGCATTTTAACATAATATTTTTACCTAGAATGCGGGTGGGAGTAAGTTGGAGGTCACAATGCTGGATTTTGTTTTTCAATTTGAAGCTTATGGAAAACTAATGTTGTTATTTATCCAGTGGAGACTCCCAACTTTCCCTTCCCTACCTACATTATTGAGGTGGAAACGCTACACCTCTCTATTGCTCTGCTGATCCACAGTGTAAGATTATCTTACACCATGCTCTGAACTATGATTAACTATATAAAATCATTAACATTGGAAATTAAAATTTCCTATACAGCAAAAGATTAAAGTCGTTATACTTAAATAATTATGGATCAGATTTTTATATCCTGAAACTATTTATATTTTCATGTGACCTACTTTCTGAAAATAAAAAAAAAATGTTGGCAGAGTTGCTATTTGATTTATTGGACAAGGAGCAAAAAAGCGGGTGTTAACCGTATCCGTGTGGTTAGACAAGTTGTTTTGATGTCCGATACGATTGAGTTCAAGATGTTTTGCATAAGATAATTTTTGCCGTCCTTTCTTTGCTCTATATGGCTGTTATTTCTTACATAAATTTTAAAAAATGCATTTTTCAATTCCAGACACTCTAGAAATCAAGGATAGTAATGGATCTTCGTATATTGTGAGTTTTTTAAAAAGTTTACAAATTTGACTTTCAATCTTTAAGGATAAATATATAAACTCCCCATAGTACTGTTTTATTGTTGTAACATTACATTGTTGTAGCATTTTAATCTTTTATCAACATCTTTGCATAAACTGTCTTAAGATCAACGTAGAAATTAATGTTATAGACTAGAAGTTACAAGGAAATATTGATTGACACCAAAAACTGCTGAAATTGTTCATAAAAAAAAAAGAACTAACAATGACTATTTTGCCAACGTCATAATTTACTAATATTGATTACATGTCAGCGATGAATAAATAAATATTGTGAATGTGATTAATTTCAAGTAATCTACAATGAAATATTTTTAAGGAACTAAGATAATTTTAGAGCAAAAGCATTAAATATCGCTAGATGAAGGAAACAGAAAATTTTTTAGTGTTTCATTCTTAATCATGAATGTAGAATAATTTAAATCTGTGAAATTGAAATTAACACAGGATAGATTTTCCTTTATCAGTCAAGTTTTATGCATCAGTTTTAATTTGTTGTAATTTGTATCTTTATAAAGTTATTAAATGAGGTGCTTTTGACATTTATAGAATTGTATAGTTGTATAATTAAAATTTTGTTAAATATCTTTGCGAAACAAAATTAATACAATTTTTGTTGTTTTGGAGTAATTTTATAAATAACTTAAACCAAACAAATGTACAATATCTGCTTTATAAAATTTCTATCAGTGTCTAACTATGATGTATATGATTAGAAAATACTATGGAATTCTGATGACCGCCACCCCCTTTATTCTGGATGTCATCACAATCTGCATTCTTCCATCTCACTATAAAAACTATACCCTGACCATGAACTGTCTTCTTTGAAAGTCATGAACAAATAACTTACAATGTTTTTTTTGAAAAAATTTAAAAACATATGCCTACTCTTTTCCTGAATCTTGCGCTATTGGTTTCAAACATATTTTTTTATTATTATTATTAGGATAGTGATGAACTTTTTTTTTTATGTATAAAGATTTTTAAGAAATTAATGTTTATATATATATATATATATAGTTTTATAGAGCTATAAGTTTGGGATGTTTTTGTAATTGTTGGTATGCAGTACAATCTCAGTAATCTGGCAGTTCAGTGGGCATGTCCAATCATCTGACACCGTAGCACTAGAGGTAGTGAGCAGCCTTTTTCATGTCACATGATACTTGTTTCGATTTCCTAACAAAATGTACATCAAACAGTAACACGCCTGACAACAACAGACTAATGTCTATTAAAAACTATTTCTCTAAATAATACTTCATTTTTATACCAAATAGTAGCCAACAAAAGTATAATGTATAAGATTATAATATGTAAATCTGTATTTGTTTTGTATATGTCATACTATAGTATAGTAAGTTTACCTACTATCCCCAATTTCCATTTATCTGACACTATGCTTGATGAACACCTAACCTGTAATGGAGTAAAAGGTACAAGATGTTATCTTCCGCTAAAAGAAATAATGTGTCATAAAAGTTGATAAAAAATCTTTTTCAAATCAGAATTTCTTTAATATTTCAACTGCAAAATGAATAGAAAGAGTAAATAAAATAAATTTAAAGTAACATTCAAATATGTTTTACATTCTATAATGGGAATTGAAGTACTTGTATTAATTCGCTTTCATGGCAGAATTAATTGGCTTGGCCTGTGTGAGAAATTGCCATATGGAAAACCTGTGCAAGAGACTGCAGTCATTTTTAAGAAAGATAAAAGTAATTTTTTATTTCCAATCAAATTTTTTATTTTTAAAACTATTAAAGATAGAACAAAAATTTAAAGGCATTTAAAATTTTTCAGAATAAACCTCAAATACTTTCCCAGCATGATAAATAAATGAATAAATAATAAAAATTTCTTTATGCTTTATTATTAATCTGCAGATTTGGATAAATTTTATCATTTTAGATAAGTTTATTAAGCAAAACATCACATGGGATACAGACATGCTGAAACAGAATTATTGTTGATTGTATTGAATATTAGGCTATAGTGCGAAACCTATTGAATTGACTAAATTTCTGAGCAACATGGACATAAGATTCTCTGCTTACCATCATATCACTGTGAATTAAATTGCATTGAGCATGTGAGGCATATCATTTGATTTATAGCATTGGAAAATCATACTTTTAAAGCTGATAAAGTGAGATACCTGCTAAGAGAGGCTATAGAACATGCTACTCCACAAAACCGACAAAACTACATTAATCATGTATTAAAGGAAGAAGAAAATATGTGGACACACGAGAATCTTGCTGATAATTAAATACTATAGGAAGGTCGTTTATTGAAATCAATAGCTAGTTGAGTGATTCAAGTAATTTAAAAGTTAGTTACATTTCCACATAAATTAAGTAAGTTCATTTAAATATTTTTATAATGTTATTTTTTATAATTCTTGGATGATTTCTCATCTTGACTAAATAATTTACAAGTAAAAAAAGGAACCTAGTTTTTTAAAGTATACCATTATTATTTGTATGTAGCTTTGTTTGAAAGACAATAGGGATGCAACGGATATCCGGTTAAACATCCAGTATCTGACCCATCCGGTTATTTAGCCGGATATTAGGATTATCCGGCCAGATATCCAGTCATATAAATAATATGCAAAATAAGTATTTTTAATAACTCAATTAATAGTAATGTTAAAATTTTCAGGTTTCTCAATTTTTATTATAGTTTCATAAATTTCAACATTCATTTCTAAACATTCATTTCATTACTTAATATACATTCAAAGTCTCTCCTTTACATTCAATATCTTTGACAATGAATATTACTTTAACTTATGATTTACATTACAAATCTATATAAATAAAATTGAAAATCTGTCTGTCTGTCTGTTTGTTTGTCCCACCATCATGGGAGAACGTCCAAACTGAATTTGATAAAATTTTGTGGGTAGCCTGGAAATAGCCTCACTTAAAATTTAGTCAATGCTTGGAGTTTCTACGACCAGTGGTTCTTGAGATATTAGTAAAAAACAAAATTTTCGTTTGTCTCATCACCATGGGAGAACGGCTGAATTGAATTTAATGAAATTTGTGGATGGCCTTGAAATAGCCTCCCATAAATTTAGTCTAAGTTTCGAGTTTCTAGGACCAGGGGTTGTCGAGATATTAATGAGAAACGAAACTTTTCCCTAGGAGTTCTACTCTCTAACTCCGTGGTTTATCCAAACGAAAGGTTGAAAATCGTTTGAAAGTCAATTAAAGCTTTATCTCCGAGTTTGGTGGGACATTTTTTGCGTTAATTAGACACTTTCTGAAAACATGAATTGTTTGAAACATGAATTTAAATGGGAAATCTATCGCCATGGTTTATTTTTTACAAGCTTTTACTGAACAATGAAAAGTATAAAGAAATCAAAATGGTTATTTAATTTTGCAGTTTATGAGGAAGATTCTATCTTATATCATGTTGTTCAAAAACGCAATTAAATTAAATCTGTCTGTTAATTTTAATTATTATTTTTTCGATTTGAATAATAAATAAATGGATATAAAAATATATTTTTGAAAAGAACTGTTTGATTTTTCTTTTAATTATATTAATTGCGGACTGCGTACATCACTTTCATTTATTTCGGCAAAGAGTTTTTGAGCTTGTATATTGTCTTTAGCTAATAAACTCCTATATTGTGTTTACCCAATAAATTCATTTATCTGATTGTTGAAACAGAAAAAGAGTAGAAAAGGTATATCTTTTAATACAATTTCAGTGTTTTCATTTAGTATATACAAATGGGATCAGGATGTTTTATTCTTCAAATCTGGAAATTCAAAGCTACGAATTTGGCGGAATGTTGCTAATTTAGCAACTTTTCTTAAACTTTGCCAAATTGATGGAAATGTCACCAAATTGATAAAAACGATGCAAATCAATGAAATTAAATTTGTGTTTTTTAGAATAGAGTACATAAATGATGTTGGTAGCATTTGTCGGTCAGAGTCCACCCTTCCTACTTAGTAACACATTTAACAAATTTTTAAAATATCACCAAACTGATAAAAATGTTTGTAAATCCATAAAAATATCATGAAATTGATAAAATTGCGCTTAATAAATGAATTAATTGTGTTTTATTAGGGGATAGTATAGTTATGATATTTCATCAATTTGTCGCAAAATGGGACTATCTACAGTCCTACTTGGCGATAAATTTGGCGACTTTTTAAATTATCGCTAAATTGACGAAAATGTCACCAAACCTTCCATAGAGATAGCATTATTCAGACTATATGATTTCCATCAATTTATTTGAAGCAAATGATATCATGTCGTTTAGCAACGGATGTAAATCCAATGTGTTATGCAGCATACGATTTTTATTAAATCTTTTCCGATTTGAATAATAAAGATATGTATATAAAATAAATTTCATTGACATAGCATTTTTGACTGGATAATATCAATTACGGTCTTCAGGTTTAAACATTATTATTATTGATATTTTCAGGGATTATTGATATTTTCTAGTTATTATGCCATTGTTTTATTATGTCAAAAATTGTTTAAACTCATATATTGTACGTTGTACGAGTAATCTTTTACAAATACATGGGTATATCTTCTAATCTACGAGAATATAAGTAATACAGGTATATTGGTATATATTTTGATATATATTGGAATCAATTATGACCTTCTGGTATAAAGATTACGGGGATTAATAATATTTTTAATTTATTACTTCATCTGTTTTATTTTGGCAAAGGTTTTTTAGACTCATATTGTAATACGCAGTGGTGCAGCGACGGGGGGGGGACCAAGAGCCCCCCCCCCCCCCCAGAGCCTTAAATTAAAAACAAAAAGTATTCATTACAATAAAAATAACTACTTTTTTTTCTCATTTTTGGTATTTATATTTTTACTTTTTCTCGTACTTCGTTCAAACAAATTTAATTCCCCTAAAAATTTGTTTTTACTCGACACTTCATTTTTGGTTTAAGGGAAATTCCCTTCAGAAGGGAAATTCCATTCGGAACAGAAAAGTCCTTCAGAAAGGGAAAAATCCTTCGGATAGGGAAATTTCCTTTCGAAAAGAATTTCCTGCTGTCATATGTCTGGTCTTGTTTTGGAAGCACGTGTTGAAGCTTTAAAAAATAAAACCTATACGTTTTTTGATCAGGGGATCTTTAATCTGTTCTTTTATATTAGCAATTGTATAATGAATAGCAGCAAAGGTAAGTTATTTGAGAGTAGCATATACAATTTCTTTAAAAGAGAAAAAAAAAAGAAGATAGTGAATGTAATGAAAATAAGTTGAAAAATGTTGAATGCTCTGAAGATGACAGTTCAGAAAGAAAAGCTCCAATAGATGTTGAGACATCATTATTTACACCATCTGAAATCGACGTGAATCCCAATGATATTGGGTTATTTATAGGAAAAAAGGTAAGGGCTGTGTTTATATAGTTGTCATAATGGACCGTAAATATAATTTGCAAGGCTCGGATTTTCATGCATGAAATTTAGCTGAAATAATATGCAAATATGCTCAAAATTATTACACAATATGCACGAAAATATGCAAGTGCATAGAAATCCGGACCCTACTCGTAAGCATTTTGTACAATGCAATTAACAAGTGTGAATTCGTTATTTCCCTACATATTGTTAAAAAACTATTTTCGTATAGTTTACCTTTGTTGAAATATTTACAATCTGAAAAAATTGATCTTTCCAAAGCCATTGGTTATGCTGAAGATACACGAGCAATTATACAAAGTTTAAGGGACAATTCTGAAAAAGAGTTCTCCGTAATTTTTAAAGATGTTGAAACATTTTGTGAAAATTATGAAATCCCCATATCAGTACCAAGAACTGTAAAATATCAAGCTACACGAATTAACGTTGACTATAATACTCCTGAGGTATATTATAGGAGAGCTGCTTTTATACCTTTTATAGATCATTTTCTAATACAGCTCGATGAAAGATTTGTGAAACATAAAAATATATTAGCTTCTTTTCGAATTCTATTGCCGAGCAAAACAGCTCAAGACCAAGACCTTACAAAAGAAAACAGTGAAGACGCTATGTTCCCGGTATTCAGAAGATATTGGTCATATCACATGTGAAAATTTGTATGGTGAGTTAAAAATATGGCACAACAAACTCAAACGACTTCAGAATCTAGATTCCAGAATATCCAGAATATCCGACTTCAGAATATCCAGATAATGCTTTGGAAGCTTTTCATGAATGTGATGAAATTATGTTTCCAAGTATACGAAAACTTCTGCAGATAATGATTACACTTCCATTCCAGTCACAACGTGTAGCGCAGAGAGATCTTTCTCCACCTTACAATATTTAAAAAATTATTTAAGAAATTCAACAGGTGAGCACAGATTAAATGGACTGTTTATGTTATATATCCACAAGGACATTGAAGTAAACCCTGAAGAGGTTTTAAATGAAATGGCTAAGAAGCCTAAACGACTTGATATTAAACTTTGAATATTGTATACTTTCATTTATAGAAGTTATGTTCTTATTTAGTAAACGTAATGTTAAATAAATAAATCTATTCGGCGATAAATTGATTTATTTCAATATATTGTCATTTGACATGCGTAATAATATACAATGAGGTTTGACCCGTCCCCCCCAGAACGAATTTCTGGCTGCGCCGCTGGTAATACGGGTAATCTTCTACTAACACACTGGCATATTTCCTAATTTGCGACAATATAAGTAGTATGTGGATATATATATTTATATATTTTCCCATATAAGCTTAGTGCTTTTATTCTGGCATATATTGAAGTCAATTACGGGTTTCTTGATATTTTCAGTTTATACATGTAGTGTACTAATACAGGCTATATCTTCTACTATTCTCATACATATAAGTAGTATGGGTCTCATACAATTTTAATGCTTTCATTTTGTATATATTGATTCAATTCTTTTTTTTTGTTGTAAATTTGATTACAAGAAAGGCCAGGATGTTTTATTCTTCAGATCTGCTCATGAAGATAATTTTGTATAGAGAGAACAGAGATTCTTAAACTTCTTTTTAGGAGCATTGTATTAAATATTTTAACAGAATATTTTGATTAAAAATGTCATTTAGTATACTATAGGAATTTGCACATAATTGTGAATTTTAAGTTTCTTGATATTATATACTCTGTATGAAGAATGGGTGTGCTGCTAGTTAAAAATGAATTTCCCGTCAACAGCATTCAAGCTTGTTTTACACTAAATATAATAAAAATTAAATCATTATTTTCCAAATGTGGTATTTTCAAATATTTCATTACTTAGTTTTAGTTAGTGATAAGTTATGAGATGTAGATTATTTAAAGAAAAAAAAGTGGTGTTGGGGTAGTATTTTTAGAACAATCTTTTCTGGTGAAAATGAATTCAATTTTAAAATTACCCTTATTTCTTTCCCTTAAAAATTTTATAATTAATTTATTGACATCATTACAACAAATTATAATGTTGGAAATAAAAGTACTTATGATTTCTATTTCTATTATGTATCAAGTTATCTGTGATATTATATAGGAATTTAAAGAGTGATAAAGTTTTTAAATTCTTAGTTGCTATAATCAAAACTGGAATTTTATTTTAAGCAGTGGCTAATAAATATTAAAAAGTTAACAAATGTAATTATATTAATAACCAGCTGATAATCATTAAGTATATAAACACTTAATACTTAAACTTTAATGACCATTTAAAAAGTTTTAATAGTCTAGTGGCTACTACTGGTTTTGATTTGTATTAGTTGCTTTAAAATATAATAATAATTTTATAATACGTATTTCTTTAGAATTAAGAATTTAACTTATCTGTAATCATGGTAAAAAAAACAGACAAATGAGAAGAAAAATTAAATAGGAACAATAGCACAACCAGAAATTTTTTCTGGGGAGGAGGGTATTCGCTCTATAAAAGGTTACAACCTTGAAATTAGTACGAAAGTTACTGGCTTCTGGGGGATGTTTTTTTTTAACCTTAAAAACCACCCTCTGGTTGTACCTATGAATAGGAATAATGAAATAGTAACTATTTAGGATTTCTAAAAGAAAATTATACTGTCAGCTGGATATCCCAGATGTCCGGTTTTAAATTCAGGTTGAATATCCAGTAACTGACCAAACTGACATCCATTGCATCACTAAAAGACAACCATATACCATTCAGGATGGGCTAGTCCGATAAGGTTTAAAATCCAAAAAAGTTCAAATATACTACAAAAAGCAATGATATACTAAATTTGGATGTTATAGCTGCTCCGGTTCTCAAGTTATCACCCAAAAATGTGTGCATTCATATGGTGTGCCTAGGACAGACAAGCCCGATATGGTTCAAAATAAAAGTAAACTGAAATGTCCTGCAAAAGATAACAGCATGTCATATTTCACATTACTATGCTTAATTAAGCCTGATTGGTTAGAGCTTCAAAGATTTGAATCACAATGACAAACACTAGATCGAGTTAAGTAATATTGTAAAAAAAGAAATATTTTTAAATCTAACTATTCTGTATTCATTAACTTTTAAGATAGTGATGTTAAATACATAAATATGTTTTACATGAATTCTTTGAATCCATAAATTGACATTATGAACTGATTAATTTATGTTAATTTTATAAAAAAAATTTAATTATTACATATATGAGTTTATATTCATATTTTTATGCAAATATAATTCCTTTATATTTGGTATGCATACCGTCAATCACACTTTAATCATATATAATCAAATGTACTGTGTGAGTAGGAAATTTCTTTTATACAATTTTTCGGTCAACAAAATTCAGTTAACAACCAGGCACTTTATATGGCAACCCAACTACCAGCTACTGAGTGAAAAGTCCCTTGTAGCTTCTACAGTGCTACAGGTTAGGTATTCACTGACAATAGCTGGTTTTTAATAGGGCTGGATTACTCAGATTGTACTGTATTATCAAAGTTAGATTTTATTTTTCAAACTTTTCTTGCACATTCTAATTTTACCAAAAATTTGATATATTGTCTCATTTCAAAATTTGGCAATATCTGTTCTAAAGGTTTTAACTAAAGGTTTTAATAATTTAGAGTTGTTTTGCATTTTTTCAGTATTTTTTTCAAAATTTTATGACATTTTTGACCTTTTATTTTTCCAGTGTCATCCACAACTGAATATTTTGCCTATTTTAAATTTTCTTTTTTTTAAAACCAGCATTAACAGGAAAATAAAGTTAATAATAATAAATTTATTAATTAGTTATTCATAAGACTTTTATGACATAGTTAATTTGTTGAGGTCACAAATCAAAATAGAAAATGCAGTTCTGCTGAAGAGTTTTAAAATTCAAAGTGGCTTTGAACATTATTATATGTTCCATGATCCTGCTGAGAAACATGTAATTGCGATGTAACTAAGTATTTTTTATTTATTTATTAATTTATTTGAATTTTTGATTTATGACAAAAAGCATAATCAAATTAGATATTTCAAATTTAGTCTTTTGTAGAGAAGTTAGGAAATGCAGATTTTCTTTGTAACATTTAATAAAGAATTTATTTATTTTTTTTTTTAATTCACAACTCCTGACATTGAGATACTTTGATTTAACAAATAGCTTTGAATATATGTTTTCAGTATAATAATATTTCAATTTTATATGAGCATGAAAAATATTAAAAATGCAATGGTAATATATTTAATACATATAAAATGACTGTGACATTCAATTTGTGAATACTTTTACTACAATTGTAGCATCAACTGCCTGTATAGATAAAAAGTTTTAATGTAGCTCATTCCAGAAAATTGTGTGGAGAAAGCATCATAACTTGTTTTCTTAATGAAGCAAAATTTTTCTCTAAATTTTTGTAAAGGTCTTAGTAGAATAAATAATCTCATACTTGACGGTATTCCTGGGTAGGATTCTCAGCATTTCAGGGTGCAAAAGCACAGTCGCATGTTTCTTGAATGTAAAGGATATCTTCCTCCCCCCTTCTAAACTAAGGCATCTAGCATAGATTTTATTTTTATCATGTTTTTATTAGTTAACTGACTTCTAGCTATATCCATATTGCTCCCTAGCATTTGTGAATTCATTTTCTTCTCAACTCCCCTCCCCCCATTTGTCTGATACAACACATTTTTAAGCTCAAAGTTCGGTATCCATTGAAGGACCACCCCTACCTACTTACCTTTTATCTCACTCTATACTTGACCCTACTAGGTAGAACCTGCTTGGGTCCTAGTTACTTTCAATTTTGGACGCAAGCAAATAAGCTGCAGAAATGAAATACTGCATTATAATTTGAAACGCTCCTATAACTGTTGTTGTTGAAACCCAGACCGTCCGACCTACCAGAAAGGTGTAAGGTAACTGTTTGGACGGTCGGGAAGTGCCACCCAATTTAGACCGGAACCCAGTGGGGGAGACATCCACAGGGACCGTACCCTCCTTCCCCTACCACCAACCTCTCGGAAGGACTTTCGGACCCACATGTTTAACGTGATCGTACTCCGCATGAACACGGCGGCAGTTTTGGCAGTGGCTGGAATCGAACCCGGGCCTACCGAGTGCAACTCCAGCGCGCTAACCAATGGGCTACCGCGCCCCCTATAACTGTTGTGTCACATTTAAAGCACTTTGTTAGCAAATATTTAATAAAAAAAAATATGTATATTTTCCACCTCACCCCCACCCCATGGATAAATTATTTTTGCTCTTGTCAATGAAATGTTTTTTCTCATACAATTTACAGGTTAGTGATTCAGTAATTTGTCACCCATTTTTTAGTCTGAGTTGTTATATGTATTATTTAAAATAATTTTTAATTACACATATACTTAAAGTGTGTACAACTCAGTGACTCTGGTATGTTACTCTATATATATATATACATATATAAATTAAAAGATTTTAATCGAAAACTATGCATAAACTACTGTATGTACAAAAAAACCCATCTCTAGCATATCTGTTACATATAAGTAACTATAGACCAAGACTAAGAATATATATATATATATGTGTGCATATTGAAAAAAGTAAAAAAAAGGAATTGGTTAATAATCAGAATGGGATATGGCTGAAAATTTTATTAGTGCAACTGTGCCAATGTATCCCATATTGTAGAAGTGATATATATATATATATATATATATATATATATTCAAAAACGGTTTTTTCACTTGAATTTTAACATTTTATTATTTTTTACAATTTTTTCCCATTATGAATTTACATACAAGACAGCCAATTTTTCATAAAATGTGCAGTCAAATAGGAAATTCTTATAATGAAAAAAAAAAACATTGAATACAACTCTATGGTACTGCTGATTATCAAAGATCTTCACCATATGTCTGGAATGTTGCATGTTCCATCCAGGAGAGGCATTATATATGTATATAATGCAAAAGCATGGCAGAAAACAGTGATGTACATCACTGTTTTCTGCCATGCTTAGCTTCTACTCTACACTCAATGATGAAACAGTTGCACCTAATGGTGATCTGTAGAAGTCCAGCCATATTGAAAAAAGGGAAAACTGCATATAAATGTACCTTTACATTTTCACAAATATGCCAGTTATTACACAAATAGTATACAGATGCATCAATTTCAAAAATTTAGTCAAACTTAATTTGCTCACCTCATACTATGTTCCATTTCTTTCAGACCTCCTCACATATTGTCCATTTTTTCTTGGAAAATCTGAAAAACTAATTCACACACACAAAACCATGATCATTTTTCCTTCCTCTCCTTATATTTCTTACTGAAGTTCACTGGCAAATCACACATGGGATGCTATCATATCTACTTGTATACACCAGTATTTCTTTCTATCTTTCATTAACCCCTCAAAAACATGCAAATTCACTTATTCATTCTTCAAAACATCTATAGTTACCATACAAAAACTGTCATTTAACACACAAAAATGTGTAAAAAAGAAACTTATGAGCTGTATGGACGACATTTGGGCTTATCAAAACTTTCAATATTATGAATCAAGCTACCACTAAGCTTCAAGCATACAATTACCAGTGGCTATAAACATCATGAGGACTTTGCTTTCAACTATTTTGCATGTCAAAATGGGTTACAAACTTTGCTTCTATAAAACCTTCATCATAGAACTACCAGAATAAGAGCTTGCTGTTAGTTTGTAAAATTGCGAGTCAGATTGACTCTTACAGCTCAAAAGTATGAGTCAAATTTTCAAATTTGTGAGTCAATTTTTGCTAGCTCCATAATTCAAGAAATAAATGAACAGTGGTCACTTCCAAGACTCTATAACAGATATTTCATAGTTCTAACATTACTGAGCCCAGAGACTTTTTGTTAGAATCAGTGCAGTGATGTCAGATACATATTTCTACTTACCCCCCCTACTTGGGATCAGAGCAATAAGTGAATTTTTAAAGAGGTTACCTAGCTCTTGTGCTTCTATAGTCCTTCTGCACACCAGGGGCATATAGCCAGACATTGAAACATCATGTAAAAAAGAAAGAGAAAAAATTATTGGAGGTGAATTTTGCAAGTAATATTTGACACAGTTTTTAGATAGCGTGTCAATTTAGTTAAAAAGTACTGATTGATATGACAATTGAGAGTAAGCACAAGCTCTGCAGAGTGCACATATTGCTAAAGTTGGTGAGTGCAACAAAACCAATTTATCCTAATCTGTTCGTTCCTGTGTTAAAAAATTATTAAAATCAAATACATGTAATTTAAATAAGAAAAGTCTGATTCTTTTGAAAAGCATCAAATAAAAATAAAAATCCATGATTACTAGTATAGTATTAATAAGATATCAAAACTGTTTCATATGTTACATTTATTACATGACTTCTAGTGTTACTCATTATTGGATATTTTTAGGCATATAATATGCACGTGAATGGGGCCTTTCACTGTACAGTCAGATATCGCCAGCTATATAATCTTTATGATCAGCTACGAAGAGAGTTTGGTCCAAATTGCCTTCCTCCATTCCCTCCGAAGAAGGTCTTTCCACTCACGCCCTCACAAACAGAGGAGAGGCGAGCTCAGCTGGAGAAGTTTATTCAGTTAGGTATGTTATTGATTTTCATTGCTCTGGACTGGGGCTGAAAGTCCAAGATTATAACCAACTCATTGTTGTACATGCATAATCATAACAACATTGTTATTTTGTGTGATATTTGCTGTCTATAATGTTTAATAATTTGTCAGAAAATTTTCTAAAATTATTTCATTTTTCTATTATACATTTCTAAAATGTGCATCTCATTTTGTTTCAACAATTGCATATCACTTTTCATTTTTATTTTAAAATTTGCATCAAATTTTCTTTCAACAATTGCATATCGCTTTTCATTTTTATGAGATTTTGATAGAAAGTTCTAGTTAACAATGTTGTTATGTCTAGTTAACAATGTTGTGGTCTGGGTTTTCAACCCAGACCACATGACAGATCCGAAGGCTTACTGTTGCTCAGTGTGTGACCGGGAACTGGTAGTTAACAATGTTAATAAAACTCACCTACCTGACTCTTTAAGTAGCCAGTTAAAAAGTGTTACCACTCACAATAATGAAAATATAGAATTCAAAAAGAAATATAATATTGCTAACTATGTATGTTGCTTCACATATGATTATTAACCCATAAATAGAGCTCTTAATACGCTAGTATGCTCTTAATATTCTAGTACTGAATATTTAGATTCTGAATATTTTTGGAGCTAATCTGCATGTGCTTAGTATATTATTGTGTTTTCAGTGAGTCAAGATCCCCATGTGGCTAATAGTGATATCTTTACTGGCTTCCTTCTGTCAGCGCAGCAAGAGACTCAGAATGCTGCTGAGGAGAATGTCAATCTCGACATCCACCTCATGAACTGGCAGAAATTTAGTGTCCGAGTGTCTTCCCTAGCACGCACATCAGCTGTTCTAGATGTAGGTTCATTTATTTTTTCCTACATTGTGTTTACTTTACAATCATAATTCAAATTCCTGATTATCATTGTTTCAAAACCTACCAGAAGGTTATGTTTTATAAATAAACAAATGACTGTGTTTGCCAAAATGCAAATCATGCTTTGCAGTATAAAGGTCTTACTGAGTGTACCATGCTTCTATATTTTCATATTGTGGCTAGTTTTGTAGATACTTTGTAGATAAAATACAAATCTTGCCGTTTCATTGCAGTAAATTCAATCACACTATACAAGCAATTCCATAGCAGTTTTCAAAAACTGCTATATGCAATATTATTTCCAAAAAATTTCTTCTTGGTATATGGGTTTAAGCAATATAAATAAGCAAAATTAGACAGTCGGGTAAAGCTTCACATGCTAGTTATTTTATTTACAATTTTATAACTGCTATAACAATTTATCATTTTATATTTCAACTCCAATATTATTAATCTATATTACACTGTTGAGTAAGAAGTTAGGCACATCAATAAAGACACAAAAAATCATGTCATCCTCTATGATGCAAATAGAATTATAAGATACAGGTTAAAAGACCAATCCATTAAAACATCTGTCCAGGTCTGTGAAATTAATAAAGACAGAACAATTACCAAAAAGTTTACAAGAATACAAACTCGTCATCACAGAGGATTGAAAATTAACAGTGACAGAACAAAATCTTACAGTTGTTCTAAAAATTGCCCAGAGATAGAGCTATCCCCAGAACATATTTTCATCTGTCCAGCCATTTCATCTGTCCATCCAGTGGCATTACAGAATATTGATGCATTTCCATAGGAAATTAATTTTTTTAATTTTATCCTACACCCGTCTGTGGCATCTCTGCCATCAATTGACGAGTAGCCCAATAAAATGAAGAAAGAGTATAAAAACGAGAGTAAAAATTAGCCTCCATAGAGTTGTCTGTAGCAAACTTTAAAACAATGGGTCAGTTCTTGAGGTGGTCACCGTCCATATCACCCTGGAGGCACAGAGGGCAGCAAGCTGTATCCTTAATGCCTATCCTATGTAAATATTTTTGCAGGTAATCATGTCCAGTTGTCATACGAAAGCAAGCAACTCCAACAGACCGAGGCAAGGAACTAGGAATTTTATTACACTTGTTGAGCAGGATTTTCCAACTCTTATCCATAGCGGCATTAACATAAAAGGATAATCTATTTACTTTTATTTTATTGTAAATAATTCTTTTAATATTTCGGAGAGGCAGGGGGGGGGATCAGGCTGTACCATAAGAGAGCCAGCCTTGGCAAGTTTATCCACCTGCTCATTCCCAAAAATATCACAATGGCTCGGAATCCACTGAAGGGCAATACTTTCTCTGGTTTTCTTCAAATCAAGAAGCTTCATTCTACAAGAATGAACCTGGGCATTTTCGTTATAGTTCAAATTGATAAGTGACAATATAGCAGCCTGTGAATCAATAAAAAACACAATATTATGATCAAGGCTGTCTGTTAATTTATCAATTGCATATGATATAGCCACAATCTCACCATCAAAATTGTCACAGTACCATTCAACAGGACAGCTAATACTAAAAATGTTTGAATAGGCTCCAGCACCGGCATTTTTAATCGCATTTTCGTCTGAACCATCGGTATATACATGGAGCCACTTGTCAAGAGGGTATCTGCTTTGTATAGTAGTCAGTGCAGCGCTCCTTAACTCACTCTTTATAGAAAGCTGCTTATTTACATTTCAATTAAGATCCAGATGTCCTTCCAATCCTCCGTGACTCAAAACAGGATTCCATTCTCGTGAGAAAACCTGACGATTACGAGTGGGAATATCATAAGTATCATAAAGATCGCTAACAGTCGATAGGAAAGATGTATGGGTTTTTTGTCTCTCATTTGCTGGCCTATAATAATTTATAAAGTTATTTTTTCTTCTTAAGATTTTTTCAACAAGGCATATGGCACTCCTTTGGCATCTTTCACTTAAAGGCTCTAATTCAGTCTGAAGCTCCATAGCAACTATAGGAGTTGATTTAGCACCACCAGTGATCAATCGTAACATGTTGTTTTGGAAAACATTTAGCTTGTTTCTAGCAGAATCTGAGGTGGTGATCAAAACTTCATTTCCATATTCCACAACAGGGCTAACATAACTTTTGTAGGCTGTACACAAAACATCTTGAGTCGCGCCCCAAGTGACACCAACCAGACATTTCAATAGCCTTGATCTCGAAAATCCTCGATCAATGGCCGTATCAATTTGCCTCCGCCAAGTCAACTTTGGGTCTAGACATAGGAAAAACTATACTCAGATTTAATCATTTAAATTGCAGAGAAACCAACCAACCAATACAGTTGAATAAGACTGACTGACTGGCTGACATAACAATGAATTACATAGTCCAAACTGTTATAGGAAGAAACTTAAAACCGGGCATACATGTGTGATTTGACCTACAAATAATGAGAAAAATATAAAATCATGGAATTTTGTTCAAAAAAATGTATAAATCTTGGAATTTTTTGTTCCAACTCTAGAATGGTTAGATATACAAAATTTGTTTTTTTACATCATGCATAGAAAAAATATTCCAATTTTTCTAAATTAATTCCAGTTGTGTACAACCAATTGCTTTTAGGAAACTTTAATTTATAGTTATAGCAGATATTTTGGAATATAAAATCTTAGAATTTTGTTTGGAAAATGTATAAATCTCGGAACTTTTTGCTCCAACATTCTTCCATCTGTAATTTGAGAATGGCTATACACACAAGAGTTTCTTTTATACCATCATGTGCAGGAAAAATATCCTAAATGTTCTAAATTAAATCCATTTGTGTACAACCAATCATACTTGGGATACTTTAATTTATAGTTAAGCCGGCAATTTTTTTATATTTCATAATTAAATTTTTTATGCAGCTTTTGATTCCATTTGTAACCAGACTAACAGAGTTATGCTTCAAATACAAAAACCATATGATAGCTATTCTTCTGATCGGACTATTGAAAATATTTTTTATTAATGGATTTTTAGCTTAAAATGCCTGAAATTTTTGAAAATAAGGCAACGATGCAGTAATCAGAGATAAAGTGTTGTTTTATATACCGTTATTTCCAAGTTAGCAGAACTATAAAATGTGTGCCATTTTGATACATTACTTTAATTTTTTTTTTTTATATATATATATTCAGAACTTTTATTGCACATGTCACATTTAATGACTAGTAGGTTAATATCTGTATGTGATGTGTTTCAGAATGTACTTGTGTCTAAAATTATCTTTACATACACAAAAATACTGATTTCTCAAGAACTGTTCAATACAGTCGAATAAATTTTTTGCTGGTGATATGCAGCATCCTAACACATAAATGCAACCTGAAAAATCAAATATGAATGCATATGATACAAAACTAATTATGAAACATTTTGCCAATTGCATCAATGTCTGCCCAGCCTCTAAACAGCTGATAGCCCACCACTTTAAGCATTCTTCCTGATACTTTGCAGGCATAAAAACTGTTTTGAGTCACTAAACACTGAAACCAAATCCTGAATTGCAGAGTTTTGCAGAGAAACATACTTTGTGCACTGCACTTGTGTCACATATTTTCATATATGTAACGATAATTTAGAACATCATCCTATTTTGTTACCTAAATGTTATGCAATTTTAAATCAGTTTAGCTTTATTGCAATTATTTGTACTATGTATATAATTACTAAGTTATGTCTATTTTAGGCTGTGAGCAAATCCTTGAAATTAGATGAAAAATATCTTTGGTACTTTTGTATATATCTTGTTAGTAAACACAACAGTGAAATTTCAGGTATGTGCCTTTATTTTCTAATTCATATATACTCTAAAATTATCAAAGGTCAACCAGATATCACTTTGTAATTTTTTTATCATTTTGTATTTATTAGACTTTAAATTAGTAAGTAAATCACTTTGTTTGGCTGTAAAAACTTTCTTAAATGCTTTTAAAATCTTACATAATAAAGGAAGATGTCTGTGTGTGTGTGTACAGGCTGTAGCAGGAAATCAAAGTGTCGTATGACCATGAAATTTGGTACACATATTCTTCAGGACCTCAATAGGTGTACCTCAGCATTATTATTATTATTTTTTATTTCGAATTAGTTTTTTACTTATTTTATGTTTTACCCTAATTTTGACCGATATTTACACAAATTAATTCCTTAGCAATCTAAAATATTATCAGAATCTCCATCTTGACCTTATCAGAAAGATAAAAAAATTCACTTTTAAGCAAAATTTTCATTTATTTCACTTTTCTCTCTATAGATAACTAGGCAAATTTTAATGAATTCTTAAAGAATATCTACTTTTTGTGTGATTTAAACCTCTCCAATTTTTATATTATGATATATTAAAATTGATGTGCTACCCAATGTTAATTTTTTTTTCAATAGCTGCTCAAAATACCACAGATTACTCCAGAAAAAAAATTTCATAAACCCATCCATTGATTAATTATAAATTTTTTAATCTAATGATGTCTTCAAATTTTGTATTTTTCGTAGTGAGTCTCCACTGATTTAGGACCTTTTGACTACTAACACCATCTGTTGGCATTATAGTGCAATTTTTGGAAGTTTTCTAACTTTGCAAATGTAAGAGATTTTATCCTAATATTCTTATTTTAGGGTTATATTAAAATGTGACTGAAATTAGATGAAAATTCAATGATGGCAATAAATTTTGTGTTTGAAGTAGCTTTTTTATAGTACTTTTATTTCAAGTATTTTTATTTGTTATGAGAATGATTTCATCGGTAGATTTCAACGTAGATTGTAGTGTCTTGTCTCTGCAAGTGACTGGTTTCGGTTTTTTGATTTGGGGAGTAGATCATTTCCCCTCCCATTGTACCAATGTGCATAGACTTTTGTTTTGTTATTTTATGTAACTACTCTGCTTTAACTCTCGTGCAATCTCGGGTATGTTTTTTAGTATCTCTATATAATGTAAAATAAAATTTTATGTATACTTAAAATAATTAAGAATCAATTTTAAGAGCGCCAAACTTATGTAATATTGATATTACTTTTTTAGCCTTTAGTGCTTTTGGGCATCACATGCCCATTATGCATATAGGGAGTTATAATTTGAAGGGAAGGAGTGCTCATGAGAGCATGAGAAGATGTGTTGCAGGATGGGACAGCCCAGTGGTTAGCATACAAGGCTTGCACTCGGACGACCTGAATTTGATTCCCAGCCCAAAATGTCTCCGTGTTCATACAGAGTATGGGCACATTAAATATGTGGATCTGTAAGTTCTTCTGAGAGGTTGGTGGTAGGTGAAGGAAGGTATGGTCCCTGTGGATGCCACCCCCACTGAGTTCCTGTCTAAATTGAGTGGCATTTCGCAGCCATCCAAACAGATACCTTAAACCTTCGGGTAGGTCAGACGGTCTGGGTCAAAGAAGGAAAAGAAGAATTGTGTTGCCAATTGTGTAGCTGATAAAGAAAGTATTGCAGAGTTTTGAATCCTTCGTTTAACTGCCTCCTGGCTCCATCTCATGGGGAGTACAGAAGAGAGCATATCTTTACAATGCCTATACAATTTTCAGAAAGCTCAATAGTTGGAAAGTAATGGAGCAAAAGATGCTTCGTGCTTGTCTAAGATCGCCAGTATAGCGAGAATGCAAAATCACTAACTTGGTAGTTCAGAGTTTAATCCTGAGTGAAAAGAATTCGCAGGTCAGTGCCATAGCTTTCAGCAAAAGATGTCTCCATATCAAAGCATTTATTTTCTGGAACATTCCTTACATATACCCTATTCTGCATAAGGTACTGAAGTAGAATACTACTACTTGTTAATCAGTTAGTATTTTGATGTCCTCCTGTCTCATTTGCACTTTTTTGTTCTAGTGGAACGAAGGTTGCAAGATTTTGAATCCCCCTATCTCTCATTGAAAGCTGCCGGGAATAACCATTTTCTAGTTATACGTAAAAGGTAAAGTAAAAATTATGTTTAGTTACATCTGTAGTTTTGACTTTTGTACATGTACTTTTTACTTTCTCATACTATGTAATATATAGTATAGAGAAAGTATTGTTCTCACGAAATTTTTTTATTTCGAGATTTTGAAGTCAATATATGTTTTAAGACCTTCTGAACGTGTTTTGACTATTTTTGGAGTGATGACTTGTCTGTGGTCAATCAACTGTGATTAATTTCTTGTGTACACAATAGCAGCCACAAATATTAATGGATTTTCATGAAACTTTATATCTGACTTTGTTATTAAAAAAATCTAAAAAACTAAATCGGATTTTTTAAAATTTGAGCAAAAACTTTGAAATTTTATATTTCTTTTAATTTGGCAGCATAGGATAAAATTTGACATAATCATGCATAATTTTAATGCATAATGTTTCATGCATAATGTTTATTTATTGCTCAATGATCATGAGACGTAATAGTTGAAAAATAGCCATGATACAATATTTTATTGTTTCTGATGTTATTAGCCCCCCTTGAAACTAATGAAGTCACCCTTGGGGCGAGTTACCCCCTGGGGGGTGGGGCATATTGTCAAGTATGGTATCAATCAAAAGTTTTTTTCAAGCCTTTTAAAGTGAAGGGTAGCACGCTGTAATTATAATCAGTTTGATCCACTATACAAATTTTTTAACATTTTCTTGTAAAATTTGAAAAGCAAAAATGAATTCCGGGTTGAGAAAGTCGAGTTGAGCGACACTCCAGTTTATTTTTTCTTGCATATTGTTATAAAAAGAATGTATCATTTCCAGTAAAATGTTCAAGAATTTGGCAGTAGAAACTTGTTTTAAGACATAAATATAATTTGAACACTTTCAGAAAGATGTATGCGACATGTTTTCACAACTAACTAAAAAATTGTAGAATATACACAAGAAAAGCCAATGTCTCTGTCTATTTATTGACCATTTGCACATGGTATCACAACCAGTAAATCTTCTTTCTACATGCAGCTACATCCTTGTAATACAAATTGGCTACATGCAGCTACATCCTTCTACATGCAGCTACGTCCTACATGCAGCAAAATCGCTTTTGTTAGAGTATGATTTTCTTGCTATTCAAAGTTTCTGCTATTACAATTGTGTATTTTTTTTTTAAGGATACAATGATTATAAATTGTTGTGATCACAATATGTGGTGGTATGATTTCTTGATATACCTTTCCTGTATAAAGTGGGTTTTGGTACCAAGAAGTCGAAAAGTACCAAACTGTACTGTGGGTTGCTCAGAAAATGTACCAGACCGAAATTGAAAGGTTTAATGGGAAAACACAACATGTCACAAATAATGTTCATCATGAGCAAACACACAAGCAAAGCCAATGACTGTGAAGAAACATAACTCTTGGTGTTATCAAATTATGTTTTCATGTTAATCCATATTTTATTAAAAAATTAATTTTTGATATCAATTGATTAATTGGTAGACATTTGATGTTTTTTAATTTATTGCATGAAATCTTTTTAAATATTAAAACATCTTATAAGGGTAGCACATGACTTTCCTTATATAATGCAATGAATTTATTTCTTTCATAGTGTAAAATTGATGAAAAGATCCATCACACAGTGTTTGGAACGTTGAATTGTACATTTGGTGCATTCCCAGATGGCAACATGTAAAATTATTTCGTACCCAATTAACTTATTTCACACAACTCTAAATTAACAATTATCAATATTGATAGCATCCTCAATATGTAACATAAGTCCATATATTAAAATATTTTTATAATAAATTCATCAATTAGGCATCATTTTCATTAACTTGGCATCATTTTTGCAATTTTGAAGATATTTTCATCAATGCGGGACTAAATATCACCAAGTTGGTGATACTTCATTAGATTATTCACCAAGTTTGCCTAATGTATTAGCAAGTGTTACAAACAAATGGAGTGAAGAGCATTTCTTATATACTACCCATCATATAATGGAATTAAAAGTTTGCAAAACATTGCCTTCCATTTAGTGTTATTTTTATCAATTTGGTGACATTTCTGTCAATCTGGCAACATTTAAAAAAGCCGCCATGTATTATGGATGAATGGAGAAATGGGTTATTCTCATAGTATGTCCTATGTCCTTTCCAAGATATTGAATTTTCATCAATTATTCGTCATTTTTAGCAATTTGGCAACATTTAAAAAAAATTGTTGCCAAGTTGTCGATATGCCACCAAAATTCATCAGAATTTTGCCATGCATTACAGATGTTGAAATAAGTTATTCTTATAGTAGATTCTTACAGTCTTTCCAAGATATTGTGATTCCATCAATTTGTCATCATTTTCTTTTATTTAGCATTTTTTTTTTAATTTAGCATCATTTTTATCAATTTGATGACATTTTTGTCAATTTGACAATATTTTTAAAAATTACTAAGTTGGCGGTATGCTGCCAAAATTCATCACCAGAATTTCGCCAAGCATTACAGATGGAGAAATGGGTTATTCTTATAGTAGATTCTTATATATATATTTTTCAAGATATTGGATTTTCATCAATTAGTCATCACTTTCTATGATGTAGTGTCATTTTTATCAATTTGGCAACTTTTTCGTCAATTTGGTTAAGTGTTAATCTAACACTAGTTAAAAGTTTCGAACACATATCCAGTAGCAATGGTTCCTAACTGATTAAGATGACTACACTACCCTGTCTGCCTGAAATAAATAGTCTTTAAGATAGGTAGTTGCTTAGTACAAAAATATCAAAAATATTTGTGTATTAATTATGTTCCATGCTGTGAAAGGAATTGTACTAATTTGAAGCCCAAGATGAATCAGTGATGTAGACCTTAATGTAATGTGTAGGTCAAAGCAGTGAAATTGAAACGGCAAGAAGCTACCCTCGCTTTAAGGTTCTAAGTTCAAATATTTATGAGGATATTTTTCAAACATTGAAAAAGAAATGTTTGTTAAGTAGCAGAAATGATGAAATATAGGGAGCTAATTCTTACTAGCCTTATTTTAGAACTGCGTTTTCAATCATATTTTCATCTTGAGTTTTTAAAAACTAGTAGCTACTGCAGGTTACATCTAATTTATTATAAAGTATGTATAAGAATCTGTTAATTCTTGTGTGTATAAGAATACAGGAATTATTAGATATATATTTAATGTTACAGTGAAACCCATATAGATAACTGTAATGTGAAAGATAACCAATATTTCGAAATCTAATATAATAGCAGAAGATGTCTGTTGGTTGTGTAGTGGAAAATCTAAGCTAGCCACAGCTAAGATATTCGGCACAGTGATAGTACAGGTCAGGTCCTAAGATACTTTTTATAGAATTCAAATTAGTTTTTCTATTTTATATTTCACACAAATCAGTTCCTTAGTGATCAAAAATATTATTAAAGTTTCTATCTTGACACCATCGGAAAGATCAGAGAATGTTCTTTTTAATGAGCTTTAAACCAAATCCATTATATAATTCCTTCATATTCAAAATAATTTTTGAAAAAGCATCAAAATTTGTGTATGTTTTGCTATTTCATTTTTATATTTTTGCATCAAAAAATTGAATCACAATTCACATTTTATTGTAAACATATAGTGATGTCTTTACACTGTAATAAAAAATATTTAATTACACTAATTCTAAATTTTTTTATGAATTTTTAAGTAGATTTTTAAAATTTGCAATTAGTAATATAAATACCTTGATTTAGCTGTCTGTTTATCTGTCTATCTCTGGGTAATGCTGCTACAAAATGTTGCCAAACGTGTTTCAATCACGGATAAATGTTTCAATTTAGATACTAACCCAGACCATCAGCATTTTCATAACCCTCCACGTGAACACTCAATTTTTCCGATCACCCATTGACTTTCCACGTTCACTCCTGCTTGAATTCAGTGTTCATATTAAAACCCAGAGCATTCTTCTTAGCTAATTAAATTTTTGCTTAAACTCAGGTTTTTCTTTTTTTCTTTTCTTTATATTTTTTCCTTTGTGTGGTGTCAGCAAATTTAAATTTATATCTAAAAAGATTGAACAAAAATAAAAAACAGTTTTTGACATTCAAAACGAATTTTATTTCACAAACATGTTGGCCAATGGAAAATTAAGAGGATAGAAAAGAAAAATAATGTCTGTTAAATAGAGAAAGAGTGAGAAGATGGTGGGCATGTCAAAATCAAGAATCTTTGGAAAAAATTCGAAATGAAAAGGCCGAAGCATATAGTCTGAAAATTAAGCAGGAAACTCTACAGCAATCTCAAATCCATTGCCAAGCTGATAAAAATGATGCCAAATGGGAGGTAATGATTTGCAAATTTTGAATTGCATCATATGACAGGCATACCTTCTAGATTTTAATATTGGGAAAAATGGGTAATTTCACCAGGGAAAGCAAGTGGGAAATAAGTCCGTTACAGCTGGGGATGTGGCTGTTGTTACAGGTTTTATGAAGAAGGGGTAATATGCTTTTGGAATTCAGAGCACCACAATGTGGTTTATTATATTTTATTCTAAATAGCTATTAAAATGCTTGTTGCATTTCAAGATTTCTGGTGTAATTTTAATCAGAGATTTGTATCTTTAATTCTAGGCAATGCCAGGTATTCATTCTAGTATTAAATTATTCAGATTTTTAAAAAATATGCATGTTAGCATATTAGTAATGTTTTTGGTCGCTCTTTATTATTTATGTATAAATTTGAATATTTTCCAGTTATTGGGACTCTTCGTATGATGATAACTTACTAGAAGATAGGATATGTCTGAATCTTTTGTATGTCCAAGCGGTAAGCGATGTGGAACAAGGTTGGACGCAAGCAGACAATGACTCCAAGAGAAAACTTGTTGCGCTGCAAGCAAGGGGTTCAAAGAAAGAAGTAAATTGTTTTACTTAAAATTTATTTTATTCAATGTAATCAAAGATAATTATTCCGAATCTATTATTATTTATAGCTAATCATTGTTAAGAATGTTTTTTTATGATTAAGACCTTGACAAGTGCCTGATGAAACTAAATATTATTGAATTTCCTTCAAATTATTGAAGGAAAGATAGTCATATTAGTAGCTCAATGGATAGAGCATCATTCATCCAGATGGAGATCAGTGCTTGAAATCTGTACTGAGACAAAGTTATTTACAATGGTACCTGAGCAACTTAAACTTGCAAATTAAATGCAGTGCTTGATAGGCATGCATTGCACCTAGGACCCTACAATTTATGTGAACAGCTTTATCTCATGGAGAGTTGCATTAGAAATGCATTGTATATTTGGGGGGGGGGGGGGGGACAGCAGAGAAATGAGAAATTTGTATTAAATTAGATTTTACACTTCAATTTGAAATATGAAGTATGTAGTTCCCTCTTAAAAATGTAGAATGAAAGCTAATTGTCCCAGTAACTCAATGAATAGAGTATTTCTAGTTTACCAATAATTATTTTAACTGCTAACACTAATAGTCTGCAGGTCATTTCTATGTACACAGAATAATGCATATTTAGTTATGAGAAAATTTGATATATATCAAACTTTTAATAGTTAATACTTTTATATTTATATAAACATCATGGCATGATATTTTCCAATCATGATTTGTAAGTTGTCATTTACTTCTAAATAAATGATTATTTTTTAATGTAATACTGCTTATATATATATAAACAGGCATTATGGCCGTGAATTTGCTTCTATGGTGATGTTAATATTACTTGAATTTTTTTTTTATTATTATTACATAATTTTTTTATTATTACATATTTCTAATATATATATATATATATATATATTAAATTAACTAGAATATGTTCCTGACATTGCCCAATATTTTAGATTTAAATCTCTTACTGAATTATACTGCAACTCACAGCAAATTCTTGTGAATCAAAGAACGCTTTAACAACATGCCTGCTTTTAGCAAAAGATATTTAAAAGAAAATTCTCTGTGAGTACATGCATGGCTGCACCCAGTGGCAGTGGGCATAATATGACCTAAATAAGTGTCTAAATATGCCTTAGCCGATGCATGGGTGTATAATACGATTTGAGCCCAGCACTGGACACACCTCTACGAGAGTGAAGTGAAAAGAAGGTAAAAAGATTCAGAAAATCAAAAACATGAAATATATCAAAAACAAGACATTATAGCATCCTATGAATGATGGTATTTAATTTTATATAAAAAGTTACATATTAAAAAAATAATTTTCATAAAATATAATTTGTTATTATGCTTATATGGCAAATTTTCGAAAGAATGTTTGCAAAGTGTCTTTTCCTTCACTCAATCATCCCCAAAATAAGAGCTCTTTAACATTTATCAATTAAAATAATTATACTATATTTTATTATTATTTTTTTTTTTTTCAATTTGTTTGAGATATATCATGTCCACAGGCAGACAGATATCATTGTAAAAATGGTTGATTTGCATTCAAGGAGGCCCAGAAAATGTTGATCCAGAAAAATTCGAATTCATCAGAATTTTAATCTCTTTACATTTGCTATGTATTCAAAGTAAAAATGGCTAAATATCTGTTTATTACTGTCATTCAAAACATTACAGATGAGTTTTAAATTTTTCAAATTTCAGTTTGGAAAGTATTATTTCATGCATAATTTCAGTTCTACTAAATAGTTCTAAAGGATATGAAGTAAAAATTTTCGTTGTTAATCAATATAGACCAACCATATTGTGTAAATAAAAGGTGCAGTTTCATTGCTATACATTTTTTGCATGAAATATTTTGGTATGTAGTCATATGTTGACAGTTTTGTGTTACAGCAAGTAGTGAATGCTTGTAAAAAACTTTGCATTTAAGCTTCTTAATAAAAAATTAACCAGTTTAGGTTGCATAATGGCTTTTATCAGGAGATTTACAAAAAGAAAAATGGGCTGACTTACCCTTGCTGGAAGAACTGCATTATTTAAATAATTTTCCCAATAAAGAAATCTCTTTTAATTTCCAAACCCAGTTGATATTATGTAAATAAGAAAGATGTCTGTGTTTCTGTCTGTACAGTCTGTAGTGTGAAATCTAAGTGTTGTATGGCCAGGATATTTAGTACGCAGGTACTTCTCTATATACACTGGTGCATTTGGCTGCTATTGTTTTAAAATTTGAATTAGATTTTTAGTTATTTTAAGTTTATACCTGATTTTTACACAAATAGGTCCCTTAGTGTCTGAAAATATTGTCAGAGTTTCCATCTTGACACCATCAGAAAGACCAAAAAATTATCTTTCGAACAAACTTTGAATGGAATCCATATGATTAATGAATTTTCATGAATGTTTAAAAAGTACATATTTTTCCTGTATTTAAAATATCCCCGATGTTTATATTGTAATATAAAAGAAATTGACTGGCAATCCGATGTTTATAATTTTACAGCATCTGCCTTAAATATTACATACTTTTCTTAAAACAAAAAGTACCTAAACGTATTTGTTCATTAATTATGCATTTTAATTGAGCAAACTGTTAAAATTCTTTAATCATTTTCTCATGTGGCCATTCTTCTGTCATGGGTGATCACTACCGCCGTCTACTAGCAAATACATTTAATTAGTCACCTTCTCTTCTGTATGTTTTATTTCTTTATCTTTGTATGTTTGCAAAAACTGTGCATGGAATGTGGTAAACTGATTTCTTTTGGGGAGTAATGCTCTTTGTGCATAAATTAAATATTTCACATTTTATGGTGATTTGCATTGAAACTGATTTGGTGATTTGAAAATTAAGTGGTACTATTTCTACTTATTTTAGACTTGGCCAACACTGGGTAATTATTGCAGCTCACCACAGCTAGTATATTTATACTTGTTGTGGTGAACTACAGTGCACGCAGCTAGCAGTCACTATTTTTGCTAGCACTATTTTTAGCTATGACATTTTTAGCAGATACTTTCTTACTATTTTTTTTTTCACCTTGTAGACTTTCATTTCAAGATCTGTATCTCTTACAACAAACAGACCCAGTATTCATGTTGTAAATCCCTGGAGAGAGTGATTGATGCGCAGACACACACATGATCAGACACTGTTTATTAATGTACAGATTTTTATGTTTACTGTTCTTACTACCAGTGTTTTTATTCTCATACCTTTTTTGTTGTAGTTTGAGTAAATATTATGTATCTTTTTTGAAATAATTATCGTTATTTACTTGGCAGTTTCTTCAACTTGCAAGAACTCTGAAGTTCTATGGACATGTCCAGTTTTGTCGTTGTGTCTGTGATTACCCCCAAGCTAACACAACTGTTACGATTAGTGCTGGGGGTCGGGAGTTGGTGTTCCATTTTGATACAGATCCTGTAAGTATTGAATTCTTATTATGAAGTATTAATTTGTACTTATGTAGTGTTGCAATCTGTACTGATCTGTCTCCCCCCAGGAAGCCTACATCAAGAGGATGGTATATGGATCTTAGCTCCTTGTAGCTCTGGTCCTCCTGATCTGGGGGTAAATATCAATATGTGGATAGGCCTGGGTGCTTGCGTATGTGGCTCTTGAAGCAGGCATTTCTAGGTGGCAGAGAGGAGTAGGTCTTTATGGCCTATTACCAGACTTGTCGGCGACTGCAGGCTCAAGTCTCGGTAGGAGCTTTCACCTGTCCGGTGAATGATTCAGCCAACCTTCACTATCCTGACCATGGTTTTGCTGGGTTACGGATATCTACCCTAAATCTCCCCCCCCCCTCCTCTTGTAGTGGCATAAACCATTAAAGGTTGCCATGAGGATAGCTTACTCTCTACTGATCTGTCATTCATTTTAAAACAAAAGAATTGCATATAACATGAATTATTAATTCAAGACATTCAACATTATTGAATGTCTTTATATTTTCAAAATTAACAATATGCTTCAAGCCAAATTAACAGTTGTTTTATGAGTAATAAGTGATTACAAAGCCCCTTGATTATATGGTTTTGTTAAGAATTTGTATTTTAAAAATAATAACAAGATCAATCATGCATAAAGAATTGATTATGAAACACTTTCCAACTTCAATGCAATTTTATTTAAACATCTCTGAAATGCGTTCCAACTTCAATGCAATTTTATTCAAACATCCCTAAAATGCGATACATTCAGCGGTAATATTTTTAAAATTATCACAATACTACATTAATTTATTATTTTTGAAAACTTAAAACAATACCACAATATATTTTTTATTTAAAAACTTAAAACCATGGAGGTAAACATAATTTAACTCTATGTTTAAAACTTCATTGAAAAAGTCTGCTATAAAATCGTCTTCTCTATGTAAAATCAATTAATGTTTCATTCATATCAGCTATATTTCAGACTCAAAGAGCTAAATAATTTTGTGTTAAAGAAATACAACTCATCCTACATCTTTATGTGCTTACATTCTCCATAAGTGAAAATTAGGTTTCGTTATAAAAATAATAAAAGTTTGATGATCATTTAAACTCAAATATATTGTAATTGCGTTATTTCAGAATGTAGATGCACAGAAATTAAGCAAAAGTAAAGCACTTTTAGGATGCATACAACACTATATATAAATTAAAAAGAGCATTAAAAATCACGATTTTCACACAAGATGAATGGCATTGATCATTTAAATTGAAATATATTGTAATTGCATTGTTTCAAAATATGGATGCACAGAAATTAAGCAAAAATAAAATGGTTTTCAGATGGATGCAACACTAAATATAAATTAAAGAGAACTTTAAAAATCACGATTTTGACACAAGATGGTTGCTATATTTTATTTTGAAGTGGGTCATGTGATCTCTTCATATGGGTGTAATTATTATTTTGATTTTTATTTATAAGACTATCGAATATATTTTACTGAAATTTTTTTCATATTTTTTATGGGATAATTTGAATATTTCCTAAAACTTTCAAAGCAATTTGTGAACTTTAAATTCACTTCAAAAATGTTTGAAAAATTATGTCCCATAGGGTTCAATGTATTTCATTTTTTCAACCAAAGTTCAGTCTGAAACTAATTGGATGATATTATTCATTTATATTCCCATAGGTCCCATAGACCGTCTGAACAACATACTAAAATTTCATTTTGATAAAATCATGTTTATGACAGTTGTGCTAACGGACAGACAAACAGACAGACAGAATGAACAAAATCATAAACACTTTTCAACTATGTTGTAATGTATTAAAAATGCTTCTGCTGTATGTGTGATCTTCATTTTACTGCAATAAATATTGAAATGGACCCACTCCAGTTATTATGATCATAATCACCCCCAAATTTATGTCTTATATAATACAGAAAGATATCAGTTGTTGTTGAGATCCAGACCGCCTAACCTACCAGAAAGGTGAAAGGTAACCGAGAAAGATGTCAGTGTATCTGCAGTCTGCAGCATGAAATCTAGGCATTATATAACATTAAATTCAGTACAAAGGCACTTCAGGACCCAAATAGGTGCACCTCAAAGTTTTTGTTTGTTTTTTAAATTTCAAAATAGTTTTTTAGTTATTCTATGTTTTACCCCGATTTAAGCCAATATTTACACAAATTGATTCCTTAGTGACCTAAATTATTATCACAGGATTTCCATCGAAAAGATCGAAAAATTATCTTTAAAAAAAAAAAACTTTGAATGGAGTCCATACAATGAATAAATGAATTTTTTGAATTTTCAAATATATATACTTTTTATGTTTTTTAAACCTGTCTGATTTTTATATTGTGATATATTAAAATTGATACACCATCCAACATTCATTACTTTTCAGCAGCTGCTTAAAATATTACAGACCAATCAAGAAGTTTTTATCATAAACCCATCCATTGATTAGTTATAAATTTTTTAATGTAACAATGCAAATTTTGTAGTCTGGTTTAGGACTTTTTTAACTATTAATGCCATCTATTTGCATTATAGTGTGTTTTTCGAAGGTTTTCTAACTTGGCAAATTTAAAAGATTTTCTCCTAATATTTTTATTTTGGCATTATATTATCATTATGAGTTTAGTATAATTCTGATGCTGCAAATCATATGATATTATAAAAAATTAGTGTTACCATTTGAAATTTTAGGAATAATATAAAACTAAATATGAAGGATGGTTTCTTATGCAAATTAGACACACACAGAGTGTGCTGTGATTTGACTGTATGACTTGAAGGGAGTGCTATGTTTGGATAATTTTTTTACTGTCTGGTACAGCTCAATCTTTTATACATATTAGATTTTGATAACTAAATAAATGCAATTTTTGTATGTTTTGCATTGTGATAAGAAAATCTGGTAATTTTAATTAAGCCAGTATATGTGATTTGTTCATTCCAGACCTCCGACAACAAACAATTTTTCAGAGTAACCAGAATCAAGTGTTGGAGAATCACCACTTCTGTAAGTAGTAATTTTGAGTACGAATACTTGTACGTCATAAAAGAATTTAAATTATTAACTTATGCATTATTTTCTTGTTATATATGCATGTTTTCTTTCATATACATCAAGAATAGGGTATCCAATATTGGGATCTCAAAAAATGGTATTCCGATCAAAATTTTACTGGTCATTTAATTCTGGTATTAGAATGAAAATACTATTTTTTTTGTATTTATCGAATTGAAAACTTAATTATTGTATACTGTTCTTTATTTTCATTACTTTTAAAGTTCTTAATAACAATGTAGGAATTAATATCACTCAGTGCATGTTTTTGTAAAAAAAATCCTTTTTTTATTAATGTTTAACTAAATGTTAATTTGAAACTTTTTCTTAATTCATTCCGATGTTTGGTGTGTAAGAATATCAGATATTTTTGAAATATTTATCTCTATTTCTCTTGAATTCAGCATTCTAGTGCTTACAGTTAAACTAGCAATTGTTTCACTGCATGAGTTGTCACGATATTTTTTCCCACGATTGAAGTTTTTTTTAATTTCGTGAATATCAAAATATATCTACTAATTTCATATTTTTATCCCATTATTGTCCAATTTCTATTATAATTTTTAAGATTATTTTACATATTTAAATAATTTTAATACTGCCTTTATTAGAATTTATGCAGGGAAAATATACCACTCTATGATCAACAATTCACCAATAACAAGAGGTGGAGCATTTTTTTCCACAGCTGTACCTGAACATTACATAATTGCATTAAAAATGCTTAGTCTCTCAAAAAAAAAAAAAGAATCTGATGTGGGCAGCACATGACTTTCCTTATATAATGCAATAAATTTATTTTTTATACAGTTAAAAAATGATGAAAAGATCCATGGCACAGTGCTTGTAATGTTGAATTGTACATTTGGCGTTTTTTTTTTTTTTTTGGCGCATATGTAAAGCTATTTCATACCCAATTAACTTACATTTCACACAACTCTAAATTAACAATTATCCATATTGATAGCATCCTCAATAAGCAATATAGTCCATATATTAAAATATTTTAATAAATTGATCAATTAGGCATAATTTTCAATCATCAACTTTGTGTCATTTTTGCAATTTTGATGATATTTTCTGCAATCTAGGGCTAAATATCACCAAGTTGGCGATATTTATAAAAAAATTGTCAACTTTGCAATATTTCGCAGTTTTTCGATAGACTAAGCATTTACTCGAAATCGAATTTTTGACCCCGTCATAATACTTTCCTCATACATTATAATATATATAAGAAAAGTAAAAACCAATGGACCGCATGCAATTTTTACTTTTTATAAGGCATATTGCACTTGTCGTTCGGTTACACATGGATTGCATAAATGGTCTATGCACACACATTATCAATACATTTCTGACTTTTTAGGAGGTATTGTAGAAATATTCTCGTGGCAGTGAACAGTATGTGGATACCTAATTGGTGTATTATGCCAGTGATTAAGGAGTAAAGCTCCTAATCATGAAGTGAGTTTGGGGGGTTGGTGAGCATTTGCAAGCAGTAGCGTAACCCCTAGTAATGTTTGAAAATACTACAGGGTTATCCAAAAATCATGCACGCAGATTTTAATACCCTTCTAGTGGGTATCTGTGAAATACCATGGAAAACTTTTATTCACTGAAAGTTAATAAATGTAAATGATCTTTAAGTTTAATTTATGTCAAAGATATCTTCAAAAGGAATAGTTTTAGTTTATACTAATTTTATATAGTATAATTAATTTACCTTGTTAAAAGGACTCAAAATCATATTGTCGATTTTCACTTTAGCAAAACACCATGTTCTTCAATTGATCATCTGATGTATTAAAAACAGCAGACAGATCTTTTTTTTAGAGTATATTAGTGCCATCTAACTAAAAAAATTCTACTAATTTCAATTTTTTACTACATTATATGATTTTAAAATTTTATGTATACAATTTTCTGTCATCTATAATAATAAAGGAAGTTTATCTGTTTGTCTGAGTCATCTGTAGCAAAAATTATAAATGCTGTATGGCCATGAAATATAGTGCACAAATCCTTTTTTTTTTTTTTTTTTTTTTTGTAATTCAAATTGCTTTTTAAGTTCTTTGGTGTCGAAAAACTTCCTATTCATGGCTGATTTGTTCCATATCTTCTATTATACGGTTGATGGTGCCATCTAGTGCCACCAACCTAAACATAAAACATTGCTCATTAATTCATTTTTACATTTAATAGTACATATTCGATTACACAGACCTAATCTTGGATATTTAAAGTAATGTAAGTTTATATAAGTAGCTAGAAAATCTACCTGGCATTACCCAAGATGGCTTAGCCATGGCCATTATGGCGTAGACTGTGTGAACCCACGCAATAGTTTTAATTTAATATTTGTTATAAGAAAGTATATTGTTAAAATATTATTTGGTTTCAAGAACATTTTCCAGTTCTGTATAAAGGACAAACTATTAGCTTTTACGTGCTTCTACTATATTATAAATGCAATAGATTCTTTTAGTTCATCCAGTCATGATTGAGGGAATACCATTAAAATGCTGGATTTGAATTGCAGTGCAACCTATAACTAATGAAATCAGAAATAAGGAATTTATAAAAATAATATAGAAATTAAATTTTTCTTCAGTTAAACCACTGCTTTTTGTTTATTTTGTTACAGTATTTCAACCTTTAACAAAGTTTTTAAAAGTTCTATATGATTCCATTAAAAACAGATGAACTGTTTGTACATTACCAGTGTGGTTTGAATATATATATTGTTAAGTTTTGTAATATTTGTAAATTGTTAAAGTATTGCCAAAACTTATGACGTTTTTAATAACTTCTTTTGCAGCATACAAGGGTAAGTATTTTATAATCTCTTATATAGTGTTATGATAGTTATACAATAGAACTTGTTTAGTTTGAACATAGATAATTTGACTTCCAAAATGTTCCAAATATTTAAAATGCAGAATTAATGTTAATAGCTTTAGATTATTTGAATAATATAATGTAGAAATTTAGATAGTTCAAATTTTTTTAATATCTGAAATAATAACAGAAGTCATTTTTAAGATTCCATATATAAATTTACGATAATGGTTACATTATACAGTGTGTTTCAAAGAGCTTGCACAACTAAATATCTCTAGACTAGCCGTATCGCCAGGCCATAGACCCATGGTTACAATTTAATAAATGTTTTCATTAAGGAAGACTATCATCGTATTTAAATTTGATCATGCGACACCTTTTTTAGTAAAAGTGTACAAATGTAACTTTTTATATGGACCTCCTAAAAAAATATTTTCCATATCTCAATTAGTTAACCAAAGACAACAGTTCCGTTGTTATATGATCAAAATTACCTAAGATTTCATTAATTAAAGTTTTGGGTGAATAAATGAGGATAGTATAAAAGTTTTACTAAAGATAAGTATGCATATAAGTTTTTGAATGGACATATTATCTAATGAAATTCAATTTTTGAATGACACTTGAAATCTATGTTTTCGCCTTTTTAACACTTTACAACATACTTGAAACTGTTTATGACTTTGTTCATTCTGTCTGCCTGTCTGTCCGTCTGTCCATTAGCACGATTACTGCCGTAAAAATGACTATCAAAATGAAATTTTAGTATGTTTTTCAGACGGTCTGTGGGACCTATGGGAATATAAATTAATCACCCAATTAATTTTGGATTGAACCCGGGTTGAAAAAATAAAATACATTGAACCCTGTGGGACCTAATTTTTCAAACATTTTTTAAGTGAATTTAAAATTCACAAATTGCTTCAAAACTTTTAGGAAATATTCAAATTATCTCATAAAATATATAAAAAAAATTTCAGTAAAATATGTTAGGTAGTTTTTTAAATAAAAATTATTTAACATAGGGAGAAAAACAAATTCAATTAAATTCTGACTCTTGCTATATCCTCCAGAAAGAAAAAAGAGATATATAATAAATATCTTTCCAAGAGTTGAATTATTTTATATATAAAAGAGGTTTCACATTTTAAAATAAATATGGTAGATAACAATTTCTCAATTTTTTGAATAAAATAAATTATTATAGTATTGTGATGAATGAAACGATTAGAAAAATTTTATGAATAAAATGCTGCTTTCATATAGAGGCGATTTATATTTCGATGATGTCATTTGAATAAAGTTCATTTGTTTTCGATGAAGTTTTCAAATATAATAAATTATTGTAGTATTATGATAATTTTAAAAATATTACTTAGGAATGTATCGCATTTTAGAGATGTTTAAACCGGGCAATTTATATTTCAATGCCATCATTTGAATGAAATTCATTTTCTTCGATGAAGTTTTCAAATATAATAAATTAATGTAGTATTGTGATAATTTTAAAAATATTACCGAGGAATGTATCACATTTTAGAGATGTTTATATAAAATTGCATTGAAGTTGGAAAGTGTTTCATAATCAATGCTTTATGTGTGATCTTTCTTGTTGCTACTTCTTTTGATCTGGTCAAAGTGATTTAAGTCCTGTAACTTTGATAATATCTTCATGGCCAATTTTCAATATTAGAGAACATTTACCCCCCCCCCCCCCCCTCTTAAAATATCTTTAAGTGAATAAGGAACAATTTGCTAATTTGAATTTTTGTTGTAAAACACCCATATAAAAATTTAAGTTTTACTTTCTTACTGAAATGTGTCATGTCACCAAATCTGTCATAGTCTGAATGTATATTATTTGAAGCATTTCTTAAATTAAAACTGCAGATCTGTGACTAATCATTCAAGAGATATTTTTCTGTGTAATATTTTTAAAATTATCTATATAGGTTTTTACCGATTTTACCGAACCAGTAAATTCCACTGATTTTCAAATCTACTTATTTGTAAATGGGATCCACATTCTTCAATCAAGTATGCTTGTCAACTAATTTAAAAAGCAAAAGAAAAAGTGTTAGAACATTTTGAGTTCAACACGTTTAATGGTCAAAAAATTGTTGATAGAGTCTAACCATCTAAAGATAGAAGAAAGCATGCTTGCATGGGTCTCATTGCCAATCGCTATTGGCACATTTTGTGAAATAAAAATTCAGTTTGGTGATTAAAAAAAAAAAAGTTTTTCATAAATCTTGGCAATTATGAATTCTACCAATGTCAAAATCAAAAATTGTGGTGTACTAATCATAATGTATACTACTATACTATTTTTTTTTTCTAAAACAATGATCTTTAAAATTTGTGAATTTATAAATTGAAACAAATTTTTCAAATAGAATGTCAAAATAATATTTAGTAAATTAAAACTGTATTTGGTGAAATAAAATTACATTTTATGAACAGGTTGGTGAAAGTAATCAAAAATTCAGAGTAACCCCAGATTCTTGAATGATTTGTAAAAGCTCGAAATATTGTTCCAGAGTCTAGTCTTGTAAGGAAATTTGTAAAAGCCCAAGAATATTGGTTCGGAATATTTTGATTTTATTGAGAAATAAAAGCATTTATTCATAAACTAGAACAATTAATGCAATGCAAAATATCAGATAATTTATGGAATGTTGAATGTATGTAAGAGAAACTGGCTTCTTTTTTTATTACTCAAGATGCTTAATTCAATTATTTTTACAGTTCCCTTGACTTCCAATTATCTTTTCACTATAATTTAAATTTTAGCTCATAAAATTTTCACTTTAGTTATTGTACTTTTAAATAGCTTTTTATATGTATGCAGTATGTATGTGTAATATCATAATTGATCAGTAAAATAAATAGCTATTAAAAAAATTTAAATTTGCAATTAGATGACATTTAATATTTTTCATATATTCTGTTAATATTCATAACTTTTTAAAGCATGAATTTCGTCTGACTCAGTCTGAATTTTCCAAACTAGGTCTAAGCAGGTACCAAAAATTTAGAACTTTTCAGAACTAAAATTTCACATGAAGGTACACGAAATTTAAAACTATCAAAAAGTTGAATACACCATGCACACCCATAGAGATAATTCATATAAATGTCTAACCAAAAAAAAAATTATAATAATATGTTGAAAATAGCACTCAGCTGATTTCATCTTAAGATGAGTATTTTTTGCTAATGACAGTAGATACTCCAATTCTAGCTAAAGCTGCAATCTGCTTACAATTGTTATAAAAATATATACTTTTCTAGATTTGGCAAAATTTTACAAAATGCACTATTTAAAGCAAGAATTAGTGACAAAAGTATTGTTAATAATTTTTAGTCTTTTAAACTATGATTCCAAATAAGAAAAATATTATCCACATAACGGCACCACAAAATCGGTTTAAGGTGCTAAAAGATCAAAGTCTCATTCTCGAACTCCTACAACACAGCTACAGCAAAATTATTAGACATGGGGCTAGCCATAGGAGCGCCCACAATTTGCAAAAAGGTATCCTCACTGAAACCAAAATAATTGATCTTTGCGACAGTATTCATTGCAGAAGTGATTGTGTCGATGGAGGGAATAGGATATTTATGTTATTGGAGTTTTTGACAATACTAATAACAGTAAGAACAGATGTGTTAAGGATAAGCAAAACTACATCAAAGATATGAAGGGTACAATTAGGTAAGAAATTGGTTCTAAATAGACAATAAACATTTCAGTAGAATTAACATAATAAGAGTGGTTACGAAAAAATGACTTAAAAAAGCAGCTACAGCTTTTTCTAAAAAATAAAAGGGTTTGCAAGCCATCTTGGCAATACACCTTCACATTGAATCCCGATAATTATAGGTATTGACAAAGATAAGTTTTTTGGTTTTGTCAGTGGACAAAATAACTAAATTCGAGTAAGATTTAAGTTTGTTAAGTTCAACATAAAAAGGCAGGTTACTTTTAGTTTTACAATTTTTTTGAAAATTAGAAATAAAATGGCACATAATGAACCTACTGTGTTCCTTATGGAAATAGGCTACATGGATTAGAGCAAACATTTTGATATAAATTATATATTTTTGTAATCAGCAAAATTTATTTTATTTTTTTGAGCTACTAAATGAAAAATCAATTTTTTGAATGTTTATGTCTTGGTCCCCATAGCCATTTAAAGCACTCATGCTATGTTTAATTCTTTCAAGTAATACCAGACTGTTAAAAATCTTCATCACCATAATACTATAAAAGTATTGCAAAGCGAAACATGAAATTTTTATTGTAAGTTCTGTAACTGCTGTTTTGCTGTAAAGTTTTGTTTGTGATTTGTCGATGTTAATAGTTGACCTTTTTCTTTTCTCTGCAGTTGTCGGATACTGTTGAGGGCAGCCATGCATCTCCTGTGAAGCTGAAGCTGGAGCTGTCCTTTGAGTATCTCATGGACAAAGACCACTTGAGATGGGTTTGCATCAACAGTGATCAGGTATGTGCCAAAGGGAGATTTCATCCTCTTTGCTATTAAGTTTATTGCTATTAATCCTACCTATGTGATAGACAGGAATTTAAGCCATGTTTGCTATTTTTGAAAAATGATAAAATAAACCTTGGAATGTGAAAATAAAAATTATTGTTTCTATTAAAATGTGCAGATTAGAATTCATTATTTGAGCTATTACTTTATATCTTTATGAATTTTGTTTGTAAAATAGTACATTAACCTTTTTCGGGCAATGGCATTCCAGAACTGCAGTGACCAAAGGACGGAGCGTTTCGCTTCCGAACTGTATTTTTTGCACTAAGCCGAACTCCCGAAAAAAATTCACTAAGAATCACCCATTCAACACAGCATTCTACTTTTTTCAGGAATAAAGGAAATACTTATTTTCCATTAGATGTATACATTCCACACAAATTATCTTTCATTTAAATATTAAAAATTTAAAGATTAAAAATTATTAATTAACTTTATTAAAATGGTTATTTGTTACACAGTAAAAATATCCAAATGATTGTACTCAATACTTTATATGGCTGATAGAGATTATGTGCAATTTTTGAGAAAATAGCATTGGTACCAAATAATGCACCTTCTATGTATAATGTATTTTCAGGAATAAGGGAAATACTTATTTTCCATTAGATATATACATTCCACACAAATTATCTTTCATTTAAATATTAAAAATTTAAAGATTAAAAATTATTAATTAACTTTATTAAAATAGTTATTTGTTATACAGTAAAAATATCCAAATGATTGTACTCAATACTTTATATGGCTAATAGAGATTATGTACAAGTTTTAAGAAAATAGCATTGATACTAAATAATACACCTTTTATGTATAATGTATTTCAAAATATGGATTCACTCACAAACCAACATTGCAATCTTTGCATTCATAAAAACTGCTCATGCGCTCATCAGAAATACCAAGTTCCATGAATCTTAACTAGCTGCATTACTTTTATAAGTATTTGGTTAGATTACCATGCGAGTATATTCTTCCATACGTAAACATTGTCTTGACCCAGCTAATCTCTTATCCAAAAAAACCTAATAAATTCACTACTGCACTTTCTTCTAAAACCCAAACTTGAAAGAAAAAACTCTCTTACATTCCAATAATTCACCAACACAATTATTAAACTAAAATCAAAATGAGAACCCATACTCAATTATAACCTAGCAGAGTCTGAGAGAAATAATCTGTTTGTTTATATTACAAACCACATTTTACTACTCTACATGAAATGATGATTCATAGGGACCCTCTATACAAAGATCAAGTATTGGCAAAATATGTTGTAAATGTTAGAACGGGCATTTAGCGCCATCTAGTATTCAAATAAATATGTTCCATATGAAAATGCACATAGTTGTCCGTCATCCTTTAGGGTAAATTTTTTCTGGACTCGAATGCATGAGTATCGTCTTTGAATGCAGTTTCACACTCGATGCGCGGATGCGTCTACCGTCCATAAAGAGTGAAGAAGATCACTCATACATTGCAGATGTAATGATTCAACTGCAACTTTACATTATTGAACTTAAGAAATGGTTCACACTTTGATGAGTGAAAATCAACATTTCCAAATCTGCTGTTCCTTTCATGTTAAAATAAATATCCAACATTTTGGCATCAATCTTTTTGATCAACCCATTCCCTTAGCAAAAATATATAAATAGGGGTCAAGTTGGTGCTAAATTAAACTGGCTATTGCATTATAACCATGCTTTAACCCTTTAGCGACAAACGGCACGCCCAGGTGCCAGCTGCGAACTTGCATTCAAGGACGAACGGCACGCCCACGGGCCGGAGGAAATTTTACTCTAAAGGACGACTGGCACGTATTGGTGTTTCTACGTGGAACGTTTTAATTTGAATGTTTTTGTCTACTAGATGGCGTTAAATGCCCGTGGAAGCAACTTAAATGTATTTTGTAGATGTTTGACCTTGACACAAGGAGAATCCAATGAATTATTTCTCCATTTGGAGCGGTGAAACACATGGTTCTATAAAGTAAACAGAGCACTTCTCGTAGCATCAACAATTTTATAATTGAGTTCCGGGTCTCGTTCTGATTTTGTCTTTTATTGATTTCGTTGTTGAATTAGAGGAATATAAGAGAGTTTTTTTTTTTAGTGGTGCGGGAAAGGGAGGTACAGGAATGTGCGGCAATGAAATGATTATGTTATTTATGTTCTCATGGAAAGGAAGGCTGGGATTTCGTTAATATATCCCATCGAAAAGGTCCAGATATGGAATAAAAATATATAAATCGTCAGAATCGGAATGAGGCCATAAATGAAATTTCCTTGTGTATACTGGAAAGGACATGGGATTATCAAGCTCTGATGGTGGGAATGGAGAACGCATTGTGAAAACATTTCTAAGTGAACTTTTAGGAAAAGGATATACTTTGTATTTGGATAAATTTTTTACCTCTCCTGTACTTGCAAAGTATTTGTTGTCTAAGAATACGCATGTATGTGATACAGTTTTAAAAAATCGGAAGGACATGCCAAAGAATTATCCATCTGTACCTAAAACATATATACACTAAAATTTTTAATATTTTGATAAAGAAAAATTTGAATAAAAAATATACATCAAATAGAAAATAAGTATTTCCTTTCTTCCCGAAAAAAGTAGAATGCTGTGTTGAACGGGTGATTTTTAGTGAATTTTTTTCGAGAGTTAGGCTTAGCGCAAAAAAATAGCCGTCTTTTGGGCACATTTCAGAAACGAAGCTCTTCATCCTTTGGGCCACGGTAGTTTCGGAATGCCGCCATCCCGAAAGGGTTAAGAAAACTATGATTTGCCAAATCTAGCTTCATCACCTATTTGGTTTAGAAGGTTCTCTGTTAATTAAACCCAAATTATTGCCTTATAAATTTATCATTGTGCCAACACTCTTATATGAATATGCTATTTGGGGCTATGCAGCAAAATACAATATAAGAAGATGCAAGTTTCTCTCAAAGTAGGATATTAAAATTAATATCCAATGCACCATGGTTCATCAGGAATAGACAGAGACCTAAAAATTCTTCCCATCCTTACATATATTAAGAAAAATCTATGCTTACCTTTGTTATTAAAATCCTGCATATACTAAACTATAAGCAGCCTGCATATAAACCACCTTCATATACTAAAATATAAGCAACCTGCATATAAACCCTGCATATACTAAACTATAAGCAGCCTGCATATAAACTCTGCACATACTAAACAATAGAGGTATAAGCATATACTAACCTAGGATGTGTATACCTCTAACAGAAACAAAAAATGACTGCTCATGGTCTTGACCCATAACAATGAAACATTTACTAAAGCTAAATGCCAATCAGTTAGCCAAACTAGCCAGTTAATACTTCTCTAATATTTTTCTATCTGCCAAACTTTATTTTTCACCAGTTGGGGGACAAATTGAATAAATGCATCACAAGTGCCACCAACAGAATTTCTTTGGCTCCCATGCAGTAAATGTGTGGGCCTCCTACTACCTTCTACCTTACAAGCTATTGAAGGCCTCCTACTACCTTCTATCTTACAAGTTATTGAAGGTCTTCTACTACCTTCTATCTTACAAGTTATTGAAGGTCGCCTACTACCTTCTATCTTACAAGTTATTGAAGGCCTCCTACTACCTTCTATCTTACAAGTTATTGAAGGCCTCTTACTATCTTCTATCTTACAAGTTATTGAAGGCCTCCTACTACCTTCTATCTTACAAGTTATTGGAGGCCTCCTACTACCTTCTCTCTTACAAGTTATTGGAGGCCTCCTACTACCTTCTATCTTACAAGTTATTGGAGGCCTCCTACTACCTTCTATCTTATTGACCTTTTCTCATAAATTGCTTATGCTTGAGCTTCCATAATCTGTCTGTGGTCCTGTGCATCAGTGGTGGCTTTTCTGGTGTAATAGGTGAAGAGGCACTTTACCTATTAAAATTAAAATGAATGAAATTTATTTTCACAATATTACTTCAATGTTTACTATTGCACACATTGTAAAATATGAATACTATAGTTTAAATTTGATTGCAACACAAATTTAAGCATTTCAATACAAATTTATCAACAAGTGAAATTCTGGCCATAAAATTTGTCACCCCATCATTTGCATGCCCTGTTGCCATGATATTACCCATGTTACTGACTAATGGCTTTGGCAAGGTAGCAGATTTCTTCACCAAATACTTCATCAGACAGTTTTTCTAAATTTGTGATAAAACGCTAATAAGGCTCTTTGTTTTAGAAATTTCTGATATTGCATTGATTTACTACACATTATTTGATGACTTTTCCTTAATATTATCCTTGGAAAAATAAAACAACCAGAGATTATAAAATGTTTGTTTTATTGTGCTTTATCCTGTTATATGTTGCACTACGGGGGTAAAGTTATGTGATCTGTTAATGGTATTTTGCACAATTTAGAAGCACCATTTTTTTGTTGACAAGATGATAATAAAAGTATATTTTAACATGTAAGTAATGCAAGATTGAGAATTATGGTGGCCTTAGGTAAACAATATTAAAGGGCTCTCTTTTATAACATTTTAGCAATTTTAATTATCAGAAATGCAAATTGTACCTTAAAAATCATGTACTTTAAAAAATAAATATTGTTGATTAAAAATAAATCCAATAATTTTACAAATATAATTTTACTGGGGGTTTCTTTGAAAATAACAAAAGTTATAAAAAATAATAGCAGTTGACAAAAAATCAAATAACATGAAGATAAAAACTAATTTCTCTGTTTTTCCTGTAGCGCTTCACCTGTTATTAGAACCACAAGCCACCACTGCTATGCATGAAAATTGCTCACATTCATCTATTTCTTATAATCGAATATAGGAATAAAATTTAGATGATAACTGATATGTATTTATCATCAAATTCTGGCAGAATTAGGCCTAAGGATTTCTGAAGATGTCGCTTCTGGTTTTTACAAAAATTTGTTTAACTGTACAAGAGAAATATGCAAAAGATTATAAAAATTCTTAACAGTTCCATTGAAATTAAGTGTACATGCCACTTGCCACCATTTTAAGGCTCCTACATAAATTTCTTGGTTATTTTATGGTGTGGAGGTTTAGTAAAATTTTATTTACTTGGTTCTCTGAAAACACACTACACATACCTGACCTGACTATTCTAATGCAATAACTATGCCGATGTTTTATTTTTAGCTAGCTGCAAACAACAAAACCTCAACTATAAATAAAATTTTGTTAATTTTTATTTTCAAATATAACCAAAACATAAATTTTCTTTTTTTTTTCAAAGTATTAAGAATGTATGCTAATCTAAATATTTGCTCTGGCCCCATGTTTGCGATCTTGAATTTTTACACTAGTTTGTTTATATGACAAGATTTGCATGCTTGATACCAAACAGGTTTGGGAAAATCACGTCTTCATACCAAATGCTTTGTTTATTTGTAGGCAATCCTTATGAGCGTGTGTCTGCAAGGCATGGTTGATGAGCTGCTATTGAAGGGTCGAGGAGGCAAAGTTGCTGAGAAGAATGAAAGGAAAGGCCGTCGAGGTTCCTGGAATTACATGAAGAGAGATGGCAGCAGCCATCAGATTTCTTCTGCTGTTGGTCGTTCAATTTCTACTGATGGTATTGTCCAGAGTGCTAATGTAAGTTGTTTCTTGTCTAGAACTTACACAACCTTGTATAAAGCAATCATATGTGTCATTTTCTGTATACACAACCTTGTATAAAGCAGTCATATGGGTCATTTTCTGTAAACAGGAGTTTTACATGTCCCAGGTGCTTTAATAATTGCATAACTTGGGACTGATTTTAGACATTGATCAATTTTACTATATTGTAGTTTATATTTGTCACCCATTAGCTAAAAAAACAAAAACAATTTATATTTTTAATATTTAAAAATTTAGATTTTTTTTATTAAATGTCATTTCCCTGTGTGTCCCAACAGCTAAATAATAAAATCACAACTTCATTTGCAAGCCTTCATTTTATAGTTTTCTTTTAATTTGATGTTTTATATTAAATTAGACAATTTAAAATACAAACAGTAATAAAATATCCACTGTGCATTAGAGCAATATTTTAAATTAATTTTTTACAACTGTCCCCTAGCTTTTTCTGTCATTCACCTGTATTTAAATTTTAACACCTCTTTTTCTACATAGATGATGACAAAATATAATTAGAGTATTATTCTTTTTTACTAATGTCCATATTCACCATTTCAAGAGTTTACTATGTTCTGGCTATCATTCTGTACAGGGAAATATTATAAAACTGAACAATTTTGGGTATTCTTATTCCTTGTCATTCGCCTGTCTTTAATTATTCTCAAAATGAAAAAAGTAAATGATTTTTTTTTTTTTAACATATGTGTCTGCCTAGTTAGTGTAGCAAACTGAATATCAAGTTAGGCTTAAATGCAAATAAAACTCATATACTCAGAAAGTAAAATCATGGTTTGTCATTCCCCTGTCATCATTTACCTATCTTCTTGGTAGACAAGGGAATGACATTAGAACAGGTGAATTACATTTAAACTAGATTTTCTTTTTAGAAGATAAAACAAATAAGAAGTTTGTTCTAAATATAAGATTGCAATTAAAGCAAAACATTTTTTTTTATTTTTCTAATGATATATACAGGGTGTCCCAAAAAGATTGAAACATGCTTTAATTCTTTATCTGTTGGAGATAAGTTGGCAATGTAAATTGCAAAAATGTTGAAAGTAAGGTAGGAAATAAGACTACATTAATGAAATAGTCCTCCCATTAATTTTCAAAAAGTTACACTTTTTAAATTTTTATACGACCCCCCCCCCCCCCCCCCCCTTAGACAAATTTGGTCAATCAGAAAATTTTTATTTTTAATGCAACAAGATCATTAAAAAAACCACATATCTGTATCTTTAAAATTAAGCGAGTTATATTTAATTGAAAATTGAACATTGTGAATGGGGACCATATATCAAATTAGAAATGTAAATTTGTGACATATTACAAAAAAGATAAAACTGGATGATAATACATACTATAACCAACTGTGTAGTGAGTACCACTGCTTTATTTGATCTCTGTCTGTGTAATGCTTTATTTAGATGCATTTGTAATAAAAAAGTTTGACACATATTAATGTATTTTTGATCTAAACAATTTCCATCGTCAATTTGTTTATGATCCCTATTTCACCAATGAAACAGCCTTTCACATGGTACGGAAAAGTGGCATAAATCAGATTTTTTCCTTTATCATAATTCAGTTGATTTTAAAGATACAGATATGCGGGTTTTTTTAATGATCTTGTTGCATTAAAAATAAAAATTTTCTGATTGATGAAATTTGACTAAGGGGATCTTATAAAAGTTTAAAAAGTGAACTTTTTGAAAATTAATGGGAGGACTATTTCATTAACGTAATCCTATTTCCTACCTTACTTTCAACATTTTTGCAATTTACATTGCCCACTTATCTCCAACAGGTAAAGAATTAAAATGTGTTTCAATCTTTTTGGGATACCCTGTGTGTATGTATATATATATATATATATATATATATATATGTATGTATGTATGTATGTATGTGTGTATATATATACTAACAAAGCAGGTACCTATATGATGTGTCATTCCCCTGTCATGCTGTCATTTACTTGTCTTGAAACTAAGAATTTGCATTTCCTATTTAATTTCTCCAAAATGATCGCTGCTACTGCTTTTTTTTTTCTTTTTTTAGTTTAAATCACCTATATTAAAATATAATGCAGAAAAGAGGTGGTTAAAAACTGAAATAAAATATTTTGTAACAAGAAAGATGAAAAAGCCTGTTTAGAGAAAATGACCCATATGTCAGTTAGGTGACAAACTGACATATGACTGTTCTTATCACCTAACTGACATATTACTGCTTTTGTCACCTAACTGACATATGACTGATTTTTTCACCTAACTAGCATATGAATGATTTTGTCACCTAACTGATATGTGGCTGCTTTATACAAGAAAGTTGTGTATGTTTTTGTCTTACAAGCAGCATTTTGTTTTTAGTGTTCCTTGACTGTTTCTTTTCATATGTCCTATTGGTCATTTGTCCTGTAGTAAATAAAATTTATTTCTTCTTGAAAGAAGTTTTATTAGTTAGTTGTTATTGGATTATAAGGTACTCTGCAGTTTATATTTTCATAATTCTGTTTATTTTATTTATCTTAATTTAAGTTGCATGTGATAGCTTATAAAACTGTCAGTAGAATTCATAGTATACCCTTGTATATTTCATGTAATTTTAATTAGAGGTTTGCCTTTTAAATCCAGAGCAATGCCGGGTATTCATGCTAATTCAATATAAAATATCAGTTTTGATTTCATGGTTATCTTGTGCAATTAAACTCTATTTTATGAACATAAATAATAAACTGTCTTGCATTCTTTGAGATTTTTGGTGAAATTGTATTTAAGTCTGTTGGGAAAGTCATGTGCTGCTCATATCACTTTTTTTTTAATTTATATATTTTTTTGTTTAGAGAGAGGATTCTTCTACCATTATTGGAAGATCTAAGGACCAAGTTAAAAAAATGACTGTAAGTAATATCCATTATATTTTATGCTTTATCTTTACTACTATGTATTCATGTAACATTTTTTACACTGGTTTTTTTAGATTGGTTAATCTGTTTGGGTCAAATCTTGAAATCTATTTTTTACCCACTTCTACTGGGCCGATTTTCTTGAAATTTTACACACGTATATTTGGGCTTATTTTTTGGGTGCGGTAGCTCATTGGTTAGCGCGCTGGAGTTGCACTCGGTAGGCCCGGGTTCGATTCCAGCCGCTGCCAAAACTGCTGCCGTGTTCATGCGGAGTACGATCACGTTAAACATGTGGGTCCGAAAGTCCTTCCGAGAGGTTGGTGGTAGGGGAAGGAGGGTACGGTCCCTGTGGATGCCTCCCCCACTGGGTTCCGGTCCAAATTGGAAGGCACTTCCCGACCGTCCAAACTGTTACCTTACACCTTTCTGGTAGGTCGGACGGTCTGGGTTTCAACAACAACAACACATGTATATTTTTTTCCGGCTGCCCATCTTGCTGCTCTATGGTCTAAGGATGAGCCGGACGGTCTGAGCTTTCGACACATGCATATTTGAGATAACAATACAACATTTCAGTAGTCAGTAGAATATTCTGTTAGTTAGTAGAATCTGTTCAAGCTGAATTGCAAATTTGTATTTAACTTTAATGGCAATGATGAAAATTTTTGTATATCTTAAACAAGAAAGATCAGTCAAGCATAAAGCATTGATTATGAAACATTTTCCAACTGAAATGCACTTTTATTCAAACATCTCTGAAATGCGATACGTTCAATGCTAATATATTTCAAATTATCACAGTACTACAATAATTTATTAAATTTGAAAACTTAAAACTTCATCAAAAAAAATTAACTTTATTCAAATGACGTTATTGAAATATAAATTGTCTGAGTCTCTGTTGTTGTTGTTGAAACCCAGACCGTCCGACCTACCAGAGAAGGTGTAAGGTAACGTCTGAGTCTCTGTGTAAAAGCAATGAATATTTCATTCATATCACTTTTATTCTAGACTCCAGAGTTAAATAATTTTGCTTGAATATAATTCAGCAATTCTTATACTCATCTTAAAATCACTTGTTTACATTCTACATCCATCAAAATTAAGCTTTGTTGTAGAAATAATCAAAGTTTGATGATCATTTAAATTAAAAAATATTGTAATTGCTTTGGCACAGAATATAGATTCACAGAAAATACTCAAAAATAAAACAATTTTAGGACGGATGCAAAATTAAATATAAATGTAAAAATAATTTTAAAATCACCATTTTTACACTGGGAAAAAATGTTGGATGATGCCATATTTTATTCTAAAGTAGATCACTTGTTTTTTTTCATATAATATGGATGTAATTATTATTTTGATTTTTATTTAAAAATCTACCGAACATGTTTTGCTAAATTTTTTTTTCTATGTATTTTGTAGGATAGTTTGAATATTTCCTAAAATTTTAGAAGCAATTTGTGAATTTTAACTTTTCTTTAAAAATGTTTGAAAAGTTAGTTTCCATAGGGTTCAATGTATATCACTTATTTTAAAGCAGTTATTGTGCGAACGGACAGACAGACAAAATGAACAAAGTCCTAAACACTTTTCAACTATGTTGGAAAGTGTTTAAATATGTATTCTACATTTCTACAAAGAGCTTATTTGAAACAGCTCATGAAGAGAAAAATTTACATTCAGAATTTTTATTGTTATAATCTATACCCAATATACTCAATACACATATTTTATTATTAAATGTTTACCTTGAAACTGATGATCATGTCCAGATATGAATATCAATAAATGAAGTGAGAGTGTTGTTGTTGTTGAAACCCAGACCGTCCGACCTACCAGAAAGGTGTAAGGTAACTGTTTGGACGGTCGGGAAGTGCCACCCAATTTAGACCGAAACCCTGTGGGGGAGGCATCCACAGGGACCGTACCCTCCTTCCCCTACCACCAACCTCTCGGAAGGACTTTCGGACCCACATGTTTAACGTGATCGTACTCCGCATGAACACGGCGGCAGTTTTGGCAGTGGCTGGAATCGAACCCGGGCCTACCGAGTGCAACTCCAGCGCGCTAACCAATGGGCTACCGCGCCCCTGAAGTGAGAGTGTATAATAGCTACCCTAATAGGTGTAGGTTTAAAAAATTTGCTCCCTCCTGCATCAAAAACTACTTGTAGTTTGCCACAGAAATTCAGAAAATCATAACTTCTTAAGTCAGTTTTTTTTTCGGGGGGGGGGGGAGGTAAAGGAACTTCAAATGTTTGAAATTATGTTTAAATAATTGTTGTAAAAACAGTAGGATATTTATAATTTTCTGCTTCTTATTTTAGCTTCTGCATTTTGGCGTATGTTTGCGAAGTTAAGATTTCTTTATTGTTTCATATTGATCATGTTTTTTTTTTTTCTTTTATAATTTGCATATAAGATTAGTTATAAAAGAAGATGTCTGTTTGTTTGCTTATTCATCTGTGTGGTCTGTAGCAGAAAATCTAAGTGGCATACAGCCATGAAATTTGGTACACAGGTACTTCTGGACCTGGGAAGGTGAACCTTGGCATACATTTCTTTTTTAATTTGAATTAATATTTTTAGTTATTCTTTGCTAATTTATTTAGTTATTCTTTAATTCTTTCGTGACCAAAATTATTATCTCAGAGTTTCCAGCTTGAAATGATCGAAAAAGATCAAAATATTCTCTTTCAAAGAACTTTGAACAGAATCCATACAATTAATAGATGAATTTTTACGGTTTCTAAAAGAAATATATACCTTTACTGTATTGCAGATGTAATCTGTCTTATATATTGGATGCCCTGAAATATTCATTCAGAATTTCCTTGTTAATACCATTGGTACAGTAGTATTTGTTTATGGTTAATGTTGTTGTTATCATCAGGCGCATTGTTAAAGCATTCTTTAGCTTTGATTTTCACTGATTTCTGGTGTAATTGTAATGAAAGGTTTGTATTTTAAGCATTATCAATGCCGAGTACACTTTCTAGTATGTTCCAACATTGTCAAGGATTTAAGATGCAAATTTCTAATAAAAACCACCAGAACTCATGGCAAATTCCCTGAAACCAAAGAATGTTATAACAATACTCTGGCTTATAAAAGTAAAATAACTTTTGCCCTTGTGCACACATGCTTATGCCATGACCGCTCATCTTACTTCCCATACAACGCCGGGAACAATTTCTTGCAATATATATATATACAGGGTGTCCCCAAAAGATTGAAACATGCTTTAATTCTTTACCTGTATAAGTAGGCAATCTAAATTGCAAAAATGTTGAAAGTAGGGTAGGAAATAAGACTATGTTAATGAAATAGTCCATTAATTTTCAAAACGTTACACGGTTTTAATTTTTATACGACCCTTTTAGACAAATTTGCTCAATCATAAAATTTTTATTTTTAATGCGACAAAATCATTAAAAAAAATGTATATCGTTTTGAAAAATAATGGGGAGACTTTCATTATTGTAGTCTTATTTCCTACCTTACTTTCAACATTTTTGAAATTTACATTGCCCACTTATCTCCAACAAGTAAAGAATTAAAGCACCTTTCAATCTTTTTGGGACACCTTGTATACACTGCTAGACAATTGTTAAAGACGGATCACAAATTGCAATGTAGTGCAACATTAAGCTGAGCTGGAGGCCCAGCAGGATAAAATATTATTGCCACACTGTTCGGACATTAGAATAAAGATCATTTATTGTTCTGGAAAATATAAAAGGTTTTGAAGCATCTGAAAGGAAAAAAGTGTTCATTTGATGCTGTGTACGGAGAAATGGAAAAATGCATATGAATGACAGCAGGCACCTTTTAGAAAGATGTCAGTACGGGATATGTCCACCGTGGAGTGTGATGCAACATTCCACATGTCGTGTCATGCTTTGCACAACATTATCCAGCAGCTGTTGAGGCAAGTTATCCCACTTCTCTGTCAGTGCACGGATGACAGTTTTCTTTTGGGTCGTCTCAGGGCGGGGGGCTTGCCTAATCAGGCTTATAGTTGCTTAAAAAACCCCGGCCGGGAAAGGAATCCCAAAATTGTTTATAAACAAATTATTTGTGCCTGACCAGGGCGGTTACAAAGGCCTACAATAACATTCAACTTTTACATTAAACTTTTACAACAACATTTTACACCGGCCGTCCAAATAGATGCTCAAGTCCTTGTTGACGAGTCGGACGGTCTGGGTCTTCAACAACATTTTACAACAAAGGCTTATATTCAACTTTTGCATTGTAAACCAATGATACTCCAGGAAATGCTTCAACAGTCTAAACTCCAAAGTCTATGCTTCACTGGTATTTTCCGAGCTTCTCAATATTAACACTAAATGCTCAACCCTGCGATCAACCCAGTGATTGAAACACATTTACTTATTCTTTGGATAGATCCAGGGTTGGCTACAACCCTATTAAACCATAAAGTCTTGCAACCCTCCATTGGCCCAGAAAGATGGAAATTGCGAGTTAAAGAGCAGATGAAGACATAATGGTCTGTGTCCCCCTGGACGAAGACATAATGGTGTTCTTGTTTGTTGGAGGATATTTTCAACCAGCAAGTCACCTCCTCAAAGCATCCCAAATATTTTCAATAGGGTTTAGATCTGGAGAACGTGCTGGCCATACGAGGCATTAAATACCTTTGCTGACTAGACAATCTTGAACAGTGAGTGTTCGATGTTCGATGACATGTTGCATTGTTGTCCATGAAAACAAATTTATCACCGACAGCACTACGGAAAGTGAACATAAGGCAGTAGAACTTCATCAATGTATCATTGGCCTGTCACAGTCCCAGTTGCAACCATATGTAGGGGCGTGCGGCTATTGATCATGATGCTGACCCATACCATGATACTGCATGTCGGATATCAGTCTCTTTCCTGGATATTTTCTGGATGATAAGCAGTACCACTCTCATGCTAGATCAGTTAGCATCTACAATCCGATCACAGACTGAACCTACTCTCATCTGAGAATAGTATGCAAGCCCAGTCCTGTTCGGTCCAATTGCGATGCTCACGACACCATTGCAAACAGGTGGTTTGGTGCAGTCTGGACAATGGGACACACGCAAGAGGTCTGTGGATGTATAGTCCTCCTTCTCCCAAATGTTTGGCTACAGTTTTTTGGGAGATTCGCTGTCCTGTGGTAGCAAGAAACTGATTTGCCACCTGCTGAGCTGTGGTGTGCCGGTTCCTTTTTGCCGATCGAACAATGTACCTATCTCCTGCAGGCATTGTACTTATAACATGACCTCCGTCGTGACGCTTGCTACACATTCCAGTTGTTTTAAATGCTTGCCACAGCCATGAAACAATGCTGTGGGTGATGTCAAACTCCCTGACAACATCTGTTATTTTTCACCCTTCTTCGATCTTTCCAATAATATGGCCATACCTAAAATTATTTAAGTGATATCAGGAAGACATACCGAAAATTTCAAGTTCGTCAATTAAATCGTTTCCATAAAACTTTCACTTGGAACAACTGTCCATACCCATCAAATTCTTTAAATCTCTTATGAGCGCTATCACGCGACGGACAGGCATAGAAATGAAAAATTTGCATTCTCTCATCTCTTCTTACTGTATCCCGCACTTATTCTAATTTTCCACATTTTGCTTCCTTTCATTTTGTGGTTGCTATGGGTGATTGTATCATCCATCCTTAGCAATTGTCCAGCAGTGTATATATATATGTATATATATGTTACGATCAATGCGATTAATCTGTTATTATTAATAATAACTGGCTAATATTAATACTAACCAAATAAACTGGTTAAAGTGAATCATTTATGAGAATTTATCACATGAACCTGTTGTTATTAATAATTACCAATGAAGTTTGGTCAATGTAATAATTTTCAACATGTTTGTAATGTAATTTGTTTTCAATTTTTTATCACCTTAAGGTGTTTGTGTGTAATGTAATTTGTTTGTTGTAATAAATAATGAATTTATTTTATAAATAACAGTAATCATTATTATAAAACATTTTTTATGTTGACCAAATTTCATTGCTAACTAAACTGTTAATGTATGTAATTTTATACTCTTCCTATTGCATGACATAAAAATTACATTGGGGTTTCAATAAATTATGCTTAATTAATTATATTAATCACAATGACCAAACTTCATTGGTAATTATTAATATTTACCGGCAAATGTGATTAATATACAATATTTATCACATTTACCAAAGGACGTGGTTATTATTAATAATAACCAGTTATTATTAATACTAACTGGATTTTTTACTTTAACCATAACATATACACACACTAATTCCTAAATGCGTTTGCCTGTCTATCGTGAGATTTTTAGATAGTTCCAGAGATATGTTTAAACAAAGTTTGTGAAGTATTAATCGCAAATTAAAATGTAAATGTTTGCAGCAAGAGTGCAAATGACGCAACACAGAAATGCATCATAGGCTTGTTATCAGGCAAATGCAGCTCTGTATCAGCTTGGATGGAAAACATTTTGAACAAGCTTTGTAATCTTTATGTAAAGTTGTTATTTCTACACAGTGTAGATACTTTTGTACCAATAAATAGCAAAATTATTATTTATTTATGTAATCATTGTTTCCTTACATAATTTGTGTATGACCCCTGAAACATGATCTGCGGACATGATTTTTCCCCTCTGAGAACCCATGTCGATGCATAGAAAAGTGGTTTAAGTCAGCATTTTTGTCTTTTCATATCTCTGGGACTTTTTATGATAAAATTCTGAAATTTTGTACATCACCTTAGTCGTGTATGTGGCACATTTTACTCATTGGAAATGTTTTTGTACTGGGGCTGTATAAAAATTTAAATTTTGTATTTCTTAAAATTTAATTCCCTTGAAAATTTTAATTGATTTCATAAAATTCTATACTTTTTTTTACGCAACTTTGTAATTTATTATATATGTCTGAGATAAATATTTAAGGAATAAAAGCCGAGGTCAATGTTTTTGGGACACCCTGTATACAGAATTCTATAATAGTCAATATTTTACTAATTAACATAAAACTGCAGACAAGTATCCAGATTCTGCAAGATACTATGAAGTTCATCCTGCAGAAATTTAACTCTTTTATTTTTTAGGTTAAATTTTCCTCTAAACATGGAGCCCGAAATGGACCCACTTCACCAAAGCCTCTGGTTGAAAATGACGCTTTCGAAGGCATCGGGGATGACGACTTGTGAAGGCAGAAAGAACATCCACAGAGCTTTGGCACAGAAATTTTTAACTAAACAAATCACTTGCGAAATTGCAAGTTGTATATTTGTAACTTTTCTTGAATCTTCAAGAACCAACCATTGATTGTCTCCAATGTTTTCTTTTTAAAATTTTAAACATTTGTATAATGAGATGTTTTATTAGAATTTTTAAGAAGATTTAGTAGGACCACATGTGTCTTGTGACTTTTGTGAGAAAATTGAGACAAAGTCTCTTCGATGAAGATGATTTTACTATTGAAATATGTTATGAGTATTTTATTGTTAGATGTACTTGATTTTTTTGTTTTTCCATGAAATTTTTGTTTATTATATATTTTAAACTGCAGTAGAATGTTTTCTACCAAAGACACAGGATCTATAAACTGTATTTTAAAAACACCATCTTGATGCACGAGAAAATTTTTACATTTTTAAAAGTGCCATAGCGCTTTCAGATGTGATAATGTCCATCCTCACTGGCCACTGATGATGGACATTATGATGTCTGAAAGTGCTATTGCACTTTAAAATGTAAAAATTTTCTTGTACATAAAGATGGCGTTTTAAATACAGTTTACAGATCTTGCAGTCTTTAACAGAAAATATTTGATATATATTTTAGACATGCTTAACATACTAATTAATTTGCAATAGAATGTTTTCCATCAAAGACACACTATCTGTAAACTGTATTTAAAAACACCATCTTGCCGTACAAGAAAATTTTTGCATTTTAAAGTGCCATAGTGCATTTAGATAATGTCCATCCTCACTGGCCACTGATAATGGAAATTATGATGTCTGAAAGTGCTATGGCACTTTAAAATGTAAAAATTTTCTTGTACATTGAGATGGTGTTTTTAAATACAGTTTACAGATCTTGTAGTATTTAGTAGGAAATATTTGATATATATTTTAGATGTGTTTACCATACTTATTAATTTGCAATAGAATATTTTATATGATTACATAAGCTATTTTTACGCTTGCTGTTTAAGTACTTCAGGGTGTCTCCTAGTCAATAAAGTCATAAAAGTTATGAATATAAAAATATGGTCATGGCAATAGAGGTCTAATGTAAAAAATTAAAATCCACGAAGATAAAGATAAAATCTAATTGATTCCGTAATTTGTCACTTTATACATAATGTTTAGTGTTTCTGAAACACTTTGTGCCTGTGAAACTCTATGTAAGGAATTATTTTTACAGAACTCCTACCTACACAGGACACAGATGTGTGCCTGAAAACCATAAGAGTACCTGAATTTTAAATTACTCTTTTAAGAGCCCTGAAGGTACTTGATTTTTTCTCTTCAAAATTGTCGAAAGTATTTTTTATTTATTTAAAAAATAATGATAATTTCTTTTGAATCGCGACAGTATTATTTTGTTTAATATTCCTGCTATAAAGTTTATAAAGTAAAAAAAATTGAAAATTTTTATTATCGCTGCTTTGTTACTGTAAGAGTTGTTTTTAGCAGGTAGTTTCTAAAATAACTGTACAGTGTACATGCCTGGGCTACATTAAATTCAAGTTATTATGCTAACATAATTTGTAAAATCTCAAAGTTCTAGGGAACGAAGGGAAAGATTTTGAACTTCATTTCAAAATCTAGTTGATGTCATAAATTTTTTGTTGATTCTCTAATATGTATTCTAATCCAAATTTAAACATTTTCAGAAAAAATTGTGCAAAATAATATTTAATTTCTTTGCATTACTTTTCTCCAGGATAGTTTTTAGAAATTTCAGTTAACCTTTTATCAACTTTTTGTTTGGAAATTATGATTTATACAGTCTTGAAATTTTCTATCCCGAATTAAGCCTAGTGCTGTTCATTTATTTTTTCGGCCTGGTGTCCATGTTTTAACTGTTTTGATTATTATATTGTTTTAATATTTTGTCATTAATTACTTGGTATTAGTTATTAACTCATTTTTCTAAAATATATATATATTTGTCAAACCTGGTAGATACCCTGTACTGGAAAATGTTTTAATTATTAGAATCTCTAAAAACCCTGTAAAGGTATTTATTGGCATACTAAATATTTTAAAGTATAAAAATGTAAAATTAAATGTTAAAAAGTTTTGCAATGTTTACATATATGACTTATCTCTAATATTCCTGGAGAAAGGAATATTCAACCACTTTTCCCAGTTTTTGTATTTAAACTATAATTTTATCTTGAATTTTATGTTGGGTTAATTTCTCACAGGTCTTTAACACCATTACTACTATTACAGTTTAGACACGGTCAGATTTACTGATGAGTCACTTAGGGCGCCAAATGTCTCAATACTTTATTGAAATTGAAACTACTATAAATTTTTATTCAATTATGTGACTAACTTATTTGTCTTTACTTTTAGAAATAATAAAATGTCAAAATGTTGAAACATTTTGACATTTTATTATTGAAGAGCAATTTTGACTTACGGGGCCACTAAAAAATTGTTTGTTGGGATCCCACCATAAAATTTAAAAAAATTAAAAATTGATGCTGCTGTCAAAAGCAGTGCTGAATGAAGGTTTCTGGGAGACCAGGGCTAATATAGAATTACGAGTCCCACATGGGGACTATTTGGTAACAAAAAAAGAAAGAAAAATTCCAAAAACTACTATAATAAAAACCAATGATATAAGAATGTCAAAAAATGGCGTACATCAAATTTTAGAAGTCAATCAATTTCAAAGGCAAAACACAGCCCTCTTCATCAAAACAAAAGAGGAAATGCAACCTCACTTATTACCAATTGCCATTGCCATTGCCACAAGGAGAAACGATAGAGGTAAAATCAGTTTCCTACCAACTCTGCCTTTTCTTCTTCCAGCCCCCTTTAATTATTTTTCTGTAATTTTATTTGGCGAAGTTAACCCATAGCATCCAAAACCAGTTGGTTTCTTCTTTTTTGTATTGCACTTTTATTCCTGTTTTTTCTAATTGTTTTGCCATCATTTTCAACTATTTTTCTACTTAATTTTCTTGTTTGTCCATTTTACAAATAGTTTACATGTTTCATGTTCTTTATTTTGTACAGTTATTTCTTTCCTCTGTGGTTGTTACTGTTCATTTGTAGTGTTCTTCTTTCCAATCTGTCTCTGCCTTATTTCTCCCCATAGCAATTGTAACTTTTCTTCTACCTACAGCCATGTGTGTTTTCTTACCTCAGATGCCAAACTTGCTTCAATAAGTAAGGTTGTATTTCTTGTTTGTCCTGAAGAAGAGGGCTGTATTTTGCCATAGAACTGTTGGACTTCTAAAATTTAATGCTGTCTTTTGACATTTTTATATTATTGGTATCTGTTAACAGTTGTCCTCAGTCTGGGTTAGGGCCCCATTCCATTATTGGGCCCAATTAAGAGAGTCTCTATATGCTCTATCATAGAGCCTATAGCGACACTCTCCTGTGATAAAAATAAAAGCACAGAAACCATAAATATATATTTAAGATCAAAGTGTGTCAGTGTAATGCCATCATGACTCAAAATTATATATCATGAGCACACCGCATAATGATTGATAAAGGCACCCAAAAAAAGTTCTGTTTAGGGTCCCTGGGCATGTGAATCTTTAGTTTAGAATATCCCCCGAGGCATTTTAGCACCTGACAGATAAAATCTGAAGTGATAAAAATACCATTTTTATGTGATGTGAAAAAAAGTGATTGTTATTTCACCTTGTATATACTTTTTAGTCAGTTTTATTTTAATTATTTGATTAATTACTATATATTTTGCTTCTGAAAAACCTTTCACAAATAAGTAATTCATTTTAAATTTTTTTTTTAATGTATTTATTTAGTTTCAAAAAATTTCGGCTGACCTGTAAATTTGTGCCCAATCAATATATATATATATATATATATATTTATTTTAACTTTGTTAGAAAATTGTTGATAGATCTGTGTTATTTTTTCTGTGATTTTTTTAGTTATTCTACACCATTCTGGAATTATTTCTTTCTTTGCATTAGAAAATTGGCATAATCATTCTTATCCTAAGTTTGGCAAACATGCAGTTTTCCATAGTTTCCTGCGTTATTTCCAATGTTTACTGAGATGTTTTCTGCAATTAAATTTTATTCCAATTTTATGTGTTTAACAAATCTTCCCCAGTATAGAGTGTTTCTTAACTTGGGGATGTAAAGGCACCTTTTTTTCAGAAAGGGGGGGGGGTGTAAACATATTTTACTTATCAGACATCCTAGTTACTAATCTTTATTTTGAATCTGAGAATAATTTTTATTTGCTATTATAAAAATAACTCTAAAGTGAAAACTTCATAAGAAAAACAGCATAAAATAAATTAGTAATCGTATCAACCAGTTTCATAGGCAAAAAAAAAATAAACTTTCTTTAGAGTAAAATAACAGCAACTACACCAACAAAAACAGATACCTTCTTGCAATTGTTGGTGTTCTGCTTTTTTATTATTCTTAAGATGGAATTTTACTCTAAAAGCTAATTGATGCTATTACTATTTTATTTTATGCAGTGTTTTTAATTAAGATTTTATATTTTAGCCAATTATTTTCATATAAAAATTATTGATAATAAAACTATATATAATTAGTATTTTTAGGTTGGGGCGGGGGTTGTTGTTGTTGAAACCCAGACCGTCCGACCTACCAGAAAGGTGTAAGGTAACTGTTTGGACGGTCGGGAAGTGCCACCCAATTTAGACCGGAACCCAGTGGGGGAGGCATCCACAGGGACCGTACCCTCCTTCCCCTACCACCAACCTCTCGGAAGGACTTTCGGACCCACATGTTTAACGTGATCGTACTCCGCATGAACACGGCGGCAGTTTTGGCAGTGGCTGGAATCGAACCCGGGCCTACCGAGTGCAACTCCAGCGTGCTAACCAATGGGCTACCGCGCCCTAGGTTGGGGCGGGGGTGTCATTGCAGACCAGTTATCTGTGCTTTCAGGTATTTATGATTAATATTTTAATTTTTAATTTATTTAATTTTATGAAAAATTTTACATATTTAATATTCATTAAAATTTATTTCATTCTTGTGTGACTTTTAAAACCATTTAAAAAATAATTTCTTCATAAAACATTAACTTTAGTTATTAATCTTCAGTACAATATTATTTCACTGCACACTGAAATTGTGCACAATATTATTGCACTGCACAATTTTAGTGTGCAGTGCAATAATATTGTACTGGAAATTAGTAATAAAATTAATGTTCATTTGGTGCAATTGAAGGATCTATTGATTACTATGGGGTGCTGAAATGAAATGAAGTTGGGAATCACTGATTTATAGAATAGAAAACTATTCTCTCATGTATACAGACCCTCATATAAACTTACTAATTTATTTCACTTTGAATTAGAATTTTCTATTCTGATTACATTTATTTTAAAGATGTGTTGTTTATATTATTAAAAAACATTTTATTGTGCTGGTCATCAGTGGTGAAGCGTCAGGGTAGACAGTGCCTACCCAAGCAATTTAGGACCATATAACCTTTGTTTATTATGTGAAATAATATAATTATATACTACTCAAAATAAATGCATAAGATGTTTTCTTTTTAAATAAACGAAGGAAAAAGCAGATATATTTTTGTTCTGATGCCAGACCCTCAAGTGCCAATGTATTTTTCTGGAGAGACATTTTTCGAAATGTCTACCTCGTCAGGTCATATTTCATTGGAAATGGAACTAAAAGTGAAAGTGTACACAATTCTATCATTTAATCACAGTATAAGCCCTTACAGAAGTTTTTGGAAAAAGTTAAGATTCCCTTCATCCCTTCCGAATGAGATTTCTTTTTACCAGAATGGTTTCGTTTCCACCGATATAGTGTTTATTATTTGAGGGCTCTAAATTAAATTAAGAGTCATTTTAAAAATTAATAGAACATTTAATTTAGAAAAATGCTAAATTAGAGATTTTGCCATGTTTTATGCAGAATTTTTTTTATGTGAGTCATAAATTACACTTTTAACAAGTGAAATACAAAAGCTTGTTGTGTGGTATTTTTATTTTATTACTTGTTTTCTTCAATATACTAGTTAACATGGAGTTCCCAGTGTATTGTGTTTTCTTGCATATAACATTTTTGAAATAGTTCCACTGAGAAGTGCAAAACCGGGATTCCACTATAATAGCAAAATTGCAAAATATTGTAAATTTATTTTGGTTGTAATTTAGTTATTATATTCTATTTTATTTGCAACCTTTTCAAAAAAATTTTTTTGTTGTTATTTCCAATGGTGGGTACAAAAAACAACTGGAGCTAACAAAATATATAACATGAACAGATAAAAGAGAAAATTACAACCACAGAAGAAAGTCTATAGACCACTCATACGGCCCCTTGCTTCACTCCCACTTAGATGTATCGTTCCCACTCAGATGTTGTGGAGAAAATGAGTCCTGTCCATTATCTCTTGAAGGTCACAGACTTTGCAAAAATGGTCGTCAAATACACGAATCCTTTTTAAAATATACAGCATGAAATTCTTTTTTTGCTTGGTCCATAGCTTTATTTCTCTCTAAATTAATTTATCACGCTTCACCACTGCTTGTCATATATTGTGATATTTGCATATATCACAGCAATCTCTAACATTTTCTAATGAAACATTAGAATTTCCCTTACAAAAATGTGTAAAAAGGAATATTTTAATATATATATAAAATCTGGCAAGCTATTATCTTGATTTTTCTAAAGAATCATTCTGAATCAATCATTTTAAAATTTTAAAGTATTTTTATATGTCATGTATCGTATTATATAATGAATTATTTTACTATTCTTTTATAGTATTTACAATTTTGTACACTGGAAGTGTGTATAATCAAACAGGAAATGTAGAAATGATTTTTTTTATCTCATTTTATACTAACTATATATATAATTGTTTACTATCTGATTTGTGTTATGTAGAAATTATATTTTGTCATGTTATACAGGATGTCAAGGAAAATCATGAATCTGGCCAATAACTGGAGAAGTAGGAGAATTATTTATTTTTTATGCAGGTATATAGGAAACTCCAATGATGTTACATGATGCAACAACTTTCTGGGGGGCTGACCCCATTTTATAGTGAAATACGGGGGCTATCTCACTTCCTGTTTGACATGGGGAAAAAATCATTTGCAAAGTTGTTGAGCAATATAAAATTAGTACAAAGCATCTTTATCCTCCTACTAAAGAGGGAAAATAACTCTACATAATGATCTAAAAAAAAAGGTAATTTTATTAATCTGCATGCAGGGAGTCGCGCTACCAATTATGATTGTCGCATTTTGCAAAATGAAATTCAATTTGTAGATTTAAAAACTGATTTAGCAAAAATGTTGGCAATTATGAATTCTGCTAATGTCAAAATCAAAAATCATCGCTAATTGAAATGTGTACTGTTTATTTATTTTTTCTTTTTAACAATGAACTTTGGAATTTGAGAATATGTAAAAAACAAATTTCATTTGGCGAATAGGTCGGTGAAAGTTATAAAAAAATATACAGCAACCCCTGCACATCTAACAGGGTTAGACATTGGAAAACATGTAAAAACCTCTTATTAGACGTGTGCAAGCATACATCATTACTAAAGGTGAACATTTTGTATTTTGTGTATAATAAAGTCAATTTATTCTGCTGCATTGTTTAAATGTTCAGTTGTTGTTGTTTTTTATGGGGGGAGGGGGAGGGAGAGAAGGTGAGATTGTATATATATTTTTTCAGGGATTCTTTTAATTTTTTACAACTGACAAAGATTCTTTATAATAATTTTGTAATGTTCTATAACTTTGTAATTAACTGTTCTCCCTCTATCTCTTACAGAAAGCAAAATAAATAGCCCTCTGTACCAAAAAAATTATAAGCCCCCCCCCCCCCCCCCCACACACACACACACACACCAACAAAAAATAGTTGCCTCATGTAGTACCATTGGAGCTTTCTATATACTTTCATAAAAAGGTAACAATAACTCTAATACATTTCAAGTTATTTGCCTAAACTATTACTTTCCTTGACCTGTATATATAATTGTGCACTATCTGATTTGTTTTGTAGAAATAATGTTATTCTGTCATGTTATATATGTTTTAAATCTGTTATACTATTTAGGTTGTGTAATATTATTTGAATATCTGTAGTGTGATTGTAACCAGCGCTTAAATTCAAAATTTATTTTTTGACTTGGAAAAGTTGTTACCAGTATCAATTAAATTAAATCAAAAGTGGCTTCCCAGAAAAGTAACTAATTAAGTCTAAAATTATAGTACAAATAAAAGTAACTGATTAAAATTAAATTATTCAGAAAATGAAGTAAATTAGAAACATTTTTGCAATTCAGCTTTTGAAAGTTTTGCAGCACAAATCTTTGTGATAACTATTTGTGCTATAAGTTAGTTAGCACAATAAATGATAAAGCAATAAAACACTTTTGCTTTTGAATGTGGCAGAAAGTATCATACGAATGTGGTCCAGCAGAGAAATTGGATTAATTACGGAGTAACCCATAGGCAGCCGTAAAAATACATCAATAATGGATTGTGGCAGCAGGCTTATCCTAGTAACATAGGCAGCACTTCTGATGCCAAGTGTGATGGACTAATTTTCAAGTCAGGTGCTGTTGTCATAGCATAGCCCAGTGATCCTAAAGAAAATGGTAGGAAAATCATGTAAAAAATAACTTTTTAATTTAATTGAATTTTAATTATGTTTAAAAAAAGAAACAATTGAATTAAAAGTTAATGAAAATAAAAGTAATGAAATAAGTTAAAAAATAATATAATTAGTAACTTTTTATCTTTTAATGACATTATTCCCAAGTCTATCTATTTTTCTTTTTTGAACAGGTTTATGTCCGAATTTAGATTTTATTTTATCACTTATGTCTGTCATGAAAAGGTTTAAGTCTAATGATCTTTTTAAGTTTAATCCTTTCTATTTTACTTATGTTATCCAAATATATTTAATATTTGTTGTTGCCATTCGTTGTAGTTGGGGTAGTAGTGAAAATGTTACTTGAAAATTTTTAGTGTTTTATTATTATCATTATTATTATTATCATTATTGAATAGCTTTATAAAGTAAGTTGTCCTATTTAGGTTACAGGTGGGGTTTAAGTTGTCTTAAAATTTGTTCAAGCAAAAATATCCTTAATGGAAGAATGTTGACCAAATGCTGAAAAGCTTTGTCTATTTGATCAAATAATTTATTTGCATGTATCATTTATTTGACTGACACATGTAAATAAAATACTATTGTTTACAAAATTAAACTGTTGATAAAAAATAAATTTTTATTTGTAGTTTTACTGGGTGAAAATTTATAGTTTAACAAAATGTTTTCAGGCAATGTGCTGATGCCATAGCCCAGTGATCCCCCCAAAAATAGTGGGGAAAACATATGAAAAATAGTCATGTAAAAATCTGTTAGGTGAAATTTCCAAAATTTGGTAATTATCATCAATTAAGGGACATTTTCCAAAAATCACAAAGTTGGTGATATTATGTCAAATTTGTGTCCAAGCTGAACAGACAAAGAGAAGGGTTTTTCTTATATAGTATGATCAGTGTAGTTGCAGATATTCTTCCTAATTCTAGTATGACCTCAACTAAAACAGGGAAGAATTCAATATTGATTCTTTTTTTATCAATTTGGAATATTTTTATTTTTATTTCTAACTTGTTTGTTTTCATCTTTTTTGCATATTGATACTTTGCCTAACAACAAATATTTGTTCTTAACATTCTATTTTGCCATTTTTCTGAAACTGTTCTATGGCCTTTACTTACAGACAAGAGGTCGGTCCATTACTTTTGTATTATCTTTGTTAAGTGTATGAGAGAATATTTCCTTTGTTTAATAAAAACTTTTTAAACTTTCTTGGTTTTACTCTCATTTAGGTTTAGATAAAGATGCCCATGGTTACATAAATAGTGTTATCATTTGCACATACGTTACATATGTTCTACAACGAAGCTTATTTTTCACTTATGTAAAATGTAAACAGCAAAATATGTAGAATGAGTTGTATTAAAATTGCTGTATTTCTTGAACACAAAATTATTTAGCCCATGGAGTCTGCATAGCTGATATGAATGAAATATTCATTGATTTTACAAAGAGAAGGACGATTTTTTTCGATGAAGTTTTAAGCATAGAGTTTAATTACTTGTAGCTCCATGGTCTTACTTTTTAAATAAAATAAATTATTATAGTATTGTGATGAATGAAATGAATGGGAAAATGTTATGAATGAGATGCTGCTTTTATAGAGAGAGCCAGGCGTATTATTTTTTCTATGACTTCATTTGAATGAATTTCAGTTGTTTTCGATGAAGTTTTCAAATATAATAAATTATCGTAGTATTATGATAGTTTTAAAAATATTACCGAGGAATGTATCGCATTTTAGAGATGTTTAAACCAGGCAATTTTTATTTCAATGCCGTCATTTGATAGAAGTTCATTTTTTTCGATGAAGGTTTAAGTTTTCAAATATGATAAATTAATGTAGTATTGTGATAAGTTTTAAAATATTATCGAGGAATGTATTGCATTTTAGACTTGTTTAAATAAAATTGCATTGAAGTTGGAAAGTGTTTCATAATCAATGCTTTAAGCATGACTAATCTTTCTTGTTTTTCAAGTTGCGCGTCAAGTGTACTTTACTTTGCACGCTGCTGGTCTACAAGCATTTCTTTTTTACTGTGTCACATTTATTTTTTTGTAAGAGCAACTGTATAAACACATAAACAAAGGTAATATACTGTAAACAACAGAAAATTGTGCATATGTGTTAGAGATTTAAACAGTTTTAAATATGATTCCACTAGCAAGTCACAGGTCGGGTCAGACCCCACTCATCCGGGGACTCTAGTACGAAGTAAGGAGCAGATTCAGATGAAACACTCTACAAGCTGTAACTTTCCATTGCAATTTAGAGGAGGGTTGTATGAGAGAGGGAATATTTTTCCTAAAATCGGTAGTTAGTTGAAACAAACTGGCATGTATTATTCAAATTCCAGAATCATTGGTTACTTATTTTAAAAAGTTAAAACAGTGGCATATATAATCTCATTGTAGGAGAAAATAAATTTACATTAATCGTCACACTAACCATACATACTGTTAGAAATTTAAAATTTTCAGTGGTATTGAATAAATGTTTTATTGTTCACATCAAATCAATGTTTTATTGTACACACCAAGTTTTAATAAATAGATCAGTAAGAAACATTTTATAGTAATGCAAAATACATTAGCTATTATAATACTATATATTTAATGTGTATAACTATATATTTTATGTGTTCCCTTTATTTACAATTTTTAGAAAATGAAATTATGTTTACTCAAAAACAAAAATTATGAAAAATGCTGGCTGTCAAATTTCAAATTCACACAATAATATGCATAAGTACACATGGTCAAGGTTTCACATTCACAATAAGAGTGATGTAGCCTAACTAATTAAACCATTTAATTATGAGTGTTTGATTATATTAATGAATTATGTAAAACAATTACATTTTTAAAAAATCTAATCACAAACAAATTTCACTGTTGTCAAAATAGGCCGCCACCATTCATGGTAAATATTAGGTTTGTCTAGCAAATTTCATTTTTATTTCAACCAAAGGCTATTTCGGCTTTAGAATGTAATTTGCTAATTGGTCATGTTTTGTTTTATTTCAAACGCCAGCTTATTATTATTTATAAAAATGAATTATTTTTCAGAATATTTGACAGATATGTAGGAGATTACTTTTTATTGTGCCAGCATCAAATAAAGTTTTATGAGCAGAATATCGTATGTATTGCATTCAGAATATTTGGTGCAGATTAATATTGTGAAAATTTGCGATTTTGAAAAATTTGACTTGTAATCAATTATTTGATAAAGCATATTTTGCTTTGTAATTGGATGAATAAAATAGTGTACCGGGATAAAATTAGTCTATATGGTATAAAGTGTTGAAGACCCAGACCGCGCGACGCATTCAGAGGACATGAGCACTAATTGGACGGCCGGAAGGTATAAAGTGTTCTGTAATTGACTGGATCGCTTGATTTTAAAGGGGAAAGAAATTGTTTTGGCTTTCAACATGGATAAAATGGATTTTAATATCAGGATATTACTATGTACTGGAATTATAATATAGTGCATCGAAATATAAAAAGTGTATTGTGATAAGATAATTTGACATGGGTAAAATATTTTAAGCAACTTGATTCGGTTGACTGATATTTAGTAAACCATGCTTTGAAAAATTTTTTAGCTGGCAACTGTGCGATATAACCTTAGCACAAAAAGCCATCTCCGCATGTGTGTGTATGTCTATGTACTGCTATCTTTTACTTGTAAAACATCTGCAGAGACATATGATATTGTAAATTAACAGAAAGAGTATAGTTGTCTGTCAACTAATGAAAAAGTAAACATTATCAGGTTTTTAATTTTTAATAAAAAAAGCCTTTTATTATGAATGAACCTGTCCCAAAAATTAACTGTGGAAGAACAGCAGAGTGCCATGCATAGGTATTAACATATGGTTTTCATTTGTTGTTATTTGTTTCAGATAACAGCACTCGTACTCCAGTTCTATGCTTTCTGTACACTTGTCAGCATAAAATAACAATATCTTCAATGGCAGCAAGAAAGCTATGTACTACACTTTTCAAAGTTTCAAGTTTAATCTTTAGGAAATTTGTAGTACTGTATGTGGTAGTACTGTATTATTGGTCTCTAAAGAGCAGTAGCATCCTAAGGTTTTCTAAGGCCCCAGGCGAATTCTCATACAGGGCCCCAATGAACAAAAGACTGAAACGTCACAAATCCGATAATTGATAATCCAAAAAATCGATTATCCGTCTATTTATATTATTTTTACAAGTTCAAAAATAAATGCTTCATTACTCAGCCAGTCTTTTTACTTTAGGTTCTGGCATAAATTTTACCCCCCCCCCCCCTCGAGTCAACAATATTTTGGGTTCCTTTGTTTAGAATATAAAAATATTCCTGGTTTCGAAAGTACCTTGTCCCAATGGATAATTCGGCCCCGGTAATATAACCATAATTTTAGAATATAATACTTAAGATCCGTATTTAATGCTAAAGTAAAAAGAAGGAATATTGATTATGCAACTCTTCTAAAGTCACAAAATATCAAAATTCACAGAGACCGAAACAAATATAAAATGTTAGAGCCTACATTAAAAATAAATTATATATTCATAAGCTGCAGCTATCCAGCACAGCTTACTAATTTAACCCTTTGATGTACTCGTAGCTCCCACGAAACTTTATTTTATATAAAGTGTTTTATACCTTTATTTGTGGTAGATAAATATACTATTTTAAGAACCCATCCGGGAACAAGTAAGGGTAAAAGAGTATTATTATAATTGTAGCATTCTATTAGTTTGTATTCCTTATTTATTTATTGAGTTGATAAGGAAATTGATTATACTAAGTGGTCTAATGCTGTAAAGAAGAGTGTCAAGTGAAGACTAGTCTGGTCCTTCGAAGAGAAATTTAAATAGAGAAAATGTGGGCAATCCTAACGATTGTCACTAAACGACTATCACGTGCACAGAAGTCTGTGGTAAGAGCCAAGACGCATGCTCAAAGAATCTTTAAACATGGCTTGTTTTTTTTCAAATAGCCGTGTATTTAGATCACAGAATACTATTAGTACTACTATATTAGTCTGTGATTTAGATCGTAGCCGTCTAGCAATTCTTGTGTGTGACACGGTTTTGGAGCGCCTAACACAGAGTGCTGTATCTCCGAGAGGTGATAAAATAACAATAAAAAAGCCGAGCTTTTCTATTGGTTGTAGACAGGTTGAAATTCTATTGGTAGAGAGATGACAAACTGAAGGGAAAGAACAGGATGCTGCTCAGCATAAAGATTTGCAGTATGAAAGTATTAGAGTCAATCTCAGGTTTTTTCTTTTTTTTTTTTTTAAGTTAAACACAATAAGAGTGCGAGTGGGAAAACAGTTGTTCTTGAAAGGATTTAGACATAAAAATAAGAATTAACTGTTAGTGATAACCATCCGAATAGCTTGACAATATCTGTTTCTATTAGTCTAGAATAGTTGAGTACCTCGGTCGCTTGCGGAACTTCCACTGATGGGGGGTCATAAACATTTAGCTTTTCCAGCTCTTCATTCGGAATAAGCGGGATTTTATTGAAAAATTTAGGTGCAAGTTTCTTAATTTCAGTATTGATTTTATTAATTTTGAAGTCCTTATGGATAATGTCGTTCCGGAGGAATCTGGGGGCTTTCCTCATACTTCTCAGGGTTTTTTTTTTTTGGATGGTTTGTACTTTTTCGAGATGGGTTTTAGCTGCGAATTTTCCTGGTTTATCTCAACCCCACAAAGGGCTGGGAAGATATAAGAAACGTCACCTCCGTACTAGATATAACCATACGTGTAACAAACTTCGATTCGCGAGGAATTAAAATGTGCTACCGCTGTCAGCGATTTGGACATTCCAGCGAATGCTGCAGACTACCACCAAGATGTCTCAAATGCGGGCTAGGGCACCATACTAGAGAATGCACGAAATCAAAAGACACCCCTGCACAATGTGCAAATTGTAAGGGACCCCACCCGGCTAACTTCAGACTTTGCCCCGCAAACCCCCAAAATAAAAATCAAATGTCAAATAATGTAAACTTGCCTGCCCCCCCCCCCCCCCCCCAGAAGCAGCCCACCTAATCTACAGTCCTCAGACTTCCCCCGCCTTCAAACTTTTGTACCAGAACAAACTAAACAGCAGGAACACGCTAGAACTAATAGCAGCCAAACCCCCAACACCATAAATCAGGCCGTAAATAGATCTTTTGCGGAAATCGCGGCAGCTCAAAGGACCAACCAAAGCACATCAGCTCCCCCACCCCCCACCCCTCCCCTAAACTTATCCCCAGAAATCAAATAGTAGCCAATGCTAGAAAACAAACCCTACAGCAAATTGCCGTACATTCTTACATCTCCCCTGCCCCCCCCCCCCCCCTAGCTGCAGAAAACTTGAACGAAACGACTAACAATGAAACATCCTCAACTTCTCAAATCAAAGATATAATACAGATTATTCAGGAAATCAAAAATATGTTTACAGACTTAGATATTAATTTTAATAAAATCAAAAATTTCATAAATCAAATTAAAGAAACTATTAACAAACCAATTAATCCACTAGATAAATTATTAAACATCATATCAGCCCTTGGAGAGGTTTTTAGTACAGTCCCCCCCCCCCCCCTCCGTCATGGCGAGTAAAACCTTTAGTCATCTAAACATATTGTCGTGGAATGCCAATGGGCTCCGCGGCAAAATCACTGAACTGCGTTCCTTTGTACAGAATAATAGCATTGACATAATATTGATTCAAGAAGTTAAACCTGTTCCCTCAGTTAAATTAAATTCAAAGTATTGCCGTCGAGAATGTGTTGACGTCGTGCTGGAATGCCTAGCCCATAGGGCTTTAACCTCCGGTATGTGGATTTGATTGCTTAACTGTTATCACATGAGCATACAAGTACTGTAGACATAATGTTATTCCTGAGCCAATGCTTCCTTATGGGAAGTGGGGGAAATACGACTGCAGCGGTGTTGCCATCTAGTAAGCTGTGGAGATACCACGAAGATGCCTTATACGTTTAACATATAGGCAAGGGGGGGGGGGGAAATTAGGTGTAATTGATGATATTTACGATATGGATACAAGTTGCACAATAAGCAAACTGGGAAGGTTTATGAGTATTATAACGCTTAAGGTGGGTCGAAAAGAACTGCCCGTGGCCGTTTTCTGTTCTGCCGAGGGTCGTAGTCAGGTAAATTAAATAATAATTCATTAGGAACAGTAGGTATATTTTGGAAAAATTTAAGGGACTGATTTTTAATAATTTGCCTAATCGTTTTAATTTTATAGTCCTTTCGTATTACATCGTTGCGAAGGTATCGCGGTGCTTTCCTTATGATGCGGAGTATTTTATTTTGTTCTATTTGAAGTTTATTTATGCTAGTTTTGCATGCGTAGCCCCAGACCGGGCAGGCATAGAGGAGAATGGGCTGTATGATACTCTTGTACAGTAGTATTTTGTTGTCGGTGTCAAAATTTTTTGAAAATAAGAGATGATTAAGGGACCCTGAGAGTTTTCTGGCTTTTTTAATAACAGAGTTTATGTGCGTACTCCAAGTAAGTCGGCTATCCAAATGGACGCCGAGATACTTGGCAGTACGCTGGAAGGGGACAGGCTGGTTGTTAATAGTCCTTTTGTTAATAGTCCAAGGGGGGGGGGGAACCTAGTACCAGAAAGGAACACTGCTTGAGATTTTGCGGCATTTATTTTAATCTTCCATTTTTTTGTAATATTCTTCTAATGTGTGGATGTGAGTCTGCAGGTGGGCGTGTAGATAGTATTTTTGTTTTTGGAGATGACGCAAGTGTCATCTGCGTACAGGCAGAGCGTGGTGTGTGGGGAGCGGGGGATGTCATTAATGTACAATGTGAAGAGCAGGGGGGCAAGGATGGAACCCTGGGGGACCCCAGCATGTACCGGATGGATGTCAGAGAGAGTATTTAGGGTCCTGACGTGGAAGTTTCTGTTTTTGAGGTAGGAGCTGATAATGTGTACAAGGGGGGGGGATGCTAAATTTAATGAGTTTATGAATAATTCCGGGGGTCCATGTTTTATCAAATGCTTTCTCGACGTCTAATAGCAGTGCACCTACGGGAGATTTGTTTTTGAGGCCATGAGCGGTGAATTCCACCACTCGGAGGAGCTGGTGGGTCGTTGAATGTTTTGAGCGAAAGCCAAATTGCTCAGGGATGAGGATGCTATTATTGTCGATGTAATTTAAAAGGCGGGTTTGGATGATCCGTTCAGTGATCTTACTGAGGGAGGGGAGGAGAGAGATGGGGCGGTATGATACGGGGTTAGAGGGGTCTGCTCCGGGTTTTAAACAGTGGATGACTATTGCTGTTTTCCAGCAGGCGGGGAAGTGATGGTATAACAGAATTTTATTTATCATTAAGACTATGTAAAAAATAATATTAAGGGGGAGGTGCTTTAATGCTTTGTTAGATATTTTGTCTACACCAAGGGCTTTTTTATTTTTAAGTTTACAGATGATGTCAAAGACTTCTTGAACAGAGGTAGGAGGGATGGGGTGGGGTGGGGGAAGCGAGGAAGTTGTCAACGGAGAGCTGTATCTGATTGTGAAACTCGTTATTTGGGATATCAATTGCGAATTGCTTCTCGTAGCAATTCGCAATAGCGTTGGCTTTGTCCCGTTCGGAAAATACATGGCCATTACTGGTCTGGAGGGGGGGAGCTGGGTAAACGGTTTGCGAATTCTTTTAATTTCCTTCCATAGTGACCTATCTGCGGGGGAGAGGGATTCTATGTATGACTTCCAGCGGTTCTGGTTAAAATTTTGAATGGCGTGTCTGATTTTTTTATTTCGTGAATTAAGCTTGATTTTGTTTCTGGTGTCCCGAGTGGCTTGCCAGATGCGGCGGGTGTTATTACGCGCAGTGATCAATACCTGTATACTGTGCGGGAGGGAGTTATACTGAGGGGGGGGGGGGGGGAGGACGATGCGCTTGCCAACGAGTTTTGAATTTCCTGAGTCACTAGGAGGGCGGCAGAATCAATGTCATCAGGGTTATTAATTTTAGGGATAAGGAGGGTGGTTTTTCTAAGGTTGTTTTTAAATTCTTTCCAGTTAATGGAGGGGGGGAGGCTGGAGACATGGAGCAAGGAGGTTTTCAAAATATTCCTGTGGAAACTAATTTATAAAAGCATTCCCATACGAAAATTACTGGTAGATATTGAGAAATATGGTAAATTAGAAATATGGATGTCAGAATAAAAGATGGATTAATTAATGGTGGAATAGAATTTCGTACAGGACAGAGCACCAGGCGCGAAGCCCCTTTAATCTCCAATCTCATTATGTGGTTCTTGTCATCAAACTGTGACATTAATTCATTGACCCGTGGTTGGAGGTTCGAGGTTTTTATTTACTACTTTTTATTATTTGACCTAGCTCCTTGTGTGGCAGTTTGTTGTACTTTAGAGTTTAAGCAGTTTGGGGGGTTGATGCAGATCTAAGGGTTACCTGGCGGTTTAGGGTTTAGAATATTTTTGTAAGAAAACATTGATCACGATTTTTATTTAATATCAGCTGCTTGAGTTTTGTAATTCCGATTATCGATGTTAAGTACAGCACGGGGTCTCTTACGAGATTTGGCCATGCGATGATCATAGTCATGCAGATTGAATAATAGTTCATTTGGAACAGATGGCAAATTATTGTAGAATTTAAGCGCTAGTTTTTTAATTTGGACTCTCACGGTTTTTATTTTGAAGACTTTTCTAATCACCGAGTTTCTTAAATATCTAGGGGCTTTCCTGACACACCTAAGGATTTTATTTTGTCTTGTTTCTAAGGAGTCTATGGTTGTTTTACAGGCATATCCCCATACGGGTGCTGCACACAGCATTCCCGGGCGGATGACCGATTTGTAGCTTATTTTGATAACTAAGATTTTCGTTTCCTATCATTGGGTATAGGACTCCGGTGGCTATATGCCCTTTTTTGATTATATCTGTTAGGTACAATTTCCAGGTTGTGTGGGAGTCTATAATCACAGATTAACATACACAGATATTTCACTCGACCTCAGCGCCCTCAACCGCCAATCAAAATATCAAGGTTGGCAGGCCTGGCGATGGTCTGTGACGGTTTTCGGCAAGACGTTCTGCCAATATAACCCTATTTGGCACTGAACCAAACACTTGGAACTTAGAACTTTGTTGCTTTGTTCTATCATCGCATGCACATCGCATGTTGTTTACACTTAGTAAACATACTTTCGCTGCTATTTTATGGATTACTAAAAGAAAAGGAATTACGTTTAAAAGGTATGTAATTTATTTTTATTTAAATAAAAAATTATGTGTTATCTATCCCATATTTCATCCTATGCACGTGTTCATCATAAGAAATTGGTGCAGTATTATCACTGCCGCCTAGATTATAAATTCTAAGAAGCAATGGCATTTTTAGTTAAAAAAACCTTTTCCGCATTTATATAAAATGTATAAAAATTGATATTTGGATAGCTTTTTCTAGAGAAAGTTGAATATAATATTGGATGTGTATATATATTACATGCTTTTTACTAACTGTCGTAATGTGGAAAATAATCTCCCCCCTTCTAATTAACGATTGACTTCGACACCTTTGATAATGCATTTATATAATATTGTTATTTAGTATAAGAATATAGTTTAGTATAGTGTATTTAAAAAAATATATATATATAATAATAGCATCCCAGAATAAATTAAGACCTAAGCAATTTAACTATCTACACGCTAGTATACTTTTTAGGCTGAAAATATTATATTATATTTTAGTCTTTTGGGTATGTTAGCTTGTAATTTTTGGTGTATAATGATTTACAGTGATGCAATGCGTCAATTTTTTTATTTAGTTTATGATTGCATGAATTAAATATATATCTGTGTTTATTTATTTAAAGTTAAACATATAACAGATAAAAGTATTTTTAAATGCTGATCATGTTTATAGTTTAAAAAATTACAGAAGTACAGTTTATTTTATTTTATTTTTTTTAGCCGCATTAACATAAAATCGCCAATTGAGCGATAGTCGCCAAATCTAGCAGTCGAGGATGGTTGGCTCATCGAACGCTAGTGTTTATGCGAAATCCTATGTTAACGATGTTGCCATAGGTTCCTATGGGAGTGAACCTTCTGAATATAGTATTCTGTGTCTATAATATAGTAGTCAGAGAGTAAACTAATTTATAAAAGTATTCCTTTACAGAAATTAGAGAGAAATTTTGAGAAATATGATGAAATAGAAATATAGATGTTAGAATAGAATATTGATTAATATAATGGTCAGAGAGTAAACTGACTGTTTAAACAGCAATACAAAGACTTAAAATTTTGAGTATCTAAATGTACAGTGCCAGGAGCGCATTAGCGAATAAAGAAAAAATCTTTCAAGCAGCATAGAATATTTCGTTCAAGAACTCTCATATCCAGTCGTATGCTCTCCTGGAAGAAATCTTATAATAAATATAGTAAATTTTGCAAAGTCTTAAAAAGTACTTAATCTCATGATGGAGTTTTTTTCAACATTTCTTAAAAATGATTAGATTTCCTGTGAAACATCTATTGAAACAGAATGCTTATATTAAAAATATATTTTATTTAAACAGTAGATGAAGAAACGTAATACAGCAGTAGATAATATTAAAAACGATTACTTTAGAAACTTACAATCATTTAAACTCTAATTTTAGTAGAATATATATAAATATATTTTCTATGGTGGATATTTTAAATTAACCGGAAAAAAAATATTCACTTTGATTAAAATATATACACGAGTTCTTTTTAAAAGGAAAACCGTTATATATCTTTCCTTCCTCTCTCGCATATACATTGCAGAAATTGCTAGTAATTATAGACACCATTAAAACGCTAGTTTGTGACTACGGGAAAAATTAGTAGTGTACATTCACTTTAAATCACTTATCGTGCACTTTAGCAAATGAAATCTTCAAACATATATTGTTATTCTAATATTCTAAATAACTTATTTTCATCACAAAGATAAATTCCGATGTTTAATGGGTTTAGTTTCAATTTTTGTTTACCATCATTGTCCGTTTAGTATTACACGCTATGGTAAAAATAATGCGCTTACGTTTATGCGCATTCTACTACGCAGGTTGTTTATTTACACTCGAACCCATGCTCAATTGACTGGACTAATTATCACATCAGCTATGCGGCAATTAAGCAGTCGTGTGTACCCTCGTAGAGGTTAAGTCCGTTAACATTACAGCATTCATGCTCTGTAGGCGTTCTATATTTCACCCTCCTCGGCTGGAACCCCGTTTCAATATGTGCCACCACGACTGCAACAAGTAAAAAAAATCTGATGTTGACAGAACATGCCTTTCCTTGCAGACTCAAATTCATAATTTCTTTAATAATTCATTACACTGAGTTTAAATGCACGAAATAACACAATAATTGCCTTTTAATTCAATTTCTGTTTTTATTTGGTGACTGGATATTTTTTTCAAAGGCGACTTAGTAAAAATGCGAAAAAACTCAAATATCTCGAGAGCGGTTAGTAGCGGTTAGTTCTCGAGAGCGGTGTAGGCAGCACATGACTTTCCACGTTCTCTTTATTTTAATTAAATTTAATTTACTTTTAATTCAATTTTCGTTCTCATTTTGTAACTGGATATATTTTCAAAGGTAGCGTAGAGAAAATACGAAAAACTAAAATATCTCGAGAACGGCTAGTCCTGGAGTAATGGGGTTGGCCTTATTCTGTTCCTCGTCAAAAATTACGTATAACACAAGCATTTAATCGATACATTTAAACATACGTAATCTTTTTTTTTTTTTTAGATTTTGGACATTTTTACGGGCCATTTCGTAAAAAAAGCAGGGTTTTTTTTCAAAACAAACCAACATCTAATTAGCACCAGGGGTCCCACCAAGTAAGTGATCTACCAAAATTTCTGAAATTTGGTCAATTAGTATTTCAGCTAGAGTGGATACATGAGATTTTTAAGAGCCATTTTGCAAAAATATGTGGATTCTTCTTTTCCGAATAGTGCCCAAAACTAATCAGCACTAAGGTCACACCCAGCTGACTTACCAACCAATTTTTATGAATTTCGATCCATTAGTTTTTGAGTTAGAGTGGATAAATACATTGCACAGACAAACAGCCACACAGACACACACACAGACGTCACGCTAAAAATAATAATTTCGTATTCTAGAGGTCTCGAAACGTGTAAATCCGTCGAATACTCCAGTTGCGATTTTCAGAATGATTCCAATACTTTCCCTGAACATTTCCCTGTATTGAAGGGAAAGTAAATATCTGATGTAGGCAGCACATGACTTTCCACGTTCTCTTTATTTTGATTAAATTTAATTTACTTTTAATTCAATTTTCGTTCTCATTTTGTAACTGGATTTATTTTCAAAGGTAGCGTAGAGAAAATACGAAAAACTAAAATATCTCGAGAACGGCTAGTCCTAGTGTAATGGGGTTGGTCTTATTCTTTTCTTCGTTAAACATTATGTATAATGCAAGCATTTAATGGATATATTTGAGCATAGGCTGTTTTTTATTTTAGATTTTGTCGAATTTTGAGGCCGTTTTGCAAAAAAGGTAGGTTATTTTTTATACAAATCATAACAAAATCCGATCAGCACCAGGGTAACTCACAAGCGACTTATCTACCGAATTTTGTTAAGTTCGGTGCATTAGTTTTTTAGCTAGAGTGGATACAGGCAATTTTTGCGGGCCATTTCACAAAAAAAGGCGGATTCTGATATTTTGATTCGTACTAAAACTATGCAGCACCAGAGTCACACCCAGAGTGACAGTCATACATACATTGCACAGACAAACAGACATAGACACAGACAGACACACAGAGATACACACAGACTACTGAAACTGAGACACACTGAAAATAGATTTTTCGTATTCTAAAGGACTCGAAACGTGTAGATCGGTCGAAAACTCGAGTTGCGAATTTCGGCATGATTCCAATACTTTCCCTATACATTACCATGTATCGCAGGGATATTAAAAATCCTATGTGGGCAGCACATGACTCAAATTCATTTTTTTTATTTTTTAATAATTCGTTAGATTGAGCTTAATTTCACAAAATGACACTAATTTGTATTCTTAATCCAATTTCTGTTTTTATTTGGTAATTGGAAATTTTTCCGAAACCGATGTAACAAAAATGCAAGAAATCTCAAATATCTTGAAAACGGTTAGTCCTAAAGTATAATGGAGTGTATTATTCTCTTCCTCTTCAAAAATTAAGCATAAAATAAGAATTTAATTGATACATTTGACCATACATAGTTTTTTTTTTTTTAGATTTTTGCGATTCTTGCGGGCCATTTCGTATAAGAAGGCAGGTTGTTCTTTTCTGAATTGTACCAAAATTTAATCAGCATCAGAGAATCCCACAAGTAACATATTTACAAAATTTTGTGAAAATTGGTCTATTAGTATTTTAGCTAGGATGGATACATGAAATTTTTGCGAGCGATTTCGCAAAAAAAGGCGGGTTCATCTTTTCCGAATCGTACCAAAATCTAATCAACACTATAATCTATTATCCCACCAAATAACACCAAATCTATTATCCCACAAGTAACTTATCTACCAAAATTTGTGAAATTTGGTCAATTAGTTTTTTAGCTGGAGTGGATACATGAAATTTTATGGGCTATTCCTCAAAAAAAGGCGGGTTCTGTTTTCACAAATTCTACCTAAAACTAATCAGCACCAGGGTCTCACCCAAGTGACTTAAACCTACAAAATTTTATGAAACTCAGTCCAGTAGATTTTTAGTCAGAGTGAATACATACATTGCAGAGACAGATAGACACACGTCACGCTAAAAATAGTTTTTTCGTATTTTAGAGGTCTCGAAACGTGTAGATACGTCGAACACTCGGGTTGTGATTTTCGGTATGATTTCAATACTTTCCCTATACATTAACATGTATTGCAGGGTAAGTAAAAAACCTTGCTGCTAACTTTATAAGGCAACAGACATCGTCTATTTATTAAATAAATAACCCCTTTTGTCAGTTTAATTTCAAAGCAGTCGCGTGGAAACTAATTTATAAAAGCATTCTCATATAGTTGCTTGATATTGAGAAATACGGTAAAATAGAATCTCAAGATCTCAAGAGATGCATTGTTAGGAGCAGTACTATAGGCTGGGATTTTAAGATTGGGGTTTTAATCTCTGAGCATAAATATAAGTTGGGAAATCATAGGAAAGTGAAGTTTACGTGATAGGGATCCAGTACAATCGTAGCGGTGCACGTTAAACAGAATTAGGACACTTCCAAATTAACTCTTAACGTGTCGCATAAATTTAGAATAAGGAGAATAAAATGTCTCCCAGAAATAAAGGAAAAAATTGTGAATAAGGGTGCGTTCCTTAGAACACGAAAGTAAAATTCTGCCGCGGTAAGGGGCGGAGCTACGGGGAGGAGCCTACGTTTGAAAGGAGTAGGAACTGGACAACTAAAAGGAAAGGTCGCAAATCTAAAAGAAAAGCACTTTAGAATGAACAGGCCCCAAAATTTAAATAATTAAAACGTGGGAGTTTTGGCTAATTCACAAATGTGGTCATAAAGGAATCCTTTCGAAACGGACTATCATGTCTATAAACTCCAACCGGTCGTCTCTCATACATTTTTTTTCCCCTTCAGGCGGCTTGTTTGGATTGAAACCAACAATGTACTAAGAAATGCACAATACCCTTTATTTGTGTTAATAAACAAAATACATTGTACATCTGATAGCACAATTAATATACCTTGTAAACTTTAAGAAATTAGTTTTAAAATGTTTACTAAATTTTGGACTTTTAAGATTATTATTTTTTTAATTTTCCAGTCAATTATACAAGTAGAGTATGAATCTTGGTTTAAAAATTCGTTATAGTATAAGTAACAATGATTTTTTTTTCATAAAAATAACTAATCACATAATTTATGATGAAATATCAAAATTGTTACCTGACCTTTGGCTTAGTTTCTCCATGAGGTTGTAAACAAACGGGGGGGGGGGGGGGCGGAATTAAAAAACTATTAAAAAAATAATTTTTATTTTGCCTTTTAAAATTCCAAATTTTTGTGTTTGACTTTTCCATAAAAAGGAACAGCTCTCTCTCAAAGTTAAATTTACATTCAAGCGAAATCTGTTGATTTTGCCACTCTAAAAAATATTGTTTTTATTTTTTATTTACAAAATCGGGCCGTAAAAATACGCAATACTTAATTTATAAAGCATATTTGCTTATTTTATAGCGTGAAATACGCGTACAAAGGCGTTATCTCGATCTCTCCCCAGGGATATCTAGACTGCAACAGGAAAAAATAATTTTTTTTTTTGCTGCTAATTTCATAAGGCAAACAGATTAAGTCGCCTCTTTCAGAACATACTCAGTCTGTTGACACAAAACATCCTTCTGGAAACTACTATATGAAAGCATTCTCATACAAAAATGAGTGGTAGATGTTGCGAAATATGGTAAAATACAAATAAAGATGTCAGAATAGAATATGGATTAATATAATCTCAGAATAATATTACTATTAGTCTGTGAGTTAGTTAATGATCAGAAAGTAAACTGACTGTTTAAGCAGCAATACAAAGACTTAAAATTTTGAGTATCTAAATGTACAGTGCCAGGAACGCATTTGCGAATAAAAAAAAAAATCTTTCAAGCAGCATAGGAAATTTCGTTCAAGAACTCTCATATCCAGTCGTATCCTCTCCTGGAAGAAATCTTATACTAAATATAGTAAATTTCGCAAAGTCTTAAAAAGTACTTAATCTCGTGGAGTTTTTATCAACATTTCTTAAAAATGATTAGAATTCCTGTGAAACATCTATTGAAACAGAATGCTTATGTTAAAAATTTATTTTATTTAAACAATAGATAAAGGAACGTAATACAGCAATAGATAATATAAAAAACGATTACTTTAGAAACTTACTATCGTTTAAACTCTAATGTTATTAGTGTATATATAAATTAATTTTCTTTTGTGGATATTTTTAATTAACCGGAAAACAAAATATTCCATTTGATTAAAATATATACACGAGTTATTTTTAAAAGGAAAACCGTTATATATCTTTCCTTCCTCGCTCGCGTATACATTGCAGAATTTGCTTGTAATTGTAGACACCATTAAAACGCTAGTTTGTGACTACGGGAAAAATGGAAAAATTAGTGGTGTACATTCACTTTAAATCACTTATCGTCGTGCACTTTAGCAAATGAAATCTTCAAATAAATGTTGTTATTCAAATATTCTAATTAACTTATTTTCATCACAAAGATAAATTCCGATGTTTAATGGGTTTAGTTTAAATTTTTGTTTGCCATCATTGTCCGTTTAGTATTACACGCTATGGTAAAAATAATGCGCTTACATTTATGCGCATTCTATTACGCAGGTTGTTTATTTACACTCGAACCCATGCTCAATTGCCTGGGCTAATTATCACATCGGCTATGCGGCAATTAAGCAGTCGTGTGTACCCTCGTAGAGGTGCGAAAAAACTCAAATATCTCGAGAACGGTTAGTTTTAGAGTAATGGGGTTGGTCTTATTCTGTACCTCGTCAAAAATTACGCATAAAACAAGCATTTAATCGATACATTTGAACATACGTAATCTTTTTTTTTTTTTTTAGATTTTGGACATTTTTACGGGCCATTTCGTAAAAAAAGGCAAGGGTTTTTTTCGAAGCGTACCAACCTCTAATTAGCACCAGAGTATCCCACCAAGTAAATGATCTACCAAATTTTGTGAAATTTGGTCAATTAGTATTTCAGCTAGAGTGGATACATGAGATTTTTAAGAGCCATTTTGCAAAAATATGCGTATTCTTCTTTTCCGAATAGTGCCCAAAACTAATCAGCACTAGGGTCCACCCAACTGACTTACCTACTAATTTTTATGAATTTCGATCCATTAGTTTTTGAGTTAGAGTGGATACATACATTGCACTGACAGACAGACACACAGACAGCCACACAGACGTCACGCTAAAAATAATAATTTCGTACTCTAGAGGTCTCGAAACGTGAAGATCCGTCAAAAACTCGAGTTGCGATTTTCAGCATGATTCCAATAATTTCCCTGTACATTTCCCTGTATTGAAGGGAAAGTAAAGTTTATCTGATGTGGGCAGCATATGACTTTCCACGTTCTCTTTATTTTAATTAAATTTAATTTACTTTTAATTCAATTTTCGTTCTCATTTTGTAACTGGATTTATTTTCAAATGTAGCGTAGAGAAAATATGAAAAACTAAAATATCTCGAGAACGGCTATTCCTAGTGTAATGGGGTTGGTCTTATTCTTTTTTCGTGAAACATTACCTGTAATACAAGCATTTAATGGATATATTTGGGCATAAGCAGTTCTCTATTTTAGATTTTGACGAATTTGAGGCCATTTTGCAAATAAAGTAGGTTATTTTTTATACAAATCTTACCAAAATCCGATCAGCACCAGGGTAACTCACAAGCGACTTATCTACCAAATTTTGTGAAATTCGGTCCATTAGTTTTTAGCTAGAGTAAATACAGGCAATATTTGCGGGCCATTTCACAAAAAAAAAGCGGATTCTGTTATTTTGATTCGTACTAAATCTATGCAGCACCAAAGTCACACCCAGAGTCACAGTCATACATGCATTGCACAGACAAACAGACATAGACACAAACAGACACACAGAGATGCACACAGACTACTGAAACTGACACACACTGAAAATAGATTTTTCGTATTCCAAAGGTCTCGAAACGTGTAGATCGGTCGAAAACTCGAGTTGCGATTTTCGGCATGATTCTAATACTTTACATTACCATGTGTTGCAGGGAAATTAAAATCTGATGTGGGCAGCACATGACTTTCCCTGCAGACTCAAATTCATTTTTTTTACTTTTTTATAATTCGTTAGATTGAGTTTAATTGCACAAAATAACACTAATTTGTATTTTTAATCCAATTTCTGTTTTTATTTGGTAATTGAAATTTTTCCGAAATCGATGTAACAAAAACGCAAGAATTCTCAAATATCTTGAAAACGGTTAGTCCTAAAGTATAATAAAATGTATTATTCTTTTCCTCTTCAAAATTACGCATAAAATTAGAATTTAATTGTTACATTTGAGCATACATAGTCTTTTTTTTTTTTTGGATTTTGGCGATTCTTGCGGACCATTTCGTATGAGAAGGCAGGTTGTTCTTGTCCGAATTGTACCAAAATTTAATCAGCATCAGAGAATCCCACAAGTAACTTGTCTACCAAATTTTGTGAAAATTGGCCTATTAATATTTTAGCTAGGGTGGATAAATGGAATTTTTATGGGCTATTCCGCAAAAAAAGGCGGTTTCTGTTTTTACAAATTCTACCAAAAACTAATCAGCACCAGGGTCTCACCCGAGATACTTAAACCTACCAAATTTTTTGAAATTCAGTCCAGTTGTTTTTTAGTTAGAGTAAATACATACATTGCAGAGACATATAGACAGACGTCACGCTAAAAATAGTTTTTTCGTATTTTAGAGGTCGTTAGACGTTTAGAAACGTGTTAAGAAACGTGTTAAAAAACGTGTTTAGAAACGTCACGTTTAGAAACGTGTAGATCCGTCGAAAACTCGGGTTGTGATTTTCGGTATGATTTCAATACTTTCCCTATACATTAAAATGTATTGCAGGGTAAGTAAAAAACCTTGCTGCTAACTTTATACGGCAATAAACATCGTCTATTTATTAAATAAATAACTCCTTTTGTCAGTTTAATTTCAAAGAAGTCGCGCGTGGAAACTAATTTATTAAAGCATTCTCATATAGGTGCTTGATATGAGAAATACGGTGAAATAGAATCTCAAGATCTCAAGAGATGCATTGTTAGGAGCAGTACTATAGGTTGGGATTTTAAGGTTGGGGTTTTAATCTCCGAACATGAATATAAGTTGGGAAATCATAGGAAAGTGAAGTTTACGTGATAGGGATCCAATGCAATCGTAGCGGTGCACGTTAAACAGAATTAGGACACGTCCAAATTAACTTTTAACGTGTTGCATAAATTTAGAATAAGGAGAATAAGAAGTCTCCAGAAATAAAGGAAAAAATTGGGAATAAGGGTGCGTTCCTTAGAACACGAGAGTAAAATTCTGGCGAGAAAAGGGGCGGAGCTACGGGGAGGAGCCTACGTCTGAAAGGAGTAGGAAACTGGACAACTAAAAGGAAAGGTCCCAAATCTAAAAGAAAATCAGTTTAGAATGAACAGGCCCCAAAATTTAATAATTAAAACGTGGGAGGTTTTGGCTAATTCACAAATGTGGTCATAAAAGAATCCTTTCGAAACGACTATCATGTCGATAAACTCCAACCAGTCGTCTATCATACAGTTTTTTTCCCTTCAGGCGGCTTATTTCGGATTGAAACTAACAATGTACTAAGAAATGCACAAAACCCTTTATTTGTGTTAATAAATAAAATACATTGTACATCTGATAGCACAATTAATATACCTTATAAACTTTGAGAAATTAGTTTTAAAAATGTTTATTAATTTTGGACTTTTATGATTATTATTTTTTTAATTTTCAGTCAATTATACAAGTAGAGTAGGAAACTTGAATTAAAAATTCGTCATAGTATAAGTAACAATGATTTTTTTTCATAAAAATAACTAATATAATTTATGATGAAATATCAAAATTGTTACCTGACCTTTGGCTTAGTTTCTCCATAAGGTTGTAAACAAACAGGGGGGGGGGGGGGGGGGGGAGATTAAAAAACTATTAAAAAAATAATTTTTATTTTTCCATTTAAAATTCCAAACTTTTTGTGTTTGACTTTTCCATAAAAAGGAACAGCTCTCTCAAAGTTAAGTTTACATTCAAGCGAAATCTGTTTATTTTGCGTCTCTAAAAAATATTCTTTTTATTTTTATTTACAAAATCGGGCCGTAAAAATACACATTACTTAATTTATAAAGCATATTTGCTTATTTAATAGCGTGAAATACGCGTACAAAGGCGATATCTCGATCTCTGCCCAGGGATATCTAGACTGAAACAGGAAAAAACAATTTTTCTTTTTGCCGCTAATTTCAAAAGGCAAACAGATTAAGTCGCCTCTTTTTATATATTCCCTCGTTCAGTTTAAAGACAAAACATCTTTAATACGTAGTGTCGTACAAGACAGAGCACCAGGCGCGAAGCGCCTTTAATCTCCAGTTTCAATATGTGGTTCTTATCGTCAAACTGTGACATTAATTCAGTGACCCTAATTGGAGGTTCGAGGTTTTTATTTACTACTTTTTATTATTTATCCTAGCTCCTAGTGTGGCAGTTTGTTGCACATTTAGAGTTTAAGCAGTTTGGGGGGTTGATGCAGATATAAGGGTTACCTAGCGTTTTGGCAGTTTAGTGTTTAGAATATTTTTTTTTTTTTTTTTATAAAATAATAGTCGCGAGTTTTATTTTAAAATCAGATGTTTGAGGTGGGATCATTTAATTCCGATTATCGATGTTTAGAACAGCGCGGGGTCTCTTACGAGATTTGGCCTTGCGATGATCATAGTCCTGCAGATTGAATAACAGTTCGTTTGGAACGGATGGCAAATTTCTGTAAAATTTAAGCGCTAGCTTTTTAATTTGGGCTCTAACAGTTTTTATTTTGAAGTCATTCCTAATTACCGAGTTTCTTAAGTACCTGGGAGCTTTCCTGATAATCCGTAGGATTTTGTTTTGTTTTGTCTCTAGGAGGTCTATTGTAGTTTTACAGGCATATCCCCATACGGGTGATGCATACAGCATTCCCGGGCGGATGACCGATTTATAAATTAGGAGTTTATTTTGATAACTTAGATTTCCGTTTCCTATCATTGGGTATAAGGCTCCTGTGGCCATATACGCTTTTTTGATTAAGTTCGTTACGTGCTGTTTCCAGGTTAGGTGGGAATCTATCGTTACACCTAGGTATTTAGTAGATTTTTCCGCTTTTAGGGCATGGTTGTTTATGTACAGAGGCGGGGGAGGTTTACGTTTTCTTGAGAAATAAATCCAATGACATTTATTGGGGTTTAATTTTATTCGCCATTTTTCCAGCCAAGTTTGGAGTATGTCTAAGTGTTGTTGTAGCTGTCTGTGCATTACTGAGACATAGGGGTGTTTTGCAAGTATCGCACTGGACAAAACATCACCGTACGCAATGTGGGTTGTTGAGTGGAGTACCGAGTCGATAAGACCTAAACCTCCGGCATGGTATACTCTTGTATGATATTCTTGAAATTCATGAGCTGCACAGGTATGAGAAAAATGCAAAGAGGAGCAAAGCTAGTGCTGCCAACTATGTGAGAGTGGCGGCAAGAAAAAGGGGAAGAGAGCAGGAGCGAACAAGGATTAAGATACAGTGCTAGATTTAAAGCTCCCGTTTAATAAATATTTAAAATTAATAAAAAAAATTTTAATTTTAAAAGGTTCAGATACACTAAAGGGCAGGAAATGGAAGGCAAAAGGAATTATAAGGCCTAAGGGGGTTCGAAGAGGACAGCTCGCGGACGCTTTCTTTGCCGACGAGGGTCGTAATCAGTTATTGTAAATAGTAACTCATTTTGGATGGTAGGAACGTTTTGAAAAAAGTTTGAAGAGATATTCTTGATGGTTTGTTTGATTGTTGGAATATTAAAGTCATTTTTTATTACGTCGTTTCGCAGATACCTTGGAGCTCTTCTGATGGTTCTAAGTATGCGGTTTTGTTCAATTTGGATATTGTTCAGACTGGACTTACTGGCAAAGCCCCAGACAGGGCATGCGTAGAGTAGGAGGGGGATGATAATAGTTTTAAAAAGAAGGATTTTATTTTTGAGGTCTAAATGTTTTGAATAGAGGAGGTGGTTCATGGCGCCGGCAAGTTTTTTAGCTTTTTTGGTGACATGGCTGATGTGATCATTAAAGGTGAGGCGGCTGTCAAGGTGCACTCCTAAATATTTTGCAGAACGGCCGAAGCAGACTGGCTGATCGTGGATTTCAATTGGAGGGGTTGGGAATCTTTTCCAAGAGAAAAAGATGGCCTGCGATTTGACGGGGTTAATTTTTATCTTCCATTGGTTGTAGTAGGTCTCAAGTAGGTCTATATGATTTTGGAGGTTAGCATGTAGATAATTAACGTTCCGATGTGCGGAGATGATACATGTATCATCTGCGTACATACAGAGGGTGGAGTGGGGTGCGCGGGGGGTATCATTAACGAAAATATTAAAAAGAAGGGGGGCAAGAATAGAGCCTTGAGGGACACCTGCTTTGATAGGATTTTTAGAAGAAAGGGTGTTTAGGATCCGTACGTGGAAATTACGGTGCTGGAGGTATGAGTTTATGATTTGAATAAGGGGAGGGGGGGCATTTATTTTGAAGAGTTTATAGATGAGTCCTTTATGCCACGTACGGTCAAAGGCTTTCTCAACGTCGAGAAGAATGGCTCCAGCTGATTGTTTGTTGTGGAAGGCGTCAGAGACAAATTCCACAACACGCAACAGCTGGTGGGTGGTTGAATGGGCAGGGCGGAAACCAAATTGCTCGGGAATAATAATATTGTTGGAGTCAATAAATTTAAAAAGGCGGTTGTGGATAACTCGTTCAGCCAGTTTGCTAAGGGAGGAAAGCAAAGAAATGGGCCGGTAGGCAGAGGGGTTTGAGGGGTCGCCGCCATGTTTAAGAATAGGTATGATAATCGCGGTTTTCCATTGGTCGGGGAAGCGGTGTAAGAGAAATATGGCATTAATGATGTGTACGAGGTAAAAGAGGATATTTAGGGGGATAAATTTTAAGGCTTTATTAGTGATTCTGTCTAGTCCGGGTGTTTTTTTGTTTTTAAAGCTTTTAATGATATCGAAAAGTTCAGACGGGGTGGTAGGGGTGATGCGGTCCAAAAGTGGGGAGGGGGGGCTCATGAAATTTTCAACTTGGCGGGTAATCTGGGCCTGAAAATGGGTGTTATTAGTAGAATTATTGGGTTTGAACTGTTTTTTGTAGGTTTTAGCAAGTATGTCGGCTTTTTGAAGGTTTGAGAATGCCATTCCTGTGGCGGAGCGGAGGGGGGGGAATCTGGCCAAAAGCTTTCTTAACACGCTTTATTTCTCTCCATATGGTTCTGTCTTCGGGGGAAAGGGATTCAATGAAATGTTTCCAGCTTTGCTGTTTGAAAATTTTGATGTCCGCTCTAAGTTTGCGGTTTAATGAATTTAGGTGGGTTTTAATTTGGGTGTTTCTGGTAGATTGCCATAGCCTGCGAGTGAAGTTTCTTGTTTTAATTTGGCTAATAATGTGGGGTGGAAGTGTGTTGTAGCGGGGGGCAGGGCGGGTGGATGTAGCATCCGAAAGGGCCCGTTGAATTTCAAGAGTTACGTTTCTTACAGCTGAATCAAGGTCAGCCGGGCTTTTAATTTGAGGATTTAGAAGGGTGGACATTTTGAGTGATTTTTTGAAGTTTTTCCAGTTGGTGAAGGTTGGGAGATTGGAAACAGGGAGGAGGGTATTTAAATTTAGGGAAAGAAGGACAGGGAGGTGGTCGGAGCTTAGTTCATTTAGGGTGTCCGTGGTGTGAGGGTAGTGAATATTCTTTAAAAGGGCAAAATCAATGGTGGAGGGGGCAGCCGAGAGAGAGTAGTGGGTGGGGCTAGTAGGTACGGCAATATGGATATTATTGGTCGAGGTGAAGTTATGAATTTGAGTGCCAAAAAGAGTTCTGCGGCGGCAGTTCCAAGAAGGGTGGTGGGCATTGAAATCGCCTGCTAGGATAGTTCTGAGATTTGAATTTAGGATGTTTTGAAGGTCGGGGATAATGTCGACAGAGCCACTGTGTTTGACGTAGACAGAACCAATAACAATTGGCGGGTGGTTTGGAAGGGTGACTTTTATAAGTTTGTTTTCAATTAGGTTGGAATTGATGGAAGACAGTTCATAGTGGGGGATATTGTTTTTGACGTAGATGGAGACTCCTCCATATGGGGAGGGGGAGGTGGCATTTTGATATCTGTAGGCAGAGTAGAGTTTATAATTTGGAATTTTAAGGGAGGGAGGATGACGGCCAGGTTTAATTTCTTGTACTAGGAGGATTTCAAAGGGGTTCGAATTTATGAAGTCGCGGAATTCCGTGATTCTGCCAGTAAGTCCATTTGCGTTCCAGAAGAGAATCCTAAGGGTATGCGGTGTACTATTCATCATAGGTGTTAGAAACAGGACAGAAGACTTCTTCAAGAGCAGTGAGGATCGCAAAAAGTTTTTAGGGGGTTTGAGTTTTCATTGAAGCTAGTGCGGATTTGGGCAATGAATTTTTTAATTTTCGTCATATCGATGTCAAAGCTTTGAAATATATTTTTGATTTCGGTGAAAATGTTTAAGATCTCAGTAAAATGTGATGAAAGATTTGATTTTGGTTTTTCAGAGTGGTTTGATGATTTTTGTGGAGTGGTGTCAGGAACAGGGGGAGGGGGGGTAATATAAGAATGTATGGAAAGATTTGCCAGCGGCAAGTTATTTGGGTCGGTAAGGGGAGTTCTTTTAGGAGTGTATTTCGTGAGAGATTTAGCAAGTCTTGAGTTTTGATTTTCCGGAGTGGGAGCAGATTTTTCAGTGGCGTTTGAGGTGATTTCAGCAAAGGTTTTGGTTGTAGTAGTAGTAATGGTGGTTTGTTGGGCAGGAATTTGTTCGTTTGAAATGGGAGTGGGCTGATTTAGAGTAGCATTTTGAGTGGGGATGATTTTTTGGGATGAAGGTCGGAAGGGTGGGAAGTCTTTAGGCTGCGGTGCAGGGGCGCGAGTTGCGGGGGGGACATAAGGTCCCGGGATGTAAGCGTCCTTGTTGTACGGATTTGATGGGCAGAGTCTGTAATTTGCAGTATGGGGGCCAAGGCAGTTTGCGCATTTAGGGGGAGTTGTAATGGGTTTAGTACAGTCTCTAGATTGGTGACCTTCTCCACACTTTACACATCTGTGGGGAAGACGGCAGCAATCACTACTATGGTTGTACCGCTGGCAACGGTAGCACATTTTAACTGCGCGGGACTGAAAGTCTGTTATTTTGATTGTCATATCAAGGAGGGTGGTGATTTCTCGGATTTTTTCCCATCCCTTAGTGGGGTTTAGGTACGTCAGAAAGATGGGTAGGGGGGCTTTGGTACGGTAATCTTTGAGTTGTGATATGCGATGGGTGCTGAAACCTAGAGAGTTAAGCTCATGGGCAATTTCTTCTATTTGTGAATTTGGGGGGAGACCTTTTAATAAAATTTTAATCGGCCTATCGGCCTTTAGGTTAATGGAATGAAATTCGATGTTTGATTCTACAAGGTGTCTTTGTACTATGCGAAAATCTTCTATTGACAGGGGGTAGATTTTGATAAATTCGCCCGCTAGTTGGGCTTTTACAGGGTTTGTAGTTTTTGAGTTTAAAGTTTTGACTAATTCCCTCCAGTTATTAGGGCTGTTTACATAAAAAGGTTCAGGGTGGGGAACGTATTCATTTGAAGGGTTTACCGAAACATGATTTTGTGAGGCAGCAGGGGTGTGGTCAGGTGCGGGAGTGGTGTCCATATTGGAAGAGTTCCTATTGGCGGAGGCATTTTCCTCGTAATCCTGGTCTTCTGTATTTGTTAAAGCATTGAAAGCGTTGCGAGTAGTCGTGGCTGACACAGAGGAAGTTATAAGCGTGGCCTTACGGCAAGTCTTTTTAGGGGGAGGTTGAGAGAATCCTTCCAAATCCTGCAGTTCTTCGAGAGAGTCATTTTCAATTACAATATTAGGATCAATTGATTTTAAAGCATTTGAGGTAGCAATTTCATTTAGTTGGGAGTTTCCCAAGGTAGAAGTAGAGATTAAACTGTTGTTAGAAGTTTGGGAGTTTTCCCAAGGAGCATTAGGTGCTTTATCAAATTGAGTTAAGTTTGAGTTTAAATTTTGGGAATTTTCCCAAGCACTATTTGAGTCTACAACATTAAAATTAGAGTTTAAATTTTGGGGAGTAGCCCCGAGACGATTATTTGCTTTGAGAATATCTAAGTTTAAGCCTAGTAAGGCAGGGTTAGCAGGAGTTTTGTCCTGGCTAAGAATACTTTCTTTCTCAGCAAAAAGCCTGATTTCAGTTACGTAGGGGGTTTGCTCATTTGCAGTGGGGTGCAGCTCAAAAAATTCAAGAGAGAGTAACACATACCCCTAAGAGTCTGGATGCTCCTTTCAGGATCTCCGGCTTGGATGCATCTCCATTCGTTCTGCAGGAATTTGTATGTCATAACTTGATCTTGAGACTGCTGCATGGAGCCAGGGGAATCGGGAGGTAATCTAGCAAAGTCGCCGGAACGAAATCTTTCAAGCATGGCAGCAACATCGTCAGGAAGTACTCTGTCTGTCGGAATCAACGAGGTTCCGGACTCCATGATCGAGTCAGGAAAGGCAATGATCTGAGAGAGAGATCGCTGTGACAAAATGGCTAAGAGGTCTGGTCGAGCGTCCGTACTACACGAGGTCTAACCAGCAAGTCAGAGAGCCGAGAGCCAAGAGCCATGTTCCGGACAAAACATCTCTCGCTGGGTTTCGTCCAGAAAAGAGCACCAGGCGCGAAGCGCCTTTAATCTCCAATCTCTAGGTGTGGTTCTTATCTTCATTCGGAGCTCAGACTTCGAAGTGTGAGGTTCTGATTTTGTGAAGCTGCTGCTTTTATCTTGTGGTGACTTTCTTGCTTACGCTTGGGCGTGTTACGATAGAGCACGTCGGGCTAAGTAATCTTCAACTTTATTGTGTGCGGCTTTTCGCCATTTTGTGCTTTCGACTTTGGATTAACACGTGTGTTTTTCCCACGTGGTTCTGTTTATTGTGCCTTGGATTGACCCTGCTGGACTATGGAGCTGGACAGACAAGTTTTGGAAGTGACGAGGGATGTTGCAAGGGAACTGGATGGAGATGATGCTCGGCCTCTCAGGGATGCCATGAACTCTTATTTTGACTCCCTGCCGGACGATGGACTTTCTCGCACGTGGACCCAGGAAGTGAGGGAAGCAGTGAACTTCTGTGGATTACTGATCTACACGCTGACTCTGCATATCGGGGATATGCTCAAGAACGGACTCATCACCCAGGACAAGGACCAAGTCTCCCGGATTTTGGGTATGTTCAATTTTGTGAATTCTTTTATGTTAGGCTGTGACATGACTAAATTTAAGAGTAGTGATATGTATTTAATTTTTAATTCATTTGAGGATAGTAATTTAAGATTAAACAACACTGAAATTAAATCTAAACTGTTAGAGATAGGACTAATTAAAGAGATCAAACTTGTTGATAAAACTGAAACGGTTGAAAATCCAAGTAAAAGGGCTAGGACAGAGGAGTTTCCCACTAAGGGAACTCCTACAAAAATCCAGACTGGAGAATCTAACTTAAAACCTAGTGACCATGATAACATGGATTGTAATGATGTAACTGTTAAGGATGTAAATGACAAAAGTGTAAATGCAAATTCTAATGAAGTAAATAAGCCTAAGACTTATGCTGAAATTGTCGCGCAACCTGTAGTGTTAAAAAGTGCACCAAAACCAAAAACGGTTGTAAACAGTGGTAGTGATAAAAGTATGGAAGTAGAGAAAAAAGACCCAAAAGCGGAATGTTTTTTCATTAAGTTTAGAGATAACTACCAGGCTCTCTTAAAAAAGTTAAATGAGATCACAGGCAACAAAGTATCTGGCAAACTCTCAGGAGATATGCTTAAATTGATACCTAATGACGCTGACTCCTATAGGGTTGTTCAGCGCCATTTGACTAGTGAGAAAATCCCCTTCCACAGCTTAAACTTGAAAACAGAAAGGCCCAAAAAGGTAGTTTTGAAGGGGCTACCAGCAAACTATAACATTGAAGAAATAAAACTTACTCTAACATCCATGGGATTAGATGTAGTCCGGGTTTCTCAACTGAGAAACACTAAAACGAGATTCCCCCTACCGATCTTCTTACTCAGCCTTAGGCCCACGGAAGACTGGCAGAGGATTTACAGACTGACAAGGTTAGGATACTTGGCTGTGAAGGTAGAGGCCTTCAGAGCACGGGGTTTCAAAATTTGCTACCGGTGCCAGCAGTTCAACCACTCCTCTGAGAACTGCAGTATGCCACCAAAGTGCCTGAAGTGTGCTGAAGAACACTTCACACGGGACTGCCAGAGACCCAGGACAGAGAAGGCAACGTGTGCAAATTGTAATGGAGACCACCCGGCGAACTTCAGGCAATGCCCGAAGAACCCCTGGAACAGAGGAAAGGCACCGGGGTATGCCCCCCCTCCCCCAAAAAATCAGATACCCTCTTGGAGGCAAAAGGCCCTCGGACTTAACCCCCAGGCACCCCCTCAGGACTCCTCGCACATAGTGCCACAGGAAAAAAGACACCAACCTTCAGCACCTACCAGATCGGTGCAAGAGCAGGTCCCCAAATCATCGACCTCCAGAGAATTGACCCTGGAGGAAGTAAGAGCAGCTACAGCTGCCATTAAAAAGAGATCTGAAATAGAAAAAGCCGGACAGGCAAAGGAGGCAAAGGATAGGCTTAACAGGAAGGTTGAGGATTGGAAACAAAATAAACGAGTCAGGGGTGAAGAGATCGCGGAAACCCAGCTGTTAGTTAAAACGGGTGAAAAAAAGCAAAAAACTATCGAGTTCCAAAAGGACACTCACAAAAAAGTGCAAACCGCGGTTGAGGCTGAGGAAATGGAAGCTGAGACTGAACCGACTGATAAATCTGATGCTGAAAAGATGGAGGATATCCTCAACCTCATCAGAGGATTTATTAGCATGTTCAATCTAGACGACATAAAACATCTGTTGATGCAGTTCGCAGAGTTAGTACAAAAAAAGAGCGATCCTATGGTAATGGTCTTTGAGGCCCTTAAAATAATCGCGGACTTTAAAAGTAACAGTGAGAATCAAACCCGTCATGGCTAGGTCCCAAAAAGAATCCTTAAAAATAATATTTTGGAATGCGAACGGCATATCTCCAAGAATAAATGAACTTAGGAACTATGTAAATGAAAATGACGTAGACGCCTTATTAATTCAGGAAACTAAAGTTAGAGAAAGTAAAAAACTAAACATAGCCAACTATATATGCTATCATAATCTTAGCTCAAATACTAATGCTAGAACGCCCCATGGAGGAACAGCAGTATACATTAAAAGAAATATTCCCCACGAGGAACTAAACAACATAAATCTTCAAGGTATAGAAAATACTAGTATAAAAATTAAAATTAATAATACTAGCCCGTTTATCCTAACCTCAACATATGTCAAAAATATGAGTAGAGTAGATGTAGCTGCGCAACTGGAACTGCTTTTCGCGCGATATCCAAACACTATACTCGCAGGCGACTTCAACGCGCACCACCGAGCGTGGGGCTGTAGGAGAGCCAATTCACGCGGTACACAGATACACAGACTGCTGAACACGACAAACACTAACATTATTGTACCGTCGACACCAACCTGCTTCTCAGGCGCCAACGGCTCATTTATAGACTTTGTCCTAACGCGAAACATAGATTACGCTCACACTATTAGTACCTTGGATGAATTCGACTCGGATCATCTGCCGGTACTGGTGACATTCGACCTGAACACACCTCTTCCAGCCTCTTTGGGACAAGAGAGGGTCAACTGGGAAGTATTCAAAAGAGCACTCTTCGAGCCGCACTTAGCAGTACCTAACATAATGAGCACGGCGGATATTGACTCTGCCACGCACACACTCACAACAGAAATCAAGAGAGCAATTGCCTCTGCCACAACACATCGTGAGTCTCCAAAAATGCCCACACTTTCCCACCATGTCAAACAATTAGTCAGGCAAAGAAATAGAATACGTAAGACATGGCAGGCTAACAGAGACCCCGCCCTTAAAAGGGAGCTTAACAGACTCACGTGCAAAGTCAGGGAAAAAATTGTCGCAGAAAAGCAGCAACAGTATAAAGAACTAATCGAATCCCTTAGCCCAGAAGACGTATCGCTCTGGCAATTCGCAAAAAGACTCAGGAAACCTCAAATTAAGCTCCCGCCACTAATAGATGGTGCTAAAATCGCGTACTCAGACGAGGAAAAAGCCGAGGCGCTCGCAAGCCATTATGAAAAACAATTCCAACCAAACCACGATCTAATGTGTCAGGACACCCTGAGAATGGTTAGTCAAACTTTGAATGACTTCAGGAATTCCCCGGTAACGGCTGAGATTGACCCAGCCACCCCGCAGGAGATAGTAGAAATTATTAAAAATCTCAAAAACCGTAAAAGCCCAGGGCACGACAAAATCAGAAATATTGCGGTTAAAAACCTACCCTTAAACGTAATATGTTACTTGACTATCTTAATAAATAAAATATTAAAACTAAACTATTTCCCCAAAGAATGGAAGGAAGCTATAATTATAACAATCCATAAGCCTGGTGAGGATGCCACAATTCCAGCCAACTACAGACCAATTAGCTTGCTACCGACACTTAGTAAAATTACTGAGAAAATTATTCTTAAGAGACTGAACACGCACCTTAGCGAGAATGACATTATCATTCCGGAGCAGTTTGGATTTCGGCCAAAGCACTCCACCACCCATCAATTGCTGAGAGTGGTAGAGTACATATCTTCTGGTCTCAATAACAAGACACCCACAGCTGCGATTTTTCTGGACATACAAAAAGCCTTTGATAAAGTATGGCACTGTGGATTAGCGTACAAATTGATCACTTTAAAAGTCCCTGACGCACTTGTCAAACTTTTAATCTCATACTTAAATAACAGACACTTTCAAGTCAGAGTAGGAGGTAACTTATCTACACCCAAGCTCATTAAAAGTAGTGTACCGCAAGGTTCTATCCTGGGCCCGACACTCTTTAACATATACCTGAACGACATCCCTAGGACTCCAAACACAGAGCTGGCACTCTATGCAGACGACAGTGCGATACTTGCAAAACACCCCTATGTCTCAGTAATGCACAGACAGCTACAACAACACTTAGACATACTCCAAACTTGGCTGGAAAAATGGCGAATAAAATTAAACCCCAATAAATGTCATTGGATTTATTTCTCTAGAAAACGTAAACCTCCGCCGCCTCTGTACATAAACAACCATGCCTTAAAAGCGGAAAAATCTACTAAATACCTAGGTGTAACGATAGATTCCCACCTAACCTGGAAACAGCACGTAACGAATTTAATCAAAAAAGCGTATATGGCCACAGGAGCCTTATACCCAATGATAGGAAACGGAAATCTAAGTTATCAAAATAAACTCCTAATTTATAAATCGGTCATCCGCCCGGGAATGCTGTATGCAGCACCCGTATGGGGATATGCCTGTAAAACTACAATAGACCTCCTAGAGACAAAACAAAACAAAATCCTACGGATTATCAGGAAAGCTCCCAGGTACTTAAGAAACTCGGTAATTAGGAATGACTTCAAAATAAAAACTGTTAGAGCCCAAATTAAAAAGCTAGCGCTGAAATTTTACAGAAATTTGCCATCCGTTCCAAACGAACTGTTATTCAATCTGCATGACTATGATCATCGCAAGGCCAAATCTCGTAAGAGACCCCGTGCTGTTCTAAACATCGATAATCGGAATTAAAAGATCCCACCTCAAACATCTGATTTTTAAATAAAACTCGCGACTATTATTTTATAAAAAAAAAAAAAAAAAAAAAAAAATTCTAAACTCTAAACTGCCAAAACGCTAGGTAACCCTTAGATCTGCATCAACCTCCCAAACTGCTTAAACTCTAAATGTGCAACAAACTGCCACACTAGGAGCTAGGACAAATAATAAAAAGTAGTAAATAAAAACCTCGAACCTCCAATTAGGGTCACTGAATTAATGTCACAGTTTGACGATAAGAACCACATATTGAAACTGGAGATTAAAGGCGCTTCGCGCCT